>CAMZMU010000013.1:2269197-2615865 GCA_947311845.1 Poa pratensis | reverse complement strand
CCCCCCCCCCCCCCAGCTCGCGCCTGCCCTCGCACGCGCCTCTGCAGCCTCTGCTCCGCAGAGGAGAGCACTCGAGCGCTCTCCCTCTCCCTACGCTGCCCCTGTCCCCCTCTGCTCCGCCATGGAGAGCCCGACGGCGCCGGCCAAATTCGCCCCCCCCCCCCCCTCTGCTCCCCGGCACGCGTAACTCTACCCAGCTGCTCCAAGACCGCGCCCGGACCCCGGTAGACACCGCGACGCCACCCTCTCCTTCTCTCCTATCTGGCCCGCACTCTCTTCTCCACCCACACCGCACTCACACACCTCGCTTTTCCCTCTGTTTCGTGTACAGGAGAAGCCAGGACCTCGCCGAGTTCGAGCTGGGCCGAGGAAGGAGCGGAGCTCGCCATGGACGCTAGGAGGCTCCCCAGCAAGCTCGAGTCCTGCAAGCTTCCCCACGCCGCCGCCATCGATTCGCGTCATCGCCGCCTTCTACCGTGCCCTCTAGGTGAGGTTTCCGTCCACCGCACCGTCGTCGGAGCCACGGCGCCGCCCGATTTGGGTCGTCGCCGATGGACTCGATCGCGAGCCGTTGGATCTAAATCCAACGGTAGCGTACCGCTTCGTTTAGTAGAGCCGCTGGCAAGTGGACCCCACCCGTCAGCATTTTATTCATTTTACACCGTGCACTGAGTCACTGACCTGTAGACCCCACCTGTCATAATTTTCAACATTATCCAGAGAACAAATAAATTCGAATTTAAATCTCCTCTGGAATTTCAGTACTGGCATCAACTTAGAAAATCAATATCTCGAGATCTAGACATCCAAATAAATTAAATCCAAATGTTCTGAAAATCTTATGAAATTGTTTAACCAACCCAAGTGGATTCATTTCATTTAGATAAATAAAAAATGTATTATTAAAAATACTACAGAAGGTTTAAATTCTAAACTTGTTTGTTTCTGATACTCTGTTAAGACAAATAATTCCAAACCAATTTTGTTAGCTTAGTACCATGTGTTAGCTTCCCTAATTTTGTAGAATTAATTGTGCAGTGATAATTGTTTAGTTTAAAAATGAATTTAGAGAACCCTTCTGCACTAAAATAATTAAATATGTTTAATGGCTAACCCAAATGAATTAGGACCAATTTTGTTAGGTCACATTTAGTTAAGGTTAGTTACCCCTAAAAGGATTTAATTTTTCAATAAAATTAACTTGAGTTGTAGCAAAAACTTGATTAATAACTCACTGGATTAAAACAATTGTGTAGGGAGTTTGGTAACTCCAACTAACCCAAACTAAATTGGGTTGTCTTCTACACATCAGTAGCTTTCTATAGAAATTTAGTTTGTATTTTTGTGACCAACAGAACTCAAGTTGTGGAATTAAACATGTTCAACAAGTTTCTGCCATAATTTAGACATAACAAATAATGTTTAATTCAATTAAATTGAAACCAATTTGTATTGTTTGTTATGTGCAGTAGCTATTTGTGATGTTTAGGATTGAAATGTTGTGATGTTGCTTGAATAGTTTAGTGATTGTTTGTATTTGTTTGTTTATTAATTAGACGAGAACGCTGTCGGATTATCGAGGAAGGAGAGTTTGTTGAATCTGAAGATCAAGACCAAGGCCACTTTGCCGAACAAGGCAATCTACTCTCTGAGCTTGCACCACAAATATATGCATCTATTTTGATATCATGATTTACTCTCAAGGCAAAGATTTATAAAACCTTTCAAAAAGTATATGGAAATTATTTTGCCACCCTATGTAGATTATAAGATAGATTATATAAAATTATAGGATGGGAAAAATAAAATGGTTTATTCAAAACTCCTTTGAAAATACTTGTGTGATTATGGAATACCGAGATGTCGGTGTTGGAATGTAGAAGTGGAAATGGAGATGTTTATGAAAAATGCACAGTGTGTCCTTGTACTTACGTCAACCAGCCGAACCCTGTGCGACCACATTTACCCACATATGGAAAAGGGCTTAGTCATATAATTTGCTCATATTAGTATGGGATACCTCATCGACGGAGATGACTCCGTTATGCATGAGGGGATAGTGTGTTGATCTACCCCTGACCCGGGTCCTCGCTCAAATTCTATGGAAAGATAAGGAGGAGGATTGAAGGTTCTACCATAAATCGTCGGGCAAAACTATGAGTCCTCACACTTAGATTCTGACGGGCTGAGTTAAGTGTGGTGGAAGTGTCATATGGGCAGGGTCCTATACTAGCATGAGCAAAGGACAGGCTATGGTCGGCGGCTTACTTCGCATACACCTTGTATGGCGAGACGTGGCAGACACGATGAGTTGCCGAATAGATGTGGGAAAAGCGTGCTAACTCTGCAGAGGGTTAAAACTATTCGAATAGCCGAATTCTCGGATATGGACAGTTGGGAGGCCCTACTTTGACCATGTGCAAGTTTTTGAAAGACTTTGAGTTTTAAAAGAAAATGAGGTGGAGAATGTTCCATACACCTATACCAATGGATCGGTATGGGGTTGTTGGAGGAAGTGGACCATGATGGACTATGGTCGGAAACAAAGGGAGTTTTGGAGAAACAAATACAATGGTGATTTCTTTAAAAATGGTTATAAAACTCTTCTTACCTTTTCAATAAAGATGTAGAGATGTTTTAAATAAATAAAAGTATGAAAGTAAAATAAAACTAGTGCATACTCATGTTGGGATAGTTTGCGAGTACAATCAAATGTACTCATATTGGTTCCGTCCCTGGCTATTGTCCTAGCCAGACTACGAGGAGGAGCACTACGCCGAGCAGGAGTATGGCGACTTCTACGCGAACTAAGTATCTCCATAAGTCAGCTGCCTGTCGGGTCGTCTTCGTTAGGATTTGATGTCTAATACGCCGTAGCTTCCGCTGATATTTTGGTTTGGCCCATGAAGGCACCTATGTAAGACTTGGTCTAAATGACCATTTATGTAAAACTTTTAATTCGGTATTGTATTGGATGTAAACTTTGGTATCCAACTCGGATTATGTGCAACGACAGACTGATCACGGGATCGTTGTGTTAAGCATAATCGGCTATTTCGGACAGCTAGTCCGGGGTGCCCACAGGTGATTTCTCCGCTTTCTGACAGCTGACACGTTGCTCGCAACTATGATTGAATCATCCCCGGAATTGCAACCAAGGATTCTCGCAGCCTTCGTTGGCTAACTTTTTGTCCTCCACCTGCCATCTCACCTATCAAGTACCTGTGATTGAGATGAGAAGTTTTAACCTTTTATGTCAAAGGTTTCCACAGGTGGTCCCCCAACCAACCAGCAGGTGGTCCCCAACCCAAAACAACCAGCTTTTTGAGAGTTTGCGAAAACTAGCTAGCTTGTACACTACATACATACATACATACATACAGGTTAATTTACAGCACGTACGCCAACTTGTAGTAATTTACAGCAGCCACACAGCGGCCGGCCGGGATATTGTTTTATTCAGTTATCTAAAAAACACCAGATCTAGAGTCATGGACTCCATTTATTTACATACTACGACACCATATATATGTAAACGTCTTGTGCCCAACATAAGCATGACGGGGAACATCGGAAGGCCTCTTGCTAGAACACTGCTAGCTGCTGGTATGTCAACGCTTCATACTTGCATCGGTACCGGGGCCGAGGTCATTTTTTGCGAGTTCACTCCCCATCCTTGAAAAAAATTGGCAAAAAGAAAAAGAAGCCGAATTTCATTACTTCCGCCCCACACGATCGATGCATCGTACATGAAAAGAAGACGATCGATCGATGCTTACCTGCTGCTGGGTCCACGCCTCTGTTCTTGAGCTCCCGGTACATCTGGGAGAGCGCGCAGGGCTCGCAGCAGAGGTGGACGCAGCCGTCTGCGCAAGGCTTCTCCGGCAGGCCGTACGCCGCCCGGAGCTTGCTTCTGTAGGAGCAGGAGTAGATCCAGGGGAGCAGACACGGCATCCATGCCGAAAAGTGCAACAACCAACAGTAGATCGCGCCTGCCGTGCCGCAAGCTGCATATATATCCACGTACGCCAGTCATATCCGTTATACGTACCAGTGATCACTTGGCTTCTATTCTATTATAAGTACGTAGATATATGGTAGCAAACAACTTACACGTGTTTCCCCTGTCTAAGGTCTCTGCGGCCTGCCCGACGACACGCACGGGCAGAAGAACGCCGGCCAACCTGCACGAATGAATGCCGTAACTACTCATGTTTGGATCGCGACAATTTCCGATATGCATGATTGGCCACAATTTAGCTGTTTCTTCTATTAATGGCCAAGTGAGAGTCGGTTGAGACGACTCACAGCTCTTGCAGTCGCTGAAGCAGCCACACAGGCCTGAGGTCCAGGCTCCTCCAGCAGGCGGCGGAAAACCGCTCATCTTCAACTGCAAGTTTGGTATGCTAACTACCAGGCTAAGTGTTACGGAAGTGCAAGAGCTAAGCATGGCGGCATTTTATAGCGAGGGCCGGCGGTGGAGCCAAGATTTAATGTAATCATCAGATGCAGAGAAAAATGGAATTTCCGTGAACCTTAGCTTTTAGCACGATCGAGAAGCTATATACTCCCTCCGTCCCAAATTAACCGTCTTAGATTTGTCAAAAAGTAGATGTATCTAGACATGAAACAAGTATATGTACATTCACTTTTGTACAACTTTGAGACACTTATTTTGGGACGGAGGGAGTATTTTGATTAAATCCATCCAGTATATATGTATACTACAATATGGGATAGCTGCGCGAAGCAAAAAAAAATTGTACCCGTTGATTGTCCAATACTAAACGAAAGGCAGCAAAAACGCACTATGTTAACACATACATATGGAATATTTGCAGTTTGATCTAGTTCACCAGGCCAACACGAGCTAGAAGATCAAATTCATTTGAACAATTTTCAAAAGTCGACCATGATACTTATACTGTTTTGCTACACCAGCAGAACAAATAGCGAATTATTTGCTTTCAAAAAAAAGGAAATAGAGGATTATAAAATTGATCGTGAATCGGCGAATGGCAGAATGGACACGAGGGATGGGGCTAGAGTGGTATGAGTGGGGCAGTAGGGCATAGGGTGGGTGCTTCGCGTGCGAGGGGATTTTCATCGTCCGTTGGTGCTAAAAACTTACGGTAAACATGACTTGCCAACTACCATCTATGTGTAATATATACTATATGGATCAATTTCTTTACAAAAAATAACGGGTATTCAGTTGAATACCCAAGAATTATTGTAGTTCCGCACCTGGCGAAGGCTAGGGGATGTTTCCACATCCAAAGTTCAAAGTCAAGGAACTGTATTATTATTATTATTATTTTATACCACGACTTTTCACGCCCGCTAGATTCTTTTTCTTTTGCAGGTTTCGTTATAATTATCTAAGGGGTATGTTTTCTTTAAAGTAGTATTATATTTTGATATGTATTTAATACTCAACCTGCTTTCAAGTATTTGACATTCAATATATCAGCATGTTCTCTTACATGTAATTTTTTTTTTGAATCTTATGTCACTACAAGAAAAACTCTCATAATTCATAGACATTTGATAATGAAATAATGACATTTATAATCAAGGACTATCACCAATAGCCCATTATTGGAGTCGGCTCTAAACTAGAAACGACACTGATATGTTAGCATTGTTAGTGTCTACCCTAGTTTGGAACTGAGACTGAAAATGAGCATCGATATTGGTTCCAAATTGGATGGCAACTTAGAACCGGCACACATACACATAAAAAAAGAGAGAAAAAGTAAGGAAAAAAATATACTCCCTCCGATCTAAAATAAGTGTCACAGTTTTGAACTAGGGTTAGTTCAAAACTGCAACACTTATTATGGATCGGAGGTAGTAATAGAGAAGAGGCCGGTGCAACCCTTTCTCCTCCTCCCTCTCCCAGCCAGGCCGGCCCGGCCCAACTACCCCAGCCTTATTTTTCCTTCACCCGACCACCTCCCTCTCCCCTCCCTCTTATCCACTCCACCCCGCTCTCTCCTCACGTGGGAGCGTCGCCGCCTGCGCCGCGCCACCTCCATGACCCACGCCGCGTCACTCCTGGCCCTAGCGAGCCGCTTGCCCCTCTCCGAGCCGCCAGCCCAGCCCAGCCCGAGCCGCTAGAGCATTGTGCCCGCCCCGAAGCCCCCGCGCCGCTCTCCCAGGCACGCCGCCCCTCTCCCTCTCTATCCCCTAACCGATCCCTATCCTGTCTCCATTCAAAATCAAACCTCCCCATTTCTATCCCTTCGCCCAACGGCTCGATCCGATTCCTCCGTGAGGGAGCCTCAGGCGCCCGCTATAAAGGAAGGGAAGTGGTGCCCGTGGAGGATGCTTGCAGAGGAGGCGGAGAAAGCCCTGGCGTCATCCTGCTTCATCTACTAGATATCGAGCCCCGTATACTCCCGGAGGCGTGAGAAAAAAAAGAGAAACCGGCAAGCCTGGCTCCGATCGAGAACTGCACTACGGCATGCTCAAGGACGCGTCCGAGCAGATAGATAGGTACACCCGGGGAGTAAGCGTTTAGATGACCCTGAACCTCGAGTAAAACCCCAGATGCAGCTTTCTTTCTTTTAGGGCACTTGGTCCCGACACTAGGACAAGTTCAAGACGCTGGGTTTCCACAGGACTCGCCGCGCAACTGCAGAGGGTTAACCCGCCTCAGCCCTCCCTCATTATCGCAGGGGAAAATCTACAAGTGTCCCCAAGGAAATGGCATGGCCCTCGCCTGGGGCGTAGCCAAGCCCTAGGCCATAGCCTGGGGGCGTGGCAGGTAGTTCCTTTGTTGACTGTTTATCACTGTAGCATGAGGTGCCTGGGGCGTTGCTTTATCCTGGCTACGCTACTGCTCAACAAGATTGGTGAAATTAATGCAACAGTGAGAAGCTGGTGAGTGTAAGCTCGGAAACATCAGATATTCATATTCGAGAGAAAACACCTGTATGCAAAGTCAACATTCGCGTCCCAACTAAAATAAAAATTGATATGGAAAACATCTTAATTTATTTTACACATGCAAATACGAATGTCGTTCTTAATTTTGAAGCAAATGTGGATATGGAAGTGGATAATATATATATAATTGAAAACAGTAAATAATATCGATAGAGAAATCCTTTCAAAATAGTCGGTTCATACTGTAAATTCTTTAAATCCAAAGTATAACCAAAATGCGTTTATGGCATTGACAACTGCAAGGATTTCTCTATCAATATTATTCACTGTTTTCAATTTATAGCTACCTGAGGCATATCTGCATATTTTTTCTTCTGCCTTAGCGGAATATTTATTTGGCTTTTGCTTTAAAATTGCACCCCATCCTATTTTGGATGCATCTGTTTCAATTATAAAATATTTATCTTCTAGAGGTAATTCTAAGGGCTTCAAATTTTTAACCTTTTCCTTTATGGCCTGAACTAATTTTATGTCTTCAGAATTGAAATATTTTTGCCCATTCTTTCTTAATTTAGCATATAAAGGTCCAACAAGCTTTGCTAAGTTATCTATATAATTCCTTGCATAGTTTACTATTCCTAAGAATTGTTGTAAAACCTTCTTATCATTCATAGTATCAGGAAATTGTAATATCTTCTTAGCAATATGCTCTTGTAGGTATATTTTTCCTTCTCCTATTTCATGTCCTAAGAAATTAATCTTTTCTTTACAAATTTTCATCTTCTTTTTGACAATATTAACCCATTTTGTTCTACCTTTCTAAAGAAGACTTCTAGGTGCGCAATATGCTCTTTGTAAGATTTTGAAAATACAAGCAACTCATCTACATAGACTAATATGAATGCTTGGCTTTCATTAAATATATTTTGCATTTTTCTTTGAAATAATGCAGGGGCATTTTTTAATCCTAAAGGCATAACAAGCCATTCGTAATGGCCCTGCGGACATGTAAACGCTGTCCAAGGAATTGACTCTTCGGCCATTTTTACTTGCCAAAAACCTGCTTTTAAATCAAATTTAGAAAAGAATTTACTCCCTTGTATCCTATTAATCCATTCTTGTTTATTGGGTATATTGTATGCATCGTCTATGGTATTATCATTAAGTTTTTATAATTAATAACCATTCTAGATTTGCCTCTTACTTCTTCAGTATGATTTCTAACTATAAAGGCTGCAGATCTATGAGGACTTCTGCTTTCTCTTATTGCTTTTAATTTTAACAATTCTTCAATATGCATTTTAAATTCTTCTATGTCTTTGGGAGTTAGTTTCTATTGGGCCTGACTTTATTATGTAATCTGGGTTTATATTATTAATTTTGCAAACTATAGAATTCTTATCACAATATTTCATTGGTATTTCTCCAATGATTTGTATATCTTCGAGTCTTTGAACAATCTTGTCTATATCTTTTTTGGATTTTATGTCTCGATACCAATTAGGTGAAAAGGATTGCAACCCTATACATTATGTGCAAGTATTTTCTATATAAAATTCATCTAACATGTCACAAACTTTTTCTTTGCAGGTTTCAGAAGGTTCTGATCCTGGCATGTATTCACTGTCTAGATTAGATATTTCTACATTTTGTAATGATTTTCCTTGTTTTCTAACCTCAGATATGTACGGAACATTATCTTGATATGGAATGAATGTAACGCCTTCTTCATGTATAATTGTGGTTTGTAAGGATTGTTGTAAAAAATCTTAATCCCAATATCATGTCATCATTGATTACTGATAAATCTCTGATAGTAATTTCATCTATTATATTTAGTGCCATTTATATAAGTTTCAATATTATATGCCAATTGGTTATGAATTTTCTTTATTCCTGACATATCTGTGGATACTTCGGCTTTACTATTTTCGATAGTCTTTACTATTTCAGGACATCTTGCAAAATATTTATCATGAATAATATTTTTTGTGCAACCTGTGTCTAATAATGCCAAAATTTTATAGGAAATATTTGGTTTTAATTTTTTTTAACTGGAATTCTTATTCCTAACACTTCCTTAAATGGTAATCGCACTACAAATTTATTTCCAAAGCTGGTTATTGCATCTTTTAGTTGAATTAACCTATCCCCTTTATTTTCCCTTATTGTTACCATTTGATCTTTTAATTCAGTATTCTTGATGGTATTATCTTCTTGTTCTATTTTACCACTATTAACTGTTTCTAACTTACATTTTAGCTCTTCTAGTTCTGCTTCTAGTCTATTTATTCTATTTTCTAAATTTCTAACCCTACTTGATAATATTCGATCTTCTGGTTCGTACTCTATTTCTTGTCTCCAAGCTTGGTTACTAGCCTTTAAACATGAAGCACAAGCTTGCCTTAAACATAGGCTACATGTAGATCTATTTTCTTGGCTTGGGTAAAATATGCAAAAAGCGCATTTAATGTTTAATCACCTTTACCTCTAACCCAATCATGCTCGCATTCTAATTGGTTCATCATTTCAACCTTTAAACCAGCTATTTGATCTATAAAATCTAATTCATCTTTGCTTGATTCTTCTTCTAAAATCTCATCATCTAATTCATCAGTTTCTATAATTGAATATATTGATTCATCATCTTTTATTTCCTCATCACAAACCAAAATATTTTCATTAATACTATCGATAATTAGAACTCTTTCTTGTTCTTCATATTTACTAGAGTACCTTTTCTGATCTTTGTTAGGACAGGTTTTACTTAGGTGTTCTGGTGAATTGCATATAAAACACCTACATGTCTTATCATAATTCTTCCTATAATCATATCTTCTAACATTCTTTTTATGCAAGTAAGGGGCTCTATTATCGGACCTTCTTAGGAAATATCTTTTCTTTGTTCTAAAATTCCTATTATCTCTATTTTGGGTTTATGATATTTTCGGTTTCTATATCTTTCTTCCCCATATGTTAATGGTATTTGAAAAATGTTATTGCAGAAATTATAATCGGACTTTTTCATAGATCTTTGTGCTTCTATACTTGTACATACCTTTCTTAGATGTTTAAACACAAACGTTATGGCTTGAGAAATATTTACTATATTTCCATTTGATTCTTTCTTATAATCTTCAAATATTATAGGCCCTAGAGGGTCAGGCAATTTATTAAAGTATCTTTCAACTACCCCTTTATTGTATCCTTGCTTAGCTGTGGTAGCTTTATATAAATAATGTTGAGAGAATTCTTTTATACCTCTCCAATTGGTTAGTGTTAATTTTTCTATTTCTCTTAGCCTTTCATTTTGTAATGTTGTATATCCTATTTCTGGGTCTTCGGCTATAACCATATTTGCTATCACATTAGCAAAATTATTAGGATTACTTCCAGCTCTTTTTAAATTTTCATATAGATCCGGATATTCTTCTACCCAATTTTCCCATAAGACCTTGACAGACTCTCCTAAAATGGTTTCAAGATATGTTAACATATCTTCAACCTTAGTACCTATATTGTGCTGATTTTGTATATATTTTTGAACTATTAGACCTTTCCAAATGCTAAGTATATTTGGCCAATCCACTGGGTCATGGGCTGCTAAATTTAAAATTGCACCATCGTTCCTATAATTTTGAAACTGTACTGGTTTTTCAAAATCTCTCTTCTTGCTACCCATGTGCCTATATTGTCCTGGAATATATGTTGGTTGAAAATCACCAGTTTCTGGAGGCGCAGGCCAAACTCCAGCTCTTCTAGTTGGTCTTTCTCTCTCTTCTCTTTTCATAGAGGTCTCGCCTCTTTTTCTCTTAGCAGAGTTATCTACTTCCATGGCTTCCATTGCATTATCTAAATTGTGCAAACCTACATCATCGAGTGAATCTATAAAGTAATTATATTGTTCTGCATTATCATAGTTTTCTTCTTCATACAATATTTCTTTCATTAATTCATCTTCTTCTTCATAACTTTCTGTTAGAATTGTGTTATTTATATCCCATTGCTCTTCTTCACTTATGGCTTTATTTTTATTATTTTGATCAGTATTAATACTTTTGTTATCTTTTTCTTCTTTTACTATGTTGGTACTTAGCAAATTTGAACTGCCGGTGCATAACTTTTTCTCATTTTTTAATTTGTTTAATCTAGCCTTCTCTCTAATGAAAAACAATTGTCTTTCTCTTATCTTTGGCCACTCTGTAGTCATAGAATTATTATATTCCTCTTCTATATGCTTTAATTTTATCTCACAATGCTTAAGTTCATCATCTAAATTTGCCTTCTCCATGCACTCGGAAATTCCCTTATCCTTATTATCATTGAACTCAGAATCTGGCATGAGAGATTCTTCTTCCTCTATGGCTGTGATTTCTAATTTGTAAATCTAATGCTACTACTTCCTTCGCAGTTTTGGTAGCTAATATAACTATTAGGCTGCTTTAATTCTTTCTTTTCTATAAGTTCACTTATATTCCATTCTTCTCCCGCTCTTTCTTCATAACTAATTTTTGAGGACTCATAAATCTTATTCCCTTAGACTACTTACTTTCAATGACATCATCTACATTTACTGGATATCTAGAATTACTTTGATTAGATAACCTTCCTATAAATTCTATGCTTATTAACAAATTTGTTCCTTTAAAATCTTCATATCCTTTAGTCTGAAATCCAAAACTCATTTTTTCAATAAATTCTTTTACATGCATCATTAGGTCTGGGGCTATATAGGTTATTAACATATTTTCATTCATGTCTCCTTCCATGAATCCTAATGCCGCTTTATCTACTGATTCCCATCTTTTGTCTAATAATGTTATTAAAACTTTTGCTCCTAATTTCTTTCTTGTCATACCTTTAACGCCTATATATACATGCCTTGATGAATGTATTTATACCCACGGAATTTAAGTTCATTCTCTATATTCTTGCTCACAATTCTTAATTCTACAGGGTGTGTTAACACACTTAATTCTACTTCTCTAGATATTCTGTATAACCAGTCCTTCTTTCAAACATACCCATATGATAAACTTGCTGAGGCTTAATTTTTCTCAGCGTATCTTTTTGATATCTTTCCATGTCTCTTTGCATGTCTATCACTTCTTCTAAACTATCAACGTCATCTATGTTGCTGCATGACATTCTATGCCTCATTGTTAGTGGCTTAGAATCTTCTCTTATTAATTGGAGGCTTCTGTCTCTTCTAGTTTTAGATATGTCTATTTTTCTGAATTAATATTTCTTGATGATGATAATATTCCGGATGAGGCTAACACAATTTCTTTGCTGCTTTCTAGATTTTTTAGATTTTCTAAAATCTGGATTAACAACTGCAATATTGTGTTATTCTGCCTTATTATTATTTTGGAATCTTCTTTTGGTGAGTCTTGATTAGAGAATCCTATAGAAGGTATCAAGTATTTTTCTGCTTCTTTTAATGCTTGGTTATATTCGTTCATACAACTATGAGAGGATCAAAGATTTTACCTCTTGCACTAGCAATTTTATTTCAAGTAAATCTTGCCTCGTTTCTGGTCTTGAAGATGATTCTTTTCTTTTGTTCAGGTTATGGGTTTATGTTTTCCTATGGATAGGACTTCTTCTTTAATATAATCGTTATTCTTACAAATGGTATTTTGTCTTAACTTTGCTTCTTCTATTTTGTGCAAAGCTAGGTCAAGTTTACTATTTAACCCAGAGCACCTTTCTACTAATTTTTGATATTCTTGAAATAAATTTGCAAATTTTTGATCTAAAATGTCTTGCCTCTTTCCCCAAGATATCAAGAGATTATATACTAGATCTACTACTAAATTTAACTGGCTATTAGTAGTATGCCAAGTGTGCTCTTCTGAGGAATTTATTCCGCACCTTATGTCAATATTGTCTATAGTTTTTATTACTTTTCACGTATTCACCTCCAAATTTAAATACTTTAATTTTTCAATGATTGAACGTCCAAAACTTTGCTCTCATACCACTATTTTAGCGATACAGTAATTATTAGCGCTTAACTTAACTAGCACGAGAGACAGACAGCTCGTACAGATTCAAAATTCGAATTTACTATTCGCTTTTACTATTCACTTTTACTATTCTCTTTTACTATTCACTTTTACTATTCGCTTTTACAATAGTGAAAACACTTACTATTTGCTTTTACCATTCTCTTTTACTATTCGCTTTTACAATAGTGAAAACACTGTTCAAACAGTGTTTTTTCTTCGCGTTTTTCCTGTTCACACTTAATTCACTTTTAATTTTTTGCAGGATCTTTTAGGCTGGCGAGGCCAACGAGCTATAAGCGGTGTTCTCAGAGATGTAAAAATCCTACTCAGTACTTGCCGTATGCTTAACTATATTGCTTCAGAGTAGCTAAGCTTCTTTCCCTAGATGTTCTTAGACAGGTTTATAAGGGGCATTTTCTTCGTCTTCTAGGCAGTTCCACCCGAAGGGAACACTTCTCTACGGCTACAATGTTCTCATCAACGCCACTCGACTTAAACAGAGAACTACACGCAGAGTTTTCTCCTATAGGATCCCTAGCATAAGAACCATCCCATATAAACATGCTAACAATATCAAGGGAAAAAACAGAACTACTTCATTTCCACAATATAGAATACATACGGGTTTCCCTTTCGGGAACCCCCGAAGGGTTTACACATAGAGAGGGGAGATTACCTTACTACGGACTCCACTCTTCTACTACAACTTCTTGATTACAATGGATTTTATTGCACTGGTGGAGTACTAGACTACTACTGAGCAGCGAGGTCTGGTGAACTCTCTATTCGGGATGCTGGGTTGCTGGTGTTGTGCGCCGTTATGTTCTCCTTTCTGAAGCCTGGCTCCCCCTTATATAGGGGAAGAGGAAGCCTTCCCACTGCCTGCGTGGCTCTTCTCGGTGGCTTCTTCAAGAACGCTTCGTGGCACCAATAATGGACGGTTGGTGTCACAGTATCGGCCATTTATTGGCTTTACTGTGTTATACAGTACAAGCCATATTGGTACACTGCAGGACAGGTGTCCTGCATTGGTGGCAATCTTCCAGGGCACGCTTCCAGAGTTAGACACCTTAGTGCCTATGCTCCTAAACTTCATATTATTGCCCTCTTCATTCATCATTCATGTTTGAAATCTTTTGGTTGTCCACGAAACAACTTCTTCTTGCATGAATACATGCGTGCTTAGGTGGCAGCACTATTTTTTTCCTGTCTAGCCCGCCCGGATGATTGATAATACATTATCAAATGCTTTAATATGCGCCGGCCATGGTCCTCCATGCCTGATTTATTGAGATATATATATATAGGGTGGGACTATTCAGAAACCACCCTTAAGAGTGCTCTAAATAGCTATTTAGAGCACCTTTCCAACCTAAAGACCTTCTAATCCCGAACCGGTCCAGCCTCCACCTCCCGCCACCAAAAAAAAAACTACCTGCCCACGTCCGCACCAAATTTCCATGGACGCCTCACTCCTCTTCCCACCGGCAGCCCTATCCACGCGCCCTCCACCACCCGGCGCCGTCCGGCTACATCTCAGGCCGACGGCGCCCTCCACCACGCGCGCCGACCCGGATCCATCTCGGCCGACGGCGCCCTCCACCACCGCGTGACGCCCGGCTGCATCCCCGGCCGACGGCGCCCTCCACCATCCCGCGTCGCCAGGCTCCATCCCCACCACCGCCTACGGCCCGCGCCCGCTTCCCATCTCCACCGCTCCGCCGGTCCCCATGGAGCTCCTTCTCTCCAGATCCGGCCCGGCCTCTTGCCGACCGCCGAGTCCGGCCTCCGACGGCGCCGCCACGGGCCTCCGTCGTGCCGACGACGGCACTAGCGCGCCGGCCCGGCACCTTCCTCCTCAGCGCTGTCCGCGACCATCCACCCCGAGCGCACCGGCCCCAATCCCTTCGTCCCGACCACCGGCGTCGGCCCCCTTCGCCATGGATGCGCCTCTCGAGGCACCCGACCTGCTCTGTGCGTCGCCCGGAGGACCCCGACCTCCGCCCCGTGCTCGTCGACGGGACCTCCGATGAACCGGAGCCCCTCCCGGCCGGCGGCGGCCGCAGCTGCCGTCGTGCCACTGTCTCCATCGCGCAGCCCTGCTCGCTGGACCTGAACGACCGCGCGGTCCCACAAACGATTGGAGTTCATCCGGTGTCGTTCCAGTAATCCAGCGCCATTCCATCACCGGTCTTATATTGTCGTCTTTCTGCCAGCGTTGGCGCGGTGGTCGAGTAGCTGTTTAGGAGCACATCGACGGCGTGTTGGTGACGAGGAGACCTTCTTCTCTTCCGAACTTCCGTGTTCGTTTTCATAAAAAACCAATTCATTGACAGAAAAAATTATGTTCACAATAGCTCATATTTTGATTTTTTACTGCTTCTCGGAAGTTTACTTTAACCGTGTTTGGAGTTCACTATATCGAAAGTTTATCTCAACTGTGTCGGAAGTTTGCCTTTTATTTGTAGTTCCCTTAACTATTTGAAAGTTTGCTTTTTATTAGGGGAGACCACTTCGAATATGCTCGAAGTTCTTCTTGGCCGCGTTGCTAATTTGTTTTTTTCTCGGAAGTTCATCCGAAAAATATACCGAGTAGTTCCCTAACATATATCGAGAAGTTTACCATAGCTAATTGTCGTGTCTCGTTGCACGGACACCGGGAGTATAGGATACCCCTTTTAGGTTCGGCACGGGGCGCGAAGGAGGCTGAGAATCGTCTTCTTGGGCGGAGTCTAGATCAAGCTCTCCTCTCCACGATCAAAGCATGCAACCAAAGGGACACAAGGAGCTACCCAGGTTCAGGCCGCCCGGAGGCTAAAAGCCCTACTCCTGCATGTCTGGATTGATGGGTTCTTCATAGTGTGGCTTACAATGGAACTCCCGACGGGTAGGGTGGAAGGGTTTTGGCTGGAGGTAGAAGAAGGACAGATCCTGACCCGGAGGAGATCACCTTCCCTCTACCTTCGCAGCCCTAGTCTAGTCTTGCTCTGGTTCTAGCTTGTGTTGTCCTTGGTTCGACCTCCCCTCCTCCGTGCCTTGGTCCTCCTTTTATAGGCTAAGGGGTTGCCACAGGGTCACGTGAGGGGCGTGAGGGACCTTCGGGGTGAAGGACCCTCCTCATCTAGTTTAGGGGGAGACGTGGCCTCTCCTCAGCCTAGCGTCTCCTTTGGGTTAGGTGGGAGCGTCCGCCTTGGGGTGGACAGGAGCTGACACCACCACGGGACGTGCTTCCCGCCCGCGCTGCCTTCGCCTTGCTTCCCAAGTCTTCCGTGGTGAGGTGGAGTGCTTATCCACAGGACGTGGGAAGTACCCGAGGGGAGCCTGGCCTCCTGCCGGGAACTCGGGCTCTCGGGTCCTTCCTGGCCTTCTTGCTTGATTCGGGGACCCGGAAGGTCCCCAGGACCGGAGCCCTTAGTCGACGTAGGCCATGCGTGTCTTGACGGTGAACCCGCCAGCTTGACTTGAGTCTTGGTCTTGTCCATCTTCATCTTGGGCCCACATGGGGTGGACCCACTTTGGCAGTACTAGGGGAACCCCATGTTCCACTGTTGCGACAGTAGCCCCCGGGCATGGTCCCGGCGGCTCTTGCTCCAGCTGCCGGGGCCATGGCCTAAAGATAGGTCAAAGTGGGTCCCGGGACCTGGTCTTCTTGCTCTGCTTCATGATGGCCTTGAAGGTCTTGGAGTTACTCCGCTGGGGGAATAACTGCGGGGCCCCCTCGATTCCCACTAACGGAAGAACCGAGGAGACGCTTGACAGAGGCACCGCCGTGGCTATAAAAGCGAGGCGCACCCCTGGCCTTTTCGTTCATCTTCTTCCTTGGTCCAACTCCAGGCCTCCCCACAAGCTGCCAGCGCCAATGGCGAGAGCGAGAGAGGAGTTGGGCGCCCTCGTACTTCTTCAGCTGCTGCGGAGAGTGGCCCCTCCACTCGTGGTCGAGCTGTTCCGCGAGGTCGTGGGATTCGCGGTCGCGGCGGCCGTGGAGGCCGCGGCACCGCTGCTCCTTCCTAGGAGCATGGTTCATACCAGCTTCGCGCCGTTCGAGTTCGTCGTGGATCTGAACCGCAGGCCTCGCAGCCGGCTTCTCCTGCCGGATTCCTTCGCGATGGCGACGGAGGACATCGGACCCTCCGGCTTCTGGCTGCAGGTGGAAGGCTGCCCCAATGGCCCCTCCTGGGCCATGGCGGAGCGCACCACTGAAGGCGCCATGCTTCTGGGTCCGGGGTGGAAGTCGTTCTCCCGTGCCCGCCGCCTGTCCAGGGGGCAGTGCTTGGTGTTCCGGTACGACGGAGATGCTACGCTCTCCGTGAAGATCTTCGGTGTCGATGGCGGACGCGTGGAGTGCTGCATGGAGAGCAGCAGCGGCAGCTCGAGCTCCTACGACGAGGATGAAGATGAGGAAAACTCATCTGACATCAAGGTCGAGGGGAGCTCGTCTTCCTGAAGGCGAGGAGCTTCGGACGGGCGCCATGGAGATCTCGTTGACCTCCTCCTTGGCGGCCTTGACGACGTATTTCTGGAAGTAGCGTCTTCCATTGTACGGCGGTGCTCCTTGTTCGCGGGAGCCAACCTTTTTGTTGTAAAAAAGATCGTCCCCTTGTAGTCCTTGTAAATGAAGAAGATCTTGTTTTCCTCCTTGTCTTCGTGTCGCGTCCGTGTGAATGAGAACGAGTTTTTTGCAAAACGCGCATTACTGCAGCAGCCGTAGCGTCAAGGGGTAGGTGGAGCGTGGGAGGCCTATAAAAGACCATCCAGACTCCACCCCTTCGCCACATCTTCTCGCCTTGCTCCGCTCCTCTTCTTCCTTTGCCTCCCCTCGTCCCGCAGAACAATGTCCGGCGAAGCAGAGAGGGCCTTGTCCGATGTGTCGACGGCGGAGTCCGTCTTTCGAGGAGCGGCGGAGGCACCCAGCGAAGCTGGAGCCCGAGCCACTAGAAAGGACGAGGTCGTTCCTCGCCCTCGGTCTCCTTGGTTTTCCCGCGGTGGGGAACATCGCCGGTTCTGCCATGGAGGCATCGGTGGCGCTGGCGACCCGGAAGGACACCATCAAGATGGAGCTGTGGAAGGAGGCCGCAGGCAATCAGAGATTGATCCGCCTCCTCTGCGACCTTGACGATGTCTTCAAGGTAAGGCGCCTTGGTTCTGGCAATACGACCCTTGGGAAGATCCTGCGCCTTGACTCGATTTCTTCCCTTCGTACAGGATGAGGAAGACATCATGGATAAGTTCGTGGACGTGCACCTCCTCTGCAGCCAGCATGTGCCGGGGTTTGCCCGGAAGTTCCCCGGCCCATGGGACCCCTGAAGATCCTGCGCGAATGCCCTCCTTCATCCCAGGCGTCCCCGGGAGTCCGGAGTTCACCCGGCAGGCAATAAAACAGAAAGACAGAGCTGCACAGCCAGGAGCCCTGAGCTGGCCTTAGTAGCATAGGCTAGATATGTATCCAGGAAAAGCTTCGACTGAATGTAATCAGAATTGTAAATTCAGAATGTAAGTTCAGATGAATGCAATCCTAGGGCTCAACTCCCGGGGTCATTTCCCAAACCTCCCTTGCACTAACGCGCCGTCAAGTTTTCTGAGGAGATCTCTTAGGTGACAAGTACTCTAACCGCCGCACCGGTAGCAGCACCCCTAAGAGCACTATGCCTTCCGGGAGTCCACTCCACAGCCACGGGTACTAGGCCAGAAGGGAAATCTGACCGTTCGCCGGGGAGGACGCATTACCCCCGCAAAGGTTCTCATCAACTGTCAAGCATGCGCAGGTTGGTGGTATATTGACTCCGAGCGAGATATTATGCCTAGAATGCAGATGCACATGCAAAGACTTAGCTGGTTTTTGCCGTGCCTTGATCTACTCTGTCCTTCCCGGGTATCCAGCTCCTGAGCCGCTCTTCAGCATCCATTCCTGTCCCGGGAGAGGCGCTACACAAACACACTTTCAGTAGGAAAAGAATGGACCCTCCCTTACATGTCGTGAAAGTGTTTCATCCGGAGCAACCCGCAAGCAAAGTTGAATGTGCATTTCTGTGTTTAGGTTCTTTAAAAACAGCACTGCCCGTTCCACTTCTTACCGCGGCAGTACGGCACGATCAGGTGGCAGCGCCTACTGATAGGCTACTCGCGCTCGACCTGTCAGCCACCGGCACCATGTCAGCCCCCTGCTTGGGGGTTGTTACGGATAACACACTTCACGACAACAAGAGAGGCTCACGGAATTGAAAAACTTATCTTTTATTCCTTGGCGACGATTCTTACACCCTTATACAGAACACTAGCCCCTTGGGCGTGCTTAGTTGACTCGAACTATCTGCGATTCATGTTCGTATTCAGGGGTAGAATTTCCGGAGATTCTCGATGTTCCAGGCGTTGCCCTCCGGCCTGCCTTTCTCGTCCTCCAGATAAACAGCTCCGGGTCTCAGGGTATGCGTCACCCGATAAGGTCCTTCCCACTTGGAGGACAGCTTGTTCATGTTATCAAGCTTCTGCTTCTTGCGGAGAACCAGGTCTCCGGGTTCCAGTACCCGTGAACGGATATGGCGATCATGATAGCGGCGGAGCCCTTGCTGGTATCGAGCAGATCGTAAGGAAGCTCGGCACCGCACCTCTTCCAGGAAGTTGATGTCATCAATCCTCCTCTCAGCTTGTGCGTCTTCATCATAGGCAAGTACCCGGGGGGATCCATGCCTGAGCTCTGTTGGCAAGACGGCTTCTGCTCCATAGACAAGGAAGAATGGTGTTTCTTGAGTGGCTCTGCTTGGTGTGGTTCTGAGGGACCACAAGACACTTGGTAGATGCTCAATCCAGTTCTTGCCCTTGTCTTCTAACTTGTCAAAGGCCTTGGTCTTCAAACCCTTTAGGACCTCCGCATTGGCTCGCTCACTTGCCCATTGCACCTTGGGTAGGACACCGAGGCAAAACACACCTTGATTCCCAGCTCTTCACAGAAGTTGAGGAAGGATCGGCTTGTGAACTGAGAGCCATTGTCCGTTATGATTCTGTTGGGTACTCCGAAGCGGTACACGATCCCTTCAATGAACTTGATGGCTGCTTGAGCTGTCTGTCTTGGTACTGGCATCACTTCCACCCACTTTGTGAACTTGTCGATGGCCACGAAAAGGTATTCATGGCCCCCGACAGACTTCGGTATCTTTCCCACGATGTCCAGCCCCCAGACCGCGAACGGCCAGGAGATTGGAATTGGCTGCAGAGCTTGCGCCGGCTGATGTATGTTCTTCGCATAGTACTGGCAGGCTTCACAGGTCTTGACTAGCTGCTCCGCATCACTGAGGACTGTTGGCCAGTAGAACCCGTGACGAAAAACTTTACCCGCCAGTGATCTTGATGCCACATGACTTGAACATGTGCCTCGTGGATGTCCCGTAGCAGTACTTGGCCTTGTTCTTGAGGGATGCAGCGGAGCTTGACTCCGTTGTCCCGTCGCCGGTAGAGCTCGCCGTCGATCATGACGTAGAGCTTGGCTTGACGAGCCACCCGCTCGGCGTCGTGATCGTCCTCCGGGAGGGCGTGCTCCATGATGTACTTGACGATGTCCCGGGCCCAGGGTGGGTGGGTTCCTTCCACCGGTAGCACCATCCGACGGAAAGAAAGCATAGCTTCCTCCGCTGGAGGGGCTGCCGGGTCTTGAGCTTCTGGGCTGGCTACCCGTGTTGTCGAGGTAGAAGGGTCGCCAGCCCCCGGCGCAGATCTTGTCGCGAGCCTCTCGGGTGGGATCGAAGGTCGCCTGAGGACCTCGATGTAGATCCCGGGAGGCACTGGTTCTTGCTTGGACGCCACCTGCGATAGCTCATCCGCGGCCGTGTTTTCTCCCCGTGGGACGTACACAGCCCGGAAGTTGTCGAAGCGCCGCTGCAGCTTCCAGACCTCTTCAACGTATGGTGCCATCTGAGGGCACGCGTACTCCTTGTTCACTTGTTTGATGACTAACTGAGAGTCACCCTTGACGACGATCTTGTTGATGCCGAGGCCGATGGCAGCACGAAGTCCTGCGAGCAGGCCCTCGTACTCCGCCGTGTTGTTGGAGATGTTCCCTTGGTAGTGCATCTGGACGACGTACTTCAGCCGGTCCCCGGTTGGTGAGGTTAGGACAACCCCAGCACCTCCTTTCCCCTTGGTGTAGGAGCCGTCGAAGTGCATGGTCCAGGCGCTAGGATCTTCCTTCCCGGGGAGGCAGGTTTCCTCTTCCGGGTCGTCGAACGCCGTCTCGGTCCACTCGGCCGTGAAATCCGCCAGCGCCTGACTCTTGATGTTGTCCGTGTGCTCGAACTTGAGACCGAAACCTTGAAGCTCCATGGCCCACCATGATATGCGACCAGTGGCAAGTGGGTTCTCCAGGGGGCTTCTTAGGTTGTACTTGGACACACCGTGATGGGATGGCTTTGGAAGTACGGCCTCATCTTGCGGGAGGCAATGAGGATTGCCAGCAGCAGCTTCTGCATCATGGGGTACCGCTCCCGGGCGTCGCGCAGCACTGCGCTGACGAAGTAGACCGGGTGCTGCACCTTGCGGGTCGCCGAGTCCTGAGAGGGCTCGGCTTCCTCCACGTCGACGTCTTGGGGTGGGGACGAGGTAGCCCCCGGCGAAGTCTCGTCGGAGGGAGATTCTCCATTCCCGACGGGCTCCGCGCGCCTGGTGAGGTTGCAGTGACGCCAGGATCGTGAGACCCCTGGTCACCCGGCAGCCTTTTCTTGCACGGTTGCCCGGAAGAGAGTTCCCGGGTCGCTTGCCCTTGATCTTGCTTGACTTCTTCGGAGGAGCGTCACGCTCTACCACGAGCACAGCGCTGATCACCTGGTTGGTGGCAGCAATGTACAGTAGTAGGGGCTCCTTCTCTTCTGGTGCCACGAGGATTGGTGGCGAGGCGAGGTAGCGCTTAAGGGACTGCAGGGCTTCCTCGGCCTCGGAGGTCCACTCCACGGGGCCTGATTTCTTGAGCAGCCTGAAGAACGGTAAGGCCCGCTCCCCAAGCCTTGAGATGAAGCGCCCGAGTGCAGTGATGCACCCGTTGAGGCGCTGTACGTCCTTGACCCGCCGGGGCGCCTCCATGCGCTCGATTGCCTTGATTTTGTCCGGATTCGCCTCGATCCCTCGGTGAGAGACCAGGAAACCCAGCAGCTTGCCGGAGGGGACCCCGAACACGCACTTGTCGGGGTTGAGCTTGAAGTTGACCCGGCGGAGGTTCTCGAAGGTCTCGTGTGGTCTTGGATGGGAGTCCTTGTACCGGGTCTTGACCACGATGTCGTCGATGTACGCTTCGACGTTGCGGCCCAGCTGTGACCCAAGGCATGCTTGCATTGCGCGCTGGAAGGTAGCGCCGGCTTTCGGAGGCCAAAAGGCATCCGGGTGTAGCAGTAGCAGCCCTTGGGAGTGATGAAGGCCGTCTTCTCTTGGTCCTCGAGTGACATCATGATCTGGTGGTACCCGGAGAAGGCGTCCAGAAACACAGCAGCTCGCACCCGGCCGTGGAATCCACGATCATGTCGATCCGCGGCAGGGGGAAAGGGTCCTTGGGACAGGCCTTATTCAGGTCTGTGAAGTCGATGCAGAGTCTCCACTTGAAGGTCATGGGTTTCGGTACCACCACGGGGTTGGCCACCCAGCTTGGGTGGGGAACCGACCGGATGACACCAGCTTCTATCAACTTGTCCACCTCGGCGATGATGAATTCCAGCTTTTCCTTGCTTTGGTTCCGGAGAACCTGCTTCACGGGGCGAGCCCCCGGATTGACCGCCAGTTTGTGCTCGATCACCTCCCTTGGAACGCCGGGTAAACCTGATGCCTCCCACGCGAAGACGTCAGAGTTTTCCCGAAGGAAGGCGACGAGCGCGCTTTCCTATTTGTCGGTGAGGCGGGCGCCGATGGTGATGGAGCGAACTCCGTCGCTGGTTAGCGCCACCTTCTTGGTCAGCTGCGGATCGCCATGGAATGGCGCCTTCTTGGGGGAGTAGATGTGGAGCCCCCGGGGTGCCCTTCGCCCCCGGGGAGAGCCCCATCATCATCCTCCTGTACACCTTGAGGGATATCCGCCGTGGTTGCCACCGTCTGGTTCAGCTGGTGAACGCAGTAGATAGCATCGTCGATGTCGGCCTTGACCTTGATCACGCCCCACGGCGCCGGAATCTTCAGCATGTTGTAGGCGAAGTGGGAGACGGCCATGAACTTGGCCAGAGCAGGTCTGCCAAGTATGCCGTTGTACGGTAGCGGAGTGTCGGCGATGTCGAAGACGATTTCCTCGGTGCGGAAGTTCTTGGAGTCGCCGAAGGTGACCGGAAGGGTGATCTTCCCGAGGGGTCGAGTAACACTTCCGTTCACGCCTTGGAACACCCCGGTGTCTTGCAGGCGAGACAGGGGGATTTGAAGGATAGCCAGGACCTTCGCCGTCAGCAAGTTGAGGCTGGAGCCTCCGTCGACCAGCATCTTGGTGACCTTGTAGTTGTGGATGACGGGCGACACGATCAGCGGCAGGGTCCCGACCCCGGCAGTGTTTGCAGGGTGGTCTTCTGGGTCGAAGGTGATGACTTGGCTAGACCAGTCCAGGGGCTTGGACGGAGCAGAAGCAACCGCGTTCAGCTCCCGGACAAGTCTCTTGCAGGCGCCGTTGGAGGGAGGCAGAGAAGACCCTCCGTGGATGCACCCGACAACCCGTGACTTCTTGATACTTGCCGCCGTTGCCTCCTTGGGGAGCCGGAGCTTCCCCGTTGCCGACGTGGGCGGCCTCCGGAGTGTGTACCCGCGACCACCTTGACCGCCGCGTCCTCCTCCACGGCCCCCGCGGCCACCGCCTCGGTCCATCCACGGCCGCCTCCGCCTTGGCGACCCGTGGGACAGTCACGAGCGATGTGCCCGGCAGTGCCGCAGTTGTAGCAACCGTCTTGACTGACCCCATCAGCTCGGCGTTGCTCCGGACGGCGAGGTTCTTGAGCATGCGGCAGTCCTTGAGCAAGTGGTTGCCTTCTGGATGGATGTGGCACCAGGGATCACCTTCACCTTCTTCCTCGGAAGTCGGCGCGGGCTTGGTCTTCTTCGGAAGAGGCTCGGTGACGAAGATCCGCTTGTCGGGTCCAGGGTCCCGCTTCTTGTTCTTAGCTGGAGCGCCTTGTCCTCGGGTTCATCCTCCCCGGGGAACTTGGCTCCTTCTTCAGCTCGAGCGCACCGATCTGCAAGCTCCCAGAGCTTACGAGCAGACTCGACGCGATGGATGCTCAGCTTCTCGCGCATCTTGGGGTTGCGGACGTTGGCGTGGAAGGACTGGATCACCAACTCCTCCTTGATGCACGGGATGGTGTTCATCTTCTGGGTGAAGCGCTGGATGAACTTGCGGAGAGTTTCACCCGGCAACTGCTTGAAGTCGTGGAGATCACTGGGAGCCCCCGGGCGCTCGTACCCGCCTTGGAAAGCCCCCAGAAACTGCTCCTTCAGTGCCCGCCAGGAACGGATGGAGCACTTGGGAAGGTTGAGAAGCCAAGTCTGGGCTCTCCTTCAGGGCCAAGGGAACCAGTTGGCCATCATGACCTCGTCGGCCCCGGCAACCATCGCAGCAAGAGAGTAGATCTGCAGAAAGTCCCGGGGGTTCGTGGTGCCGTCGTAGCGGAGAACGTCGATCTTGAATTTCTTGGGCCAGTTGAAGTGGCGGAACTCGGGAGCGAGGGCGAGGCAGCCTTCGGCGAGGTCGATGCCCCGATCTTCCCGGCGGTGACGTTCTCGGCGACGCTCGATGCGGGTGCGCATATCCTCGTTCTGACGGCTGTTGAGCTCGTCACGAAGATCTGGGTTGCGCGAGGTAGACGACCCGATGGAGATGGCCTCGCCGTGATCGCGGTTTAGCCGATCAGCCATCGGTGGCGCGGTGCGAGGAGGCGCCGTCTTGGCTTGACGTTCACCACGAGGCTGGCCTCGCGGATCACGTGTCTTGTCTTGTGCTGCTCCGGGATTGTCGACGGTGGGGCTTGAGTGGGTTCGACCCACGGACCACCATCGGCGAAGTCGAGGAGCCTCTCGACGCGAGTCCTCCATTCTTGGTAGACCTTGGGATCGCCGCTGCTTGGAGGGAACTGCATCAGGGCCTTGGCAGCGACTAGAGCATCATGGCGAGCTTGCACGTCCGAAGGCGAGTGCGCGGAGGTCTTGCTCTTGGATGCTCGTGGATCCCCGCTGGGGCGAACGCCGTGGTTCCCTCCTCCAGCGGTGGGCTCCTTGCCGGTGCCGTTGCAGACGCTCTTCTCCCCTGAGCGAGGAGGAGGCATGGTGGCGCCCTTTGGAGCCGCCGCTCCGCCAGGGCCGTTGTCCTTGTCGCGACCGTCCACTTCGTCCGGCGCCACCCTCTCCATGGGAGGCGGGGACGGAGAGACGCTCCGCCGTGCGCCAGCAGCACGACGTTCAGCTGAAGCTTGAGTGCGTGAGGAAGAGACCGGCTTGGACGCCGCAGGATCTCCCTTCTTCCTTGGAGGCATGCTTGACGAAGAACTTGCCGATGAACTTGATGAAGATGAATCCAGCACTTGCGCCCCCTACCTGGCGCGCCAGATGTCGTGTCTCGTTGCACGGACACCGGGAGTATAGGATACCCCCTTTTAGGTTCGGCACGGGGCGCGAAGGAGGCTGAGAATCGTCTTCTTGGGCGGAGTCTAGATCAAGCTCTCCTCTCCACGATCAAAGCATGCAACCAAAGGGACACAAGGAGCTACCCAGGTTCAGGCCGCCCGGAGGCTAAAAGCCCTACTCCTGCATGTCTGGATTGATGGTTCTTCATAGTGTGGCTTACAATGGAACCTCCCGGACAGGGTACCCGGAAGGGTTTTGGCTGGAGGTAGAAGAAGGACAGATCCTGACCCGGAGGAGATCACCTTCCCTCTACCTTCGCAGCCCTAGTCTAGTCTTGCTCTGGTTTAGCTTGTGTTTGTCCTTGGTTCGACCTCCCCTCCTCCGTGCCTTGGTCCTCCTTTTATAGGCTAAGGGGTTGCCACAGGGACCTTCGGGGTGAAGGACCCTCCTCATCTAGTTTAGGGGGAGACGTGGCCTCTCCTCAGCCTAGCGTCTCCTTTGGGTTAGGTGGGAGCATCCGCCTCGGGGTGGACAGGAGCTGACACCACCACGGGACGTGCTTCCCGCCCGCACTGCCTTCGCCTTGCTTCCCAAGTCTTCCGTGGTGAGGTGGATGCTTATCCACAGGGACGTGGGGAAGTACCCGAGAGGGAGCCTGGCCTCCTGCCGGGAACTCGGGCTCTCGGGTCCTTCCTGGCCTTCTTGCTTGATTCGGGGACCCGGAAGGTCCCCAGGACCGGAGCCCTTAGTCGACGTAGGCCATGCGTGTCTTGACGGTGAACCCGCCAGCTTAACTTGAGTCTTGGTCTTGTCCATCTTCATCTTGGGCCCACATGGGGTGGACCCACTTTGGCAGTACTAGGGGAACCCCATGTTCCACTGTTGCGACACTAATGTCTATGTTCATGTTTTGAATTTAATTCTTCTCTGAAGTTCACTTTGACCATGTTCGGAGTTCACTTTAAATGTATTGGAAGTTTATCTACATCTATATTGGGAGTTCTCCTAAAAATACATCAAAAGTTATTCTCGGCCACATCGGATTATTACTGTTTTATCAAAAGTTCACCGAAATATAAAAAGGAAGTTCGTTCTTAATTTTTGAGAAGTTCATATTACTCCGAACAGAAGTTCATGTTATTCAGAACAAAGTTCACTTTTCTAGTGGAGGAAGAATAAAATGGGAGTTCAAATCGACCATTCCCGAGGTTCACATTTGTCCTAGCAATAAAAAAATTCCTTTGGGCGTAACTTTTTTTAATATTTTTCTAAAAAAGGAGGTTCACTGTCTAAGACCAGGAGTTCGTTTTGAACCTGTCGGATGTTCAGCTCGAACACATTAAAAAAACGTTGTTAGTTTAGATCAAATCTGAAGTTCAATTTAGACAGCATGGGAGTTCACACTAAGAGCGATCGGAAGTTCGCTAGCACATACCAAGAGGTTCACGGCCTTGTATAAGGAAGTTCATTATGCTTTGTTTTTCTAGGCGGAAATTGTATGCAAAAAAATCGTTGAAAATAGCTTCTGCTGGCCAAATCGACCGGCCCCGCATGCAATTGGCAATGATACGAGTCTACTTTCACTCTACAATGCCGCCACACCCACGCGAGTAACACAACCGTGTCAATTTTGAATCGTTCTAATGTCATCTCGTTTTTCCGTTTTTTCGTATTTTCATAATTAATCAAAAACCTTATCTAATTTGCAAAAAGTTTCTGTACGAAAAAGTTGCGCCTTGTCAATATTTTTCTAACGCCATATCATTTGTTAAGTTTCGATGAACCGTTTGAAAGTAATTTGCAAAACACTGTCCGCTAGATCTAAAATATCAGAAAACAATATTGTTTATCTCTGAAACTGTTCTTAAACTGTAAAGAATTTCGAAAATTGACAAGATATAGCAAAGTTGCGCATTTTTCATAGCTTTCCAACGGCGTATCATTTGCATCAATCCGACCAGCGGCTTGGAAATGGCGCTCAAAAAACAGTACGAAATAGGAAAAAAACGTGAAAACTGAGTGTACTATTTCTAAAATTGTCTTAAAACTGTAAGGAATTTGGAAAACTCGTCCTGACAATAAATGTGCGCAATATCCGTAGCTTTCTAACGGCGTATCATTTGAATCAATCCGACGAGCGGTTTGAAAATGGCGGCAAAAAAAAGTACCAAAACGGAAAAATTGGCGAAAACTGAGTTTAGTATTTGTAAAATTGTTTTGAAACCGTAAAGAATTTGGAAAATCCGTCAAGACGAAAAAGGTGCGCAATTTCTCTACCTTTTCAACGGTATATCGCATGCATCATTTCGATAAACGGTTCGAAAATTGCGTTGTAAATACTGTCCGTAAAACAGAAAATCTGGGAGTTCCGTCCGGAAGTTAACATAGTATACGAACGGAAGTTCAGAAAAGGTGCTCTGAATAGTTATTCAGAAACTGGTTCTTAAATAGCTTGAATATATATATATATCTATACCTAATAATAAAAACATTAAGTCTTCTTCTCGTACATCGTTGAAAATACCCCTAAAGTTTGCACAAATTACCCACCACTACCACCATAAGTTAGGTACCGATTCGTTTCCGTGGTTTCGTACGTTCGCATAGCTCGTCCATCACCGATCTGTTAGATTGGAGACAGATCCAGACTTGAGTCCCAACCAGAGCCAAGTCCGCTTCTTCTTGCCTTAAATATGGGAGCGATCGATTATGGTGCATCAAAACGATCAAATATCTTAGATTACAAATCCAATGTTCCGAGCTATCAGGCGAGCTAGCGATTAGAACCATGGGGGCGGCCACATGTCCGGCGGCGAACGCTTCGACACCAAGTGCAGGTGGCCGCGCTGTCTATCGCATCCATGACATGATCGAGGACGATTGCGTCGAGAACGCTATTCCTGATCTTCAATGTAAAATCACCCATCCTGACCAAGGTCATGGACATGCACGCCATCGCCTGAGGAACCGGCTCCGCCGACAAGCAGGACCTGGAGAGTTTTGACGATAGCTTATCAAAGCGGATTGCCCATCTTTGTTTCTAAGCGGATCAGGAAACAATAGCTTTGACGAGCAGCTCCGCCAACATGCACGTTTTACGACATCATCGTTGCCGCCAACTATCTGGAACTGCTCGTGCGACACAGGAACATCTAGCTGATGAAGAGGGAGAAGGAATCTGCTCCGCTGCCTCTACTGGCTGTTTCTCGAATCAACGACGACATGATCCACGCGCCTCCTCATGCCAGAGGACGATGAGCACGACAAGCAGCTCGAATCATACAGGAGTTGTGGCCATGACGTGTGCCTGCTGCGCTTTCCCGACTCAGGATGGCAGGCGCGCACTTAGGCTTAGGGCCTCGGAGGCTCCGACTCTCCGTTCTAATGATTCTAGAGCTCAACACGTACTCATCTGTTAAGGCGCAGAGCAGCTGTAATGATTCTAGAGCTCAACACGTACTCATCTGTTAAGGCGCAGAGCAGCAGCAGGAGCTTCCTCCATGGCGCCATGGCGCGATTGCGTAGGACCAATTAAGCGAGCTACTCTACTTTGGAGCTCCAGTGCAGTTGCTTGTATATGTGTTCATGTTATGCTCCTACAGTCCTACTGAAGTCTGGGCTCTGTTCCTGAAACAGTTTCGCAGAGGATGGGTCGTTTTTAACATTCAGACTTAGTGTTTGGTGAGCTGACAAATTCAGTGGCAAGCATGGCGTCGAAATCTTTCCATGGCGGCAGTCCATCGATCCCTTCAACCGCGGCGTACCGATTCCCTTCTCAAGCACAACCATAGAGCTTTGTGTGGTGTTCCAGGTAATCCACGGGAGAAAGGGATTTTGGTTACTGGCTAAGCAAGCGGGGGGATGGAGCCGTTGGAGCCGTTGGAGGCGAAGGGAAAGGCGGTCCCAGGGAATCCGGTGAGATCTCCGGAGAGCTCGCCGGAGAAGACTGGAGTGCGCCGGGAGGCCTTGCCCCTCCCCTCTCCCCGCATCGGTGGACGCTTTTGGTGTCTCTCGGGGGGGGGAGTCGGAGGCGGAGAGCGCAGAGGACGTGCGGGAACCGTCGGGTGACAAGTACTTGTCTTTCAACGATGAGTGCAAGACGCCGGCGGCGGATCCGTCAGCGACGACCCTCATTTCGGCGTCTAGGCTGGAACGGAGGATGGAGAAGAGAAGATTACAAAGGTACGCGGCTGCTCAACTAACGACGATGGTTGTCAATGTAGGTTCGGCGCCGCGTCCTCGATCCCGTGTACCCAAGTTCCCGGTTATGCCGCCGTCGTCTTTCGTGGATGATGGTGAGACTGGAGATTGGACCACGGTGTGCAGAAGACGGCGAAGATCCGGTACGACGTCGCCGGGTAAGAAAAGGCTGGTCCCTGTGTCCAGGGTTCTCAGCCCTAGAGGGAGGTGCTACCATCATCGCTGTCTTGATGAGGCGTCGTTGGCGAAGAAGTTGATCGGATGCGTCCGAAAGGCAGCGGCGAACCCCAAGATCCGTGCCGGAGTTGTGAGGCCGGCATCGGAGACGACGGGCGGTGATTGCGGATCACATAATTCAAATGTTCAATCACAAAATTTGGAAGGCCATGCGGGCCTACACCTTGATGGATATGATGATGTGGGGTTTGCGGCCCAGTACACATTGACGCAGCGTCCGATCGGGAGAATAAACCTATTCGGGTTAGGTTTACGATGTAACACACACAGTAAAGATTTTCCTCTGCCGCCGCGATCGCTAGCCGCTGCGATGGCGGGCAATGGCGGAGGGTACGGTCGGGAAGGTCGCGGCCGTGGAGGATACCCTGGTCGTGTTCCTCCTGGTCAAGGTGATGGCCGTGGAGGCTACCCTGGTCGTGGTGATGGTCGAGGAGGCTACCCTGGCCGTGTCCCTCCTGGTCAAGGTGATGGAGGAAACGGCGGAAACGGACCGCTGTATCGAGAAGGAGCTGGACGCGGTTTCCAGGCGAATTCCTCGGGTTCCGTCAGGGGGATCAGCTGCAGAATAACTTCGAGGTCGGAGGCCCTAGCGGCACGGCGGGGCAGACGAACCCTAGGCAGCAAGGGTTCGAAGGAAACTTTGGCGGATTCAATGCGGGTTCGGGTTTTGGTCAGGGGAATCAACATCAGCGAAGTTTCTCCTACAATCGTAATTCTCAGTTCCGAGGAGATCGAGTTGGGGGAGGAAGAATGTCGGCAGGAAGGGACTCGCGTGATGGTGTGGTTGGAAACTCAGGGGATAGGCAGGTGGCTTCTGGTTTGTCGGAAGAGATGCTGGCTAAGATTGTGAGTCAGGTTACGGCGGCGTTGCGGCAGCCGAGCGTGACGATTGCTTCGGGGAACGCACTCCCACAAGCTGCACCAGTCTCGGGTAATCAGATTGCGTCGGCCGCTGAGCTCATCGCCAAGGGTGCCACACCGGTGGGGGCAATCCCACCACAAGTGCCTCCACCTTCGCAAAGTGGAGGGGGCCGTGCTCACAGCGGTGGTTCTGGAGTTGGGGGTTTTGGCACAGCAGCAGCTAAGAAGGCGAAGACAGGGAATAAAACACGTTGTTATCGTTGTGATGAACCTGGCCACCATGGCAAAGAGTGTACGGTTGAAGTTTGTGACATATGTGAGAGTAAAGAGCACCCTCCGGAGGTGTGTCCGCTGTTGAAGGCACCCAAACCGCAAGTGATTGTTCATGGTCACATATCTGAGAGCCTCATGTTTTTTGAACAGCCAACAACTGATTCCTACAAACCGAAGATTGATAACGTTCGCACGGCTATGGTTACTGTGACTAATGGGGAACTTTCTATCCCTCAAGTTGTAGCTCAATTGCAGCGGTTGGTTCCGTGGGATCAGTTTTATTGGGATGTTCAGCAAGTGGGTACCAATGTTTTCAAGGTGCCCTTTCCCTCTAAGAGTGATCTAGACAGACTAGCTATTTTTGGTGCGTGCAAGGTTCCTGGCGGCCAAACTGAGATCACGGTGGTACCGTGGGCTGCCTCGGTCGAACCCTTGGAGAAGTTGCCAAAGAAGTGGATTAGAGTTTATGGGATTCATCCCAAGACTACCGGGGATTTTCTATCTCTTTGGAGCTTGGGTTCTCTATTCGGTAAAACGTTTAAGGTGGATATGAAATTTACTCGCAAACATGGAGTGCTGCGTATACTTGTGGGCTGTATTGATTACACTCTTATTCCCTCTCAATCGACGATCTTCATAAAAGATGGCTTTTACCGTTTGAAGTTTAAAGTTGAACACCCGGTTGATGTTGGGGATAATGAGGATGATGAACCACGGTCACCTCCTCCGGGTGACGAAGGTGATGATAGTGACAGCGCTTCTGATCGAGGGGAGGACAAGAGAGAGCAAGATAACACTAAAACCGATGCTATGGTGACGGATGAAGTTTCAATTAACTCGGGGGTGAAGGGCACTGAAGGGGCTGCGGCCTCTGAACCTATGCAGGAGAATGTGATGGGGGTTGCTATCTCTTCAACGGTTCAAAAAATGTGACGGGTGTAGTCTTCTCTCCAATGGTGAAGAAACAGTTTCACTTAGCTAAACAGCAGCTTATTGCGTTGGCTGCCAAGGGTGGTGCTAATGATATGTATCTACAGACAGCACGGGAGAGTGATGGAGTTGGAGCATGCTATGACACTGAGGTTGGGGGGCAGCGGTGCTCGGGGACTTCAGAACAGGAAGCTACGGGGACTGATGGCAGCAAACAGGCGAAGCTCGCTGATGTTTGCTTCAGCGGGGATGGGTCTTCCGCGTCCTCTAGCTGCTGCGGCAGCGATATTGATGCTTCCTCTGCCAGTGGGCAGACGGCTAGCGACAGAAAAGGGGGCATGCCGGTTTCTCAGGATGAGGGTGCGGATTGGACTACGCCTACGAAACTCACGCCTACGTGTTTATATCCGAGATCAAACTTGGAGGATGTAGGTGGATCGTACATGGATCGACAGGGGAATCCTTTCAGGCCGCAACCTCTTTCTTGCGGGCGAGGGATGTCAATGGTCACACCTACCACGGATGGGCTAACAGCGAGGCCATCGGAGAGTGAGATCATGGCTTTTGGGGGGATGCTGGAGATGGAGGTGAGGTCTAGTCAGAGATTGAGGGAGCAACACAATGCGGATCTTCCTCAACTTGATCGTGCGATGGATCTTGCTGCGCGCAAGACTTATGGCTCACCACCAGGTATGTCAGCAAATGCCAAGCTTTCTTTACGAGTGTTTTGGGTATTTCGTTAGGAATTAATGATGTGCAAGTAGATTCTTCTATTTCGGCTATTATGGAGGTAGAGCGAGAGAGGGAAGTTATTTTTCTGAAAAATTCTTTGCCTCCAAAAAATGATGAATCCGAATCTAACTTAGCTTTAAAAAAGGCCATTAATATTTGCGAAGATTTAGTGGATGATGAGGATGAGGTCTCGGAGGATCATGCGGATCTTAATGAGACCTTAGCGTCAATAAGAGGTAGAGGAAAAAAGAAAGCTCTTTCTAAACGTGCGATTAGAAGGGGTGTGAGATTAGCCATATACTCTAAATTTTAAAAAAGAAAAAAAAACATCAAGAAAAAATGAAGGGCATGATTTGGAATTCAGATGGGTTTGGGGACACTGCAAAACACTTGGCTGTTCATGAGTTTGTTAAGGAGAATAAACTTGACTTTGTGGCTATAATTGAGACAGGGAGGTCTTCTTTCACCACACCTTTTCTTACTTTTTTGGCTGCGGGTTTGGATTTTGTATGGTATTGTATACCTCCACACGGGAGGTCGGGTGGCATGTTATTAGGCTTTAATAATACTACTTTCACAGTACAAGATGTGGTCTCAGGTGATTTTTGCGTTAAATTACACCTAAGAACGAAGTTGGATGGGTTTAGTTGGGCGTTGGTGGTTGTTTATGGGGCGGCTCAGGATAACAAAAAACCAGAATTTCTTGCAGAATTGGTAAGAATTTGCGAAGGAGAGACGGTACCGATGTTGGTCGGGGGGGATTTTAATATCATTAGGAGACAAGAGGAGAAAAATAATGACAATTTTAATGCTAGATGGCCAACTATCTTTAATGCGATAATTGAGAGTTTGAGCTTGAAGGATTTAAAATTGTCTGGTAGACAATATACTTGGACTAGTAGACGAGATACGCCAACTCTTGAGATGTTGGATCGTTTTCTAGCTAGTGTGGACTGGGAGCAAAAGTATCCATTGGTTACGGTGCAGGCTCTTACCCGTGCGGGGTCGGATCATACACCGTTGTTACTGGATACCGGGGAACATGCGTTCAAGGGTAACTCTAGCAGATTTTCGTTTGAATTATCGTGGTTTCAACAGGAAGGGTTTTATGACATGATTGTTCGTGAATGGAATGCGATCCAAACGGGCAACTCACCGGTTGAGCGGTGGCAAAATAAAATTCGACATCTACGTCAATTTCTACGGGGGTGGGCAAGAAATTTGAGTGGGGAGTATAAAATGTTACGAGATAAATTAATTTTACTAATAATGAATTAGAGGTTAAAGCTGAAACCACTCATCTTACGGTCGCCGAGCGGGCAGCCAAGAGAGAGGCGGATGATAAGCTGGCCCAATTGCGTCGTGATGAGGAATCTAAATGGGCGCAGCGAGCAAAAGTTAAATACATTCAAGAAGGGGGGAATAATACGAGATATTTCCACATTATTGCGAATGGTAAACATAGGAAGAAGAAAATATTACAATTGGAACAAGAGGAAGGCACGATAGTTGGTCAGGAAAATCTTAAGACCTATATTTCGGAGTACTATAAGAAATTATTTGGAGCGCCGGTTACAAATAATTTTTCTTTGGACGAGAGTGTTATCCATGATATGCCGCAAATATCACAAGAGGAAAATGAGATTTTGACTCAAGACTTCTCAGAGAAAGAAGTTTTTGAGGCAATTCAACAAATGGAACATAATAAAGCTCCGGGGCCGGATGGGTTTCCCGCGGAATTCTATCAAAAGTTTTGGGAAATTCTAAAAGTTGATTTGATGGCTATGTTTGCTGAATTGCGTGCGGGAAACTTGCCTTTATTTAAGCTAAACTTTGGTATTATCACCTTGCTACCAAAAAAAGAGGATGCGAGCAAAATCGAACAATACCGTCCTATTTGCCTGTTGAATGTGAGCTTCAAAATTTTCACAAAAGTAGGAACAAACCGAGTCACCTCTATTGCGAGTAGAGTTGTCCGCCCCACTCAAACTGCGTTTATCCCTGGAAGAAATATTCTTGAAGGGGTGGTTGTCTTACATGAGACGATACATGAGATGCATAGAAAAAAGATGGATGGGGTTCTTTTTAAAATAGACTTTGAGAAGGCATATGATAAAGTGAAATGGTCCTTTTTACAGCAAACATTACGAATGAAGGGGTTCGCTCCACAATGGTGCGAGTGGGTAGCTCGGTTTGTGCAAGGTGGGAGCGTCGGAATTCGGGTTAATGATGACATCGGTCATTATTTTCAGACTCTCAAAGGGTTACGACAAGGAGATCCGATGTCTCCAATGTTATTTAATTTAGTGGTTGATATGTTGGCTATCTTAATTGCTCGGGCAAAGGAGGATGGCCAAGTGGGGGGTTTAGTGCCGCACCTTGTCGAAGGGGGGGTCTCAATCCTTCAATATGCGGATGACACTATTTTATTTTTAGAACACGACACTGCGAAGGCCGTGAATATGAAATTAATACTGGCTTTGTTTGAGCAGCTTTCGGGGTTGAAAATAAATTTTCACAAGAGTGAATTGTATTGTTTCGGGAAAGCAAAAGAGGACCAGGAGGAATACCGTCGTATTTTTGGGTGTGAGATCGGTTCGTTACCTTTTCGGTATTTGGGGATACCAATACATTACCGAAAACTTCTAAACAAGGAGTGGAAAACTGTTGAGGATCGGTTTGAGAAGAAATTGGCGGCTTGGGTGGCCAAGATGTTGTCATACGGGGACCGTCTTGTGCTTATAAACTCAGTTTTAACAAGCTTACCAATGTTCTTACTATCCTTTTTCGAAATTCCAAAGGGAGTTAGAAAACGGTTAGATTTTTATCGTTCTCGGTTTTTTTGGCAAAGTAATCAGCTCAAGCGGAAGTATAGGTTAACTAAATGGAATTTGGTGTGTAGACCTAAGGACCAAGGCGGGTTGGGAATTTCGGTGTTACAAGAGCAGAATAAATGTCTTCTAAGTAAATGGTTGTATAAAATTATGAATGAAGAGGGTGTTTGGAAAGAGTTATTAGTTAACAAGTACTTAGGGGATAAAACGTTATCTCAAGTGCAAGTTAAACCTATGGATTCACCTTTTTGGAAAGGAATTATGAAGGTAAAAGATGACTTCTTTAAGCGTGGAAGATTTTCTATTGGTAATGGGGAGGAGATTCAATTTTGGGAGGATAATTGGTTAGGTCCTACTTCTCTACAAAATGAATACCCATCCTTATATGTCATTGCCTCCAACAAACATAGCACAGTTGCTAATGTTCTTGGGACAGTACCTATTAATCTCCCATTTCGACGGGCGCTAATAGGAAACAATAGAACACAATGGTTGAATCTAGTTGAGAGGTTAATGCGAGTGAACCTCATAGATGAGGACGATAAATTTAAGTGGAATCTCACTTCTAATGGAACCTTTACGGTTAAGTCGTATTACGAAGACTTATTAAATGGACATACTAGATATTTGCGTAAGTATCTATGGAAGCTAAAGATTCCGTTAAAAATAAAGATCTTCCTATGGTTTCTTAATAGAAAGGAAATTTTGACAAAAGACAACTTGATTAAAAGACGGTGGATAGGATGTAAGAGGTGTGTTTTTTGCGATGCGGATGAGTCCGTTGAGCACCTTTTTATTAAGTGTCCGTTTGCTCGTGATATTTGGCGATTAGTGCACTTCACTTTCAATGTTTACCCACCTACTAGCATTGCGAACTTGTTTGGTAGTTGGTTGAATGGAATAGATAAAACCACAAAAGCTCGTATTCGTATTGGTGTTGCGGCCATATTATGGGCTCTTTGGAATTGTAGAAATGACATTGTTTTTAACAAATCGAATTCAACTCATTTTTTGCAGGTTATTCACAAGGCGTGCTATTGGATCCACTCATGGTCATTCCTGCTTCCTGCGGACCAGCGTGGGCTTATGGATGCCGGATGTACCCGTTTGCTGACGGTTGTGCGGGCTATCTTCAGCCGAACTGGATGGTTTCAACCTAGACGTCTCGATGCTTAATAATCATTTGTTTGAGTGGTTGATCTTTGTAGCCACCTTAAGTGACCCATGAATTGTGAACTTGTACTTTTGGATGTTTAATAATTGCGGATGGCTGTGTGCATCTTTTGGATGCAGAGGCCGGGGATCCGCACCCCCTTATCTAAAAAAAAAAATCCACGGGAGAAAGATAAATGTTTGACTGCTGACAGCTGACTGCTGACTACATCAGATAAAATAATAGTAGATGAAGTTAGATGAGGGAAGAAAAAGAGCCTACCTTTCGTTGAATACAGGGCAATCTAGAGCACGAAAAAATACACATAGCAAAACCTTCAGTTAGCGCACGAATTTTTAATAAGTATATCTTCATTCCTGAGCACAATGTTGCTGCATTGAATTAACGACCAGGAACTGTTTGGTTGCATGAGGTAATTTGTTATTCATGTTCGTCCACAGCTCTACAATTTTACCATGTTATCTCGTTGTAAGCCGGGTTCGGCACTATGTATCTGTTTCGCCGCTCTCGGCGTTATTAATTTAAGCGTTGGGTCTTTTGGCCTTTTATCTAAAAATATATAATATGCAGACTTTTGTTATCTTTGCAAAGAATGGAAATATCATCCAACAAGTGGTTGATTGGAGAAGATTGTGGATCGGCATGAATTTCGTCAAGGTCTATTATTTTTTATTTAGTTCGTGTGTGCATCAATTGGATTCAGTTGGTTTACTTGCTTATTCAAAATTACCTCTGAATGTTGATTGTATTATTAACCGTAGCAACGCACGGGCATGTGTGCTAGTATATATAGGAAAATGGTTCCATACACCTAGGAGTATGTACTCCTCCCTTCATGCATCCTGCAGCGTACCCACCTCCTCCGGGTTGTAGCCACCGCAAACCCGTTTAGATTTCAATTAAAAAGTATTTAACGTACCTGTGGATAATCACGCAGCTTTTGAAAATTCGTTGTACCGATCTCCACGTTTCTAGGCATGGAGCCGGTGATGTCCATGGTATATATGCTGAGAAACAAACCCTCGACACTATTTGCCATATCGTGTACGGCGGCGACGACAACTACGTACCTGATTCTGCTGAGCGCGTCTCCTCGATCCATCCCCGCAGCTCCACCCGGTGCGACACCAACGACACAGCCCGCTCCTACCAGGTACGCCGTCGTCAGCGAAGACGATACGACGACGACTTCTATCGCGATCGCAGGCTGTTGGAGGAGGATCGATCGGCCAAGTTTACTATACTACGTAAGTAATAATATGTAGTCTTGTTAAATGACGCACAGATCTTTTGCAACTCTTGTTACATGCTGCATTGATTAGTTAGATCCACCACTCGTGGAGTCAAGGTACGCATAGATCTAGTAATACACATGGATCCAAGTGATTTTTCAATACATGTGACGCATCAATAATGCCATTCCTAACTAATCTCTATATACATCAGCTACGTGATGGCCAGCTAGCTGCAACGATAAGACGATCGATGGCGCCATGGCGCATGCTGCGGCGCAGGGATGGCGAAGCTAGTTCGTCCATGGCGAGTGTTCGAATTAGTAATGAACTTCCCGAGGCCTGATCGCCCGACGACGGGTCTGCGCTCCTTGTCTGGCACATGCTGGAGAGCATCAAACAATGCCCACCGGGTTGAAGAACACACAAATCTACTGAAAGACCTATCAATGGATTATGCATGAATATACCTTATACATCGATCCATGCCTTCAAAGACTATATGCATGCAGTGACTAGTATGTACATTGGGAAACAATTAGTATCTTCTTTTGCACTCATACAATCGAGTCATGTCTGTTACTGACAATTTAAGATTAAAAGTTACATATATGTACTGTCTTTGGATGGATAGACTATTATGCCAGATGAATGTACTTCCTTTTCTTCTAATGCATATATACACCTTCTTAAAAATCCGGTATATAGCCCTTCGTACAAAATCCAGAATATACCCCTTCAAAAATAGTATATACTCACTTCGGAAAAATCAGTATATACTCCTTCAAAAATAATAGTATATACTCCGTAAAAATCTAGTATATACTCCTTAGAAAAATGGAAGTGTATACTCACAAGGAAAAATAGGTATATGCTCTTTAAAAAGAAAGTATATACTACTTACAAAAATGACAGTGTATACTCACCGGAAAAAATAGGTATGTGATCTTTAAAAAGGAAATATATACTCCTTAGAAAAATGGCAGTATATACTCCCTCAGAAAAATGGGTATATACTCTTTGAAAAAAGTAAGTACAGTATATACTTCTCTCAAAGGCAGTACTCCTTTGAAATAATCGGTATATACGCCTTACAAAAATAAGTTGTGTGCTTGAGCAGTATATAACTAGCTAGCTTGCTGGATGCTAAGTTACATAGTACATATGCACAAATAATACATACTCACCCTAAAAAAATATCAGTATATACCCCTTCAAAAAGCAGTATATACCCCTTCAAAAAGCAGTATATACCCATAGCAACTTATCAACTCTTTTTTGGGATACTCCTAAGTTCTCAAATATACTCCAAGAGTGTATATTGCACGTGATATATACTCCTTGGAAAAAATATGATATATACTCCATCGGGAAAAAGGTATGTACCCGGTTACAAAATTAGTATATGTGAATCCTAAGAAACTAACACGTGAAAGTTAAAAGAAAAACCGTGCAGATCACACGCACAGACCTCTCTTGATGTTGAAGATGAGCTGGATGCGTGTAGATAAGGTGGGCGGTATATGGCCTATGGAAATTGTGTATTGAAAATCTGATTACCACAATGTCATCCCTTAATTGTAGGATCACAAGCATCTGCATGCATGCAGACCCGAAGAGGAAGTCGTTGCATGCACTCGGCTTATGAGGAATTAACATTTTTAGTCCCACATCTTGCACGTTACGGAGGATTTAGTCCCGCATCTTGCAAACTTGACAAGTTTAATACCACAACTTGCCATGCGGATTGGTTTTGGTCCCAACTAGCTGTGCTACCGACACGTGGCATGATTGTTTCGTAGAAAACCCCTGAACTTTATCAGTATTGGCAGTTAGGATCACAAGCATCTGCATGCATGCAGACCCGAAGAGGAAGTCGTTGCATGCGCTCGGCTTACCTTTTTATTTCTATTAGGTGGTTAGCTATTGGGTATTATCCAACTGATATGATCCATTAAGGTGTGGGAGTATGTACGCATGGGAGTATATTATAGCAGTCCTATATATATATCGAAAATTACCTGCTGCCATGGAGGGTAGCTGCACACGCCTTCTATGATCGACGCGTGCCTAACGCCGTTTGCGCGACCCTAAGAGCATCTCCACTCGCGGCGCCCAAATGGGCGCCCAAAGGCCGTCCGGACAGGCCCTTTGGGCGCCGTCCGGACTACCTTGCCCATTTGGACGCCCTCGCTCCCCACTCGCAACGCCCAAATCTTATTCAAATATGAAATTTTGATACGAAAATACATATATTTCATTGAAATTTCATTCAAACTAACATAATTCATTCAAATTTAAATCTAGACCTAGACTAGATCTAGTAAGTAGGGTGGCACGCCGGGCACCGGCAGTTGGAGCAGGCGCCGGCCCTTGCGGCGGCGAGCACAGGACCCCGGCGGCAGCTCGAGCAGAGGCAGTAGAGGTAGCCGGTGGTGGAGGTGGTGGCGGCGGAGGCGGTGGTGGTGGCGGCGGAGGCGGTGGCGGTGGCGGCGGCGGAGGCTATGTCGGCCTCGATGGCGAGCTGCATGTGGCTGGGATCCCACTCCGGCGTCGGCGGCCAGTCCTCGAAGCCGTCATCATCACCGTCAACCTCCTCCGCCTCTTGTTGAGGTTGCAGCGGAGGAGGTTGCACGCGGCCTCGTTCCGATCTTGCGCGACGAGTCTGCTCCACCGCCTCGTAGCGAACCCTCTCCCGTTCCATGCCCGCTGCGAAGTCCTCGTCGGTGGTGTTGGTGAGGCCGTCGTCGTCGGACTCTTCAAGCCAGTCCGCAGGCGGCTTGGGGGCGAAGAAGGAGTGGAGGCGGTAGGCGTGCTCGAGCTCGACCTGCTTGTCCCAGTACGCCGAGTTCGGCTCGAACCTGGGGTCGTCGTGCAGCTCCGGCGCCATCATCCCCATGCACGAGGCGACGTAGTCGAGATGCGCCTGGCCGGCCAGCATGGGTGCAACGGGGACGTGCACGGGGGTCGTGGCCCATCCCTCGGGAAGGACGCAGTTCGCCGGCACCGGCGTGTTAGTGTGGACGAGATCGCACGCCTCGGCTTCCGTGAGTTGGTTCGCCGGTGGCGGAGGAGGCGGTGGAGGAGGTGGCGGAGCGTTGACGGCCGACGAGTCTGCCTCCTGCGATGGCCAGCCGCGGCGAGCCATGGCGCTCTGCCAAGCCTGGCTGTCACGGCGGCGACGACGGGCCTCTGTCTGCGCTCGTCTCTCTTCCTCCGTGGCGCGCCGGGGAGAGGCCATGGCTAGGTGTGGGATGGAGATGGCTGTGTGAGATGGTGGAGACGGTGAGGAACCCGCTCTATATAGCGGCCGGGGAGGCGAACGGATGAGGTCGCCCTAACTCCGGCCGTCCAACGGCTCGCCTGCCACACCATTAACGGCTCGCCTGCATTGACGCCGCCGTGGCGCAGACGCTTCCTCGCCGCAGAGCGAAGCGACGTGTCGCTGCGCCCGGCTGGGAAACCGAGACGCCGCCCGGCATTAATGCAGCCTCTTGTCTCACTGCCCGGCGTGGACCGCCCGTCGGAAGCCGACGTGGCGTCGCGTTTCCTTCCGTCCGGGGCCGCCCCAAGCCTCTCCAAGTTGAGGGCGTGGGCTGGGCGTGCCGGACACAAAACTGGGCCGCGCCGGATCGAATTCGCGTTTGGGTGCCGCGAGTGGGCGCGATTTTGTGTCCGGCACGCCCCAAACGTCTTTGGGCGGCCGTTTAGGAGCCCCGACAGGAGATGCTCTAAGGCGGACGCGCCCTTGGGTCACATGAGCCTGCTAGGTCCCACTCCAATCTCTGTGTCCGTGGATTGCTTTATCTCTCCGCTGAATACTAGTCCGGACGCCCGGTTATTCTCCCACCCTTTCTCTACAAGCACCACCAAGTCCTCTCCCTCCCCTTCAAGAAAAAAAAAGTCCTCTCCCTCTCTCATCTCCATGGTGAGCCAGCGCCTCCCCATCTTCATCCCATGGAATCAGGCCATGTCTCACCGAGCATCCGGCCGTCGGAATCTGGAGCCTCCAAAATCGTGCCCTCAACAGTGCTCGGTCCCACCTCGCGGCGAGCCACCGCTGCCACGAGCGCCATCGCGTCAGTTCCGGTCTAGCTACCGAGACTCCGGTAGCCGCATCTGGGGAGTCTCGTTGCGTCGTCGGGACGCGCTCGTCGACTGGCAATGACCTTTTTGCCGAAGGTCCCGCTGCACAAGCTCTTCGTCCGTCGAAGACTTAAGTGGATTTGGTGATTTGGTCACCGGCGTGGACTTTTGCCAGCTAGTGCTGATGGAGTACTTCTCCGTCGGCGGCAGGGGAGACTGAGATTGGTTCATTTTTCTTAGATGGATTCTTGAGATGAGTTGACATAGCAGTCCGTGATAGACTTTTGAGCTGGTTTGATTCTACCATTTTTTTTTCGAGAAACCTCTCGAGGAGGGCAGGATAGAATAGAGTTGGCCCAGTTTATAAGAGAGACCAGACCCAAAAATCATACAAATGCCCTGTTTATGAGGAAAACAGGGCTAAAAAAACCGCACAGGCGAGGCGACCCACCGCCCGCACGACGCAAGTCGACCAAACGCCACAGACACACACCACCTACTCCGGGGCCGCCGCCCCGGTGTAGCAACCAGGACGAAGCTTCGCATTGCCCGAAGTCGAACTAGTCAGGGTCAACGAGCCTGCCGTCCGCATAGACCAGGACGCCACCTAATCCCACCTGCTCCGGGGCCGCCGCCCCGGTGTAGCAATCAGGACGAAACTTCGCATTGCCTAAAGTCGAACCACTCGGGTCGACGAACCTACTGTCCGCACAGCATTAGGACGCCACCCAAACCGCACTTGGACACGACCCTGCCCCATAGGACTGTCCCCGCGTGGGAGCCCGAGGCCGCTGCCTCGACGTACTGCCACCGTCTGGGGCCGCTACCCGGCATCCACCTCCCCTGACCACAGAGCTATCCTACCCATCCGCCGCGAACCCGTCGCACCGGGAGAGCCAATGACTCCAAGACGACGCCTCCAACAAGGTAGTGACACGTCTGTCACCGTCGCCCGCTCCCGACGGAGTTTAGGCTTTCACCCGGAGACCATCGAACCGCTCTCGTCGGGCTGGGTGTCGAGACTCGCTAACTATGCAAACAAGAAGGAGAACGATGCCCAAAAGGCGCCGCCATCGTCGGCCCCGACCGAAGTCGGTGCAAAGCTTTCGCCCGGAGTTCGATCCGCCCACGAACCTTAGGGAGCCGCAAGATAGGAGGCCGCATCGGTGGCCGACCACCAAGCTCCTCCGCATGCCGTAGCCCCTGCGGCACCTCACGCTACAGAAGCCATCATGCCAGCCGCGCCTCCTGCCGCAGCTTTTGATCCGGGGCCGCCGCCCCGGCTTCGTCGTCCCAGGAGAACGCCATGACCGCAGGAGGTTGGAGCAGGAGCACCTCCTCCGAACGTAGCCTGCTGTAGGCTCCTCCGCCGAGCCCATCAACCCCGCGACGCCGCATCCTCGTCGAGTTTGCCGGCCGCGGCCCGCACGGCCCGCCCCAGGCCCAGATCGGGCCCGGTCTTCACCCGCCGTCGCACCACCATGTACGCCCCCTTCCACTGCACCCCGCCTTGTCGTCCCGCTCCGTCCGCCGCCATCCGCGCCGTCGCGCCCGTCCACGCCATCGCCGCCAGCGCCGTCGACCGTGCCCACGCGGGAGAGCCGCGAATGGGCAAGAAACGCCCCGCCGCCACCTTCCTTGGGCGCGCGCGGCTTTGCCGGCACCCCCTCCGGCGGCGGCGTTGCGGGGGAAGGGGCGGCTGACTCCACTCTGTATGTACTTATTGTTGCTCTCCAACCGTATCATATTTTTCTGCTGCTCTTGCTTTTGTCATATATTCCACTTCCTTGCTTTTTTCTGATTTGTACTTTCCTGATCTTTGTTTGATTTATGGGGTTGTTGTGCGATGACGCACATTGATTTGATCTTGGATTTTGCTTGCTACTTCCGTCAGATGGATTAGTTGATTTATTTCTTATGATTCAGGAAATTTCGGAGCTACCTTGATGAATTTGTGTCTAAAACAATGCTAGGATTCTCAGTTTTATGTGAGGAATTCATGGCGACCATTCTGAAGCAAAAGCTGTTGTCAACACAAAGTGCATAGCTCTATTTCGTTTATTTTCGGTCCAAAAATTTGTAATAAGGTAGCACACAAATAAAAGCACCGATTTACTCCATGTAATCAACCCGTAACAGGAATAAAGGAACAATGTACAACCAGTACTCTATTCATCTTCATATCAGTACTCAATCGGGATCGGCAGTTGGGGAAGTTGCAGTTGTGGGCTTAGTGTCAACAGAAAATTACGTGCGAGCACAAGAAAGAATAGCAAGCTACGAGACCAAAAGATTTGCCCGAAGCAGCTGTACGCCCTGAAGTCACGGTGGGCATAAAACCCGATACCCGAACCCCGAACCCGAATTACCCGTGCCCGAACCCGAAAAACCCGAACCCGACAAACCCGAACACTAAATCGGGTAACAGTTTTGAAAACCCGAATTTTATTTGGGAAATTCGGGTTAGTTTTTTTTTTTTTTTTGAGGGTTAGGAAATTCGGGTTAGCTATCCCGGTACCCGAATTACCCGAAAAGGCCCGAAATATATGTGCAGCCCATTAAGATAGTTGCATAGATAGGAGACAACACAGGCCCAGCCCAAGATCGTCCAGCAAAAGCTAGGTTTCCTGGGCACATCTCACGACCACGACCCCATCTCCCCATCACCTAGCTGCCACTGCTCAGTGCCCTCTGTTTCTCTCTCATCCCGCACGGACGTGCAGCGCAGAGCCACACTGAAGCCGCAATCCACGCACGCACTAGTGCCGGCGGCCGCCATCGCTTCTCCGGTGCACTCGTCGCTGTGCTAGCCGGCGACATCTCCTCCTCGGCTTCTCCGTGCAGCGGGCAGTCTGGTCGCCGCCCTGCTTTCCTCCTCGGTCGCCACCGCGCCCTCTCTTCACCTTCCACACGCAGTCTTGGCCGCCATGCTCGCTGGCTCGTCGCCGGCAACTTCCCTCTTCTTCGTTCCCCTCCATTCTTCTGTTCTTTTCGGGTAAATCGGGAAAACCCGAACCCGAACCCGAATTGTCGGGTACCCGAACTGTCGGGTTTCTAAAATTTTAAGAGAACTTCGGGTGTGAGAATCGAAAACCCGAAATATGGAAAACCCGATTAACCCGACCCGAAATTTCGGGTAAATCCGAATGCCCACCGTGACCCTGAAGACCTGGCAGGCACGCTTTGTGATCCAACTTGTTGGCAGTTCTAAATTATACGAGTCAACCGGCTTTTTTATGTCATTACTTTTCGTTGCCATCCAAACGCACCTTTAGAGGTCACCCAACAAACTTTTTGGTATCGTTACTTCCGGTTGCAATCGTTGCACACCCTAGACACCATCCAACCCTATCAGCTTTTCGTGTGTTACTTAAGGTTGAAATCAGAAGAGTTTATGGCCATGAGCTTCCTAAGACGAAAGGATACGCGAAACGTAGTTGCCACGTTTGTCATCAATCCTTCCAAATACTAAGCTCCCTAGAAATAAAGAGCTCTCCTTGATTGTGGCCCCACTTTTTGGGGAATTTTACTTTTTGCCCTTGTTTATTTTGGATTTTGATTATTTGCCCTCTTTTACATTGTAATTTATTTTTTGTCCCACTTTTCTTTGAACTTTTATAATCTGCCCCTGATAGGTCGGAGCCGCGTGCCAATAACGAAATTAGCCTTTTGTTGTTTTCCTGGATCGCCGAACCAGGAGAGCTTGCGGCGGCCGCGCTGCTCCCCCACGATGTTCTCTCCCCACTGACCCCATCCTCTGTTCGGTGCTCGATTATCACGACGGTGGCCGCGAACGCCTTAGTGTTGAGCGTCCGGCCATCGTCCGAGCCGCCGAACAGGCAAAACACATCTAAGCCCTGTGCTTGGGCTGCTCTGGCACCGCCCTCGAGCACGTCTCCCGCCCGGCTGCGCCCCGGCACCGCCCGCCACCTATAACAGCGCTGCCAAGGGAGGGAGCGGGAGACTGCCAGGGAGAGGACGACGCAGTTGGAGTTGTAGGCTGCCAGAAGTGTTCGGAGTTCGAGGCTGCCGAAAGGGGTTCGGGTGTACAGGTGGAAGCGGTGGGGTTCGGAGAGAGAGCCGACGATGAGTGGGAGAGCGAGGAGGATCTCGTCAGACTTGGAGAAAATGCCAGATTTCAGAGAGGGAGCAACAAAGCGGCGGTAGGACGAGTAGCTCCTCTGTTGAATAGACGGGGCATTATCGTCTGGAGATGTTGTCTCACGTAATCAGATGATGTTAAAAGGATTAAGGAAAATTCAGAAGGGCAAATGATCAAAGTCCAAAGAAAAGTGGGGCAAAAAATAAATTTTAATATAAAAGAGGGCAAATAATCAAAGCCCAAAGTAAATAGGGGCAAAAAATAAAATTCCCCCCACTTTTTACGTTGTGGAAAAAAATCCCTAAAAATAGAGAGCTCTTGGTGCTTGTGACCCCACGTTTCAGGTTGTGAAAAAAAATCTTTTCTACCTGGTATCTGGTCTCGGGTGCTTGGCAGCTGTGTGATCGGTTGCACAGAGAGAGAGGTTTTCTTTAGCATGGACTCAGCCATACACCACCCTGTTGTTATCATCCATTCGTATTGAGAATACTAGAGATACGTTATGTTCCTGACATGAATTTGCAGGGCATAAAAATGAGCATACAGCTTTTTTTATTATATTATTCAACAAAGTCTGACAAAACAAATACATCAGTCGATCAAAGACATCTTCCTGGCGATATCTATCGCAACACCTAAAAATGATAACAGGATGGTCCTGATCGCTGCCAAGTACCCTAACCTCACACCAACTCATGCCATCTAAACCGGAGGCCTCACGAAACCGACCAACAGCGAGCCGGGAACATAAACCAGTCCAGTAAACTCTCCGCGTGCACAGCTTGCGTACGCTCTAGAAGTCGCCACCTCCCTCGTCCGCCTACCCATTTTTAGGAGAGATCAACGCATTGACCTTGCCAGGCATGTCGTCGACGCCGCCACGACGTGAGACAGCGCCACCGTCCTGCGCGCGTCCATCAGCACGGGTCCGCCGACGAGACCCCGCTGCGCCACGCCTTCGAGACTCCCTGTTATCGACGTGTGTCTCAACACAGTTCTCCCTCTTGGCACCGCGTACCATTATCGTCCGATATGGGAGACCTAGATCTAGGGTTTTCCCGGAGCAGCTGGGTGAGAAAACAAGCGTTGCAGCAATGATGTCTTGTTAAAGGTTTCGCTAATACTCAATCTATTATGATTTTCTTAAATAGCGTTTTCAAGGAAATACCATGCAGTTCTTTGTTTTGTTTCATAGCTTGGTAGTGATCTATCAAGGCAATTATCTTTACAGTCTGACAATATCTTCTTCTAACTTTTGGTAATGACTTTAGAATTTCTCATAGTAATAGTAGTTTTCTGAATCTTTTTGGTACATAAACGGTTTTTAATTGTATTAAGCGACATTTTTATGTATAAAACAGTTGAATGTGTGTGCGTGTGCGCGCATTTTTAATACTAGTGACGAATGATACTCTCCTGGCGTCGTGACTTTGTTATCTGAAAGTGCCTTACGCAGGCCAAAAGCATATCCTATTTTGGACTTGTTTCCTAGGTAAGCAAAGCAAGCCTGGTGCAATAAAAAATACCAATAAAATGGGGACGAAATTTTAAGTTCTACTTATAACTTATACTTATAAAATAAAAAAATACTAAAGTTATCAAGACATATCTCTCTATATTCTAATTATTTTGTTTATCTCTAATGTTTTGTGTGAAACTAATTTGGTTTGTAACATAAAAAAAACCATTGCTAGACAATAAAGATGTAAAGTAGAAACAAATACACTTATAGATAATGAAATTATTCACACGCATGGATATGTTATACTCCAATATCAATTGGGCGCGGCAACGCGCGGCCTTACCCTTCTAGTATTAATGTGACTTTGCAATGGTCCGCCACTTTTGGTCTAGAAATATTATATATTATCCTCAAGCAATATACAGGTAGCCCGGTATCTCCCCCCTCGATACCCAGTCGCGATGCGTGTAGCAGTGGTCCCAGCTTCGCGTATATCGCTAGTTGTCTCCTTCCGATAATCGTATATCACACGTATTCGAGCTGGCACACGTTCGGAGCAGTTGAGCCAGCCCATGTTATGCTGACTGTTGGCATGCGCAAGCCCATCTTGTCTGCATTTTTTTACAGTTGGACATGGGCTGGCATCTAGGTCATAGACTAAAAGTAAATGGTGCATAAACTACACTTCCTCCCCATCCGAATTAGTGTTGTCGGTCGACGTCCAAAGGTCGCCCCACCTTTCATCGCCCGAGCCGATGGTGCAGCGACAGGTGAGCTGCGCGTTGATGAACGCCTTCCGCTCCCGCTTGGCCGCCCTCTCGGCCCTCCTCTGCGCCCTCCTCTGCGCGAAGAATTTGACCTCGTCCTGCACGTCCTGTGGGAAGTTCACCCTCCATGCCGTCATGGCGCGCTCGTCTGCCTCGACGATGATGAGCATGCGCTGTTGTTGGCGGTGGCGCTGCCGGTCCTCGCTAGTGACGAGGCGCGGCGGTCGAGCGAGCATCTCCGCTTCTGGGAGACAATAGACGTCGTCGAAGTTCATGTCGCGTCGCGGCCGCCAGACCCGCCACGCCGCCGCGTAATACTCGCGCTATTTTGGCGCCTAAAAATTTTCCCTCGCGCGCTATTTTTCCGCGTCTGCTGTAGCGCCTCGGCCTGACTCCCGCGCCCAAAAATGACAGGTTTTAGCGCGCGGCTGGTTTTTACCGCGGCCGTTGTAGATGCTCTAACTGGCGCCACGGGTGACGGGACTAAGCTGCAAAATCATTCGCCCCAACCCCCCCCCCCCCCCCCCCTCCCACCCCAAACAGCAATAAATCTGAACACGACCGTACGGACACGCATGCAGTCTGCTCTTCCCTACACAGTATTAGGCTAGTCACAATGGGGAGTAACTTAGAGTAGTAACATGCATATCTTACTACTCTATGTTACTACATCCACAATGGGGAGTAACTTTGAATGTACTCGCAAACTACCCGAACATGAGTATGCACCAGTTTTATTTTAATTTCCAACTTTTATTTGTTTAAAACATCTCTATATCTTTATTGAAAAAGGAAAGAAGAGTTTTATAACTATCTTTTAAAGAAATCACCATTTTATCTGTTTCTCCAAAACTCCTCCTTTTTCCGACCATAGCCCGTCATGGTCCACTTCCTCCAACAACCTCATACCGATCCGTTGGTATAGGTGTAAGGAACATTCTCCACTTCGTTTTCTTTTTAAAACTCAAAGTCTTTCAAAAACTTGCACATGGTCAAAGTAGGGCCTCCCAACTGTCCATATCCGAGGACTCGGCTATTCGAATAGTTTTACACTCTGCAGAGTTAGCACGCTTTTCCCACATCCATCCGGCAGCTCATCGTGTCCGCCACGTCTCGCCATACAGGGTGTATGCGAAGTAAGCCACCGACCCTAGCCTGTCCTTTGCTCATGCTAGTATAGGACCCTGCCCATATGACACTTCCATCAACACTTAACCCAGCCCGTCGGAATCTAAGTGTGAGGACTCATAGGTTTTGCCCGGCGGTTTATGGTGGAACCTTCATAAACATCTCCATTTTTCCACTTCTCCATTTCAACACCGACATCTCGGCATTCCATAACCACACAAGTATTTTCAAAAGAGTTTTGCATAAACAACATTGTTTCCCATCCTATAGTTTTATATAAACTACCTTATACTTCTACATAGGGTAGCAAAATAATATCCATATACTTTTGAAAAGGTTTTGTAAACCATTGCCTTAAGAGTAAATCATTTGATCAAAGTAGATGCATATGTATTTAGGTGCAAGCTCAGAGAGTAGCTTGCCTTGCTCGGCAAAGTGACCTTGGTCTTGATCTTCAGATTCAACAAACTCTCCTTGCTCGATAAATCCAACAGCGTTCTCGTCTAATTAATAAACAAACAAATACAAACAATCACTAAACTAGTCAAGCAATCATCTCAACATAACAATCATAAACATCACAAATAGCTACTGCACACATCAAACAATACAATTTGGTTTCAAATTAATTGAATTAAACATTATTTCATTATGTCTAAATTATGGCAGAAACTTGTTGAACATGTTTAATTGCATAACTTGAGTTATGTTGGTCACAAAAATACAAACTAAATTTCTATAGAAAGCTACTGATGTGTAGAAGACAACACAATTGAGTTTGGATTAATTGGAGTTACCAAACTCACTACACAAATGTTTTAATGCAGTAACTTAATAACCAAGTTTTAGCTACCAAATAAGTTCTGTTGATCCTAAAATTAAATCCTTTTAGGGGTGACTAAACATGACTAAATTTGATCCAACAAAATTGGTCCTAATTCATTTGGGTTATCCATTAAACATATTTAAATGTTTTAGTGCAGAAGGGTGTTCAAACTTCAACTTTATACTAAACAATTACTACTGCACAAATAATTCTACCAAAAATAGGGAAGCTACTACATGGCAGTACTAAGCTAGCAAAATTGGTTTGGAATTATTTGGACTAACAGAGTATCAGAAACAAACAAGTTTAGAATTTAAACCTTCTGTAGTATTTTTAATAGTACATTTTTATCATTTATCTAAATGAAATGAATCCAATTGGGTTGGTTAAACATTTTCATAGGCTTTCCAGAACAATTGGATTTGATTTATTTGGATGTCAGCCCGTCAGCCTCTCTCTAAGCGAAGCGGTATGTGGACGTTGGATCTAGATCCAACGGCTCACAGAGCCCGCGTTCATCGACGCCCTAAAATGGCGTCGCCGGACCTCCGGCGACGGCGAGGGTGGCCAGAGGGGGTACCTGGGTGGTCTAGGGATGGTGGAGAGGACGGCGTTCGACGGCGGAGGTCGTGGGGAGGCTTGGGAGGCGAGTGGAGCTTGATGGGGAAGCTCCTGGCGCCGGCGACGATCTCCTGCTTCTCCGCGGTCGTGCTCCAACTCCGGCGAGATCCTACGGGGGCTCTGGGGCACGAAACAGAGAGGAAAACGTCGCGGGTGAGTGCGGTGATAATGGAGATGCGAGGGAAGGCCAAGGAAGAGCAAGGGAGAGAGCAGCACGGCCAGGCCGTGTCGTCGCCTACCTCGGGTGCGGCGAACTCAACCGTGCGCAACCACGGCAGAGCTTCGCTGCTACTGCGTGCCCGCTCTCCTAGCGGTGCACAGAGGTGGTGGAGTGAGTGGGAGAGGCCGGGGTGGAGTGAGGAGAGTGCACGGTGCGGGGTGGGGTATTTAACGGCCGCGCTCGGTCCATGGTGGCTCGGGTGCAGGAGAGCTCCAGAGAGTAGGAGAGCTCGCCGTAGGGGGCGGCTGTGGTGTTCGAGGTGCCGAGGCCTAGCTTGGCGGCGTGGCGACGAGCTGGGCATGCTCAATTTTGGGACGGCCGTGGGAGCGTTTGGACGGCGAGGGCGTGCACTGGCACGGCCGTCTCGGGCGGGTGCGGCTGCTGCGTGGCGCGAAACGGCGATGGGGGTCCTTTTCTTGGCTGGCTGCGGCGCTAGGAGAGAGCAGAGGAGCAAGGGGGAGATGGGGGGCACGGTGTTGGGCTGCTGTGGTGTCGACAACACCGTTGCCACGGCGACGGCCATGGCGCACGGCGCACGCTGCTGCCCCTGACGCTCCTCCTCCTCCTCCCTGACCTCGTTTCTTCAATTTCTTGGGCGCGGCGAGGCTAGTGAGGTGAGAGGGAGAGGATGCAGGCGCCAATTCGAAGCATAAACCTCGAATTTGATCAATTGATCTCGGGTTGAAATTGAATTGGAGATGAACACAGTGGTGTTCACCATGTGTTCGACAAAATGTGTGCACCATTTCTAAATTTGAATTTCTGAAATTTGATTTCATATTTTGCTTCACAAATGTGTATATGGATTTGTGGTGCTGTGTTGCATTTTATTTGTCAAGTGCAACATAGCACATTTTGTGATTTGAATTTAATAAAGAAAGTAATAGAATTTAAATTTAGATTTTCAAATTACATTTTGAGAGGGAAAGTTATAAGAATAAAAATGGGAGTGTTAATAAACCCACTCCACTGAATTTTGTTTGAACAAATTTGAGTTTCTCACTTGGGACATTTATGTGACACTTGTCACATATTTTTCTTGCTTTGCTTGTTATTTTATTTCTCTTCTTTTCTTCACATTTTTATTTAGAGAAAGCAACACACAAGCAACAAGAATTAATTATCACAAGCAACATGCACAATCAACACATATAATTTAACAAAAGTTTTTGTTGTCTCTCATTTTTGGATAACTTTACTGATTATAAATCTGGGATGTTACACTAGTGTGCACATGAGGCCGGGCGAGTTCCGCTCGAGCGTCCCAACCCACTCGGCGATCGACGCCAGCAATGCGGGGCTGTCGCCGTTGTGCCGATCGAGCGGGTAGGCCACCTGGCGCCAAGTACCACCCCTTGGTCAGGCGGCAGTCGGGGAGGGGTGAGGAGCCCATACTCGTGCATCTCCCAGTCGTCGTCGCGGTTGATGTTGCGCTAGCCTCCGCGTTACACGAAGCCAACGTTCGCCATGTATGTGAGCGTACGAGGTGAGGAGAGTGAGTGAGGGCCAGGAGGAGAGCGGGGTGGATAAGCACGGCGACGCCGTTGGCTTTTATCTCTGAGAGGGGTGATGGGCGGTGCGGCCGCCGTAAATGCGACGCGTGGGAAAGCTGCAACGCCGGCCGCGTGGCCTGGGGAACCGTTGTGTCGCCTTCCCGGCGTTAATGACATGCCTGTGGCAGGCGCACCACCGCCCTGTCGCGCGGGGTTGGAAACCGCCGACGACTGCGCCTTAACGCGGGCATACTGGCATCCTGCACGGCCCGGTAGACAACGCCTGCTCGTCGCTCCGTGTATTATGGGTGGGCACCTGTCAGAGGACATGTTTGGCCAATGTTCGCCCCCCCCCCCCCCCCGTAGAGGCCCCTAAGTTTGGAGGTCCTCTCGGTGGTGCCGGACAGAAATTGACTCAGCCCGGACAATTAGGGGTGCCGCTGTGGGAATTTCTTTGGTCTGGACCCATTTGAACTTTTGGGGCGGTTCATTCGGGTTCCGGTGGAGATGCTCTCACAGAGAACAAAAGAGAAAGAAAAGTAAACCACATTTTTTCGCTCAAGGCAAAACGATTTTCACCGGAATCTTCTCACTCCAGGCTACGCTAGTCTCTCTCTAGCTTTCATTAAAAGACTGCGTTGCACATGAGGCACGCCACCCCTTGCCTGTGCCTGCTGATCTACGGTTCTAGCTTGACACCTAGCAGGGCCAAGTTGATTTGACGACACACAATGTGTTGTCTACTCTACCACCCAGCTACACTCAGCATGCAATTAATTACGCGTGACACGAAATTTTAGATCCAACACTTTTTAATCGCCATTGACAGCAACCGAACTTCTGATGTAAGCACGTCCATTTTCCGAAAATCATTCATAAACTGAACAATTCTAGAGGGTTTGTGAACATATTTTCTGTAGCTCGGCGTGGGCCGTGACCAAGGTTTTTGATACAGGATTTTTAAAAATCCCAGGGGGCGCGATTTCTGTTTACCGCGGTTACTGAAAAACCCTGACGGTTAACAGAGGAATTTGAAAACCGAAATTCGGAAATTCAAATTTTTGGTTAAAATTCGGTATTTTTTGTTGGCTAAATATGTTAAAATTCAAAAATTTCGGGTTTTTTTTTCCCGTTATGACCATGTCGGGGGGGGGGGGGGGGGGGGGGGTGCTCAGGATTTGCGGTTATCCCGCCCGAGTAGCCAAACCGTGGCCATGATGAAACCATGTTTTCGGCGTTACCGTTGCAGGAAGTCGGTCTTTTAGTCGCTACCCCTGCCGAAGTCGCGCTAGTTTTGGAATTTGACTCAAAACGTGTGCTACCTGTCAAATAAATTATTTAAAAAACACCAAGCCATGTTTTCGATTTTGGCACAAACAAATCAACTACAAATCCTAAAAAACACCACCAACATTTTGTTCTTCACAATTAATCCAAATTCTCTCAAAAACAATTGCTGTATGCTAGACACACTTCAACCGGAGGCAATAATGACCACGCGCGCTTGTGTCAGTCAGCGACTCAGCGTGAACCAGCAAGTCAAGGAATAAAAGGCCACGGCCCCCGCGCGGTGGAAAAAAATAAGGCGATTTTCTTTAAAAAATATAGAAGCCCGAAACTTAAAGGCCCACGACTATGAATTGCGGCCTATGTGTTGTCTACGTTTCTTTTTTCGCTTGCTTCAGCTGCGCATCGGAATTTGTCAATCATATAACATACAGGTGTCAACAAAACCCACTAAGGATAACATACCCAGAAACATGTCTCAATAGAAATTTGAGGAAAGGATCCGAAGCATATATTCAGGAAACTCAGCACAAATTACAAGGAGGTCCAAAGATAGAAGAAAATTACAAAGGACCCAGGAATATGCACGAAGCACCCCGAGTAACCTGCAGAAACCACAATCGGATCCACCACCGCAAACCCAAGAACCTAGGCGTCGCCGGAGCCGCCGTACCACCTGCCGCCGGGGAGAAAGCACCTCCACACCATGTAGACGACCGCTGAGCCGTCCGCCGCCGCGCGACGGAAACCGAGGACGTTGAACGCGCACGGCCACATCGCCATCTCCACCGCTCCACCCATCTTCCTGCCGACACGGCGCCACCCAGAACCACCACCAGCACCTGCAAACAACCTACAGACGGCCCCTCCCCTCGCCACCACGGCCGGCCGGAGCAAACTCGACGAAGAGGACCACCACACGCACCACCACCAAAACAGATCTCCACCACCCACCAGCTCCTTCCCTCACCACCACGGCCGGCCGGAGAAGCAAAGAAGGAGGAGGAGACCCGACGAGGACCCCGACCAGCTCCAAGCTCGGGATCAGAAGCCGTTCATCCTCCTCCTGTATATCACCGCGACCACAAGGAGAGATGGGGAAAAGCTTCAGATCCCGACATGGCAGAGCTTCGCGAGCAAGCTTTATTAAGGGATTCGCAGAGGGGGCGCCGAAACTCGCCAACTCCAACCTCTGGAGCATCACGAGGCAACCCACCACCGCCAAGAAGAGCCAGGAGCAGCTCGGGAGCCCCCGCCCTTGAAACCCAAACGGCATGAAGCCGAGACGTCACTCAGGCCAGAACCTACTGCTACTACTACAAAAATATACAGGAGGGAGGCGGCAACCCCACCCGCACCATCTCCGGCCAGCAGAGCCGCCGGATCTGATGGGGTGAGGTGCCGGGCACCAAGCGGAGACTCTCAAAGAAACGAGGGAGGAGAGAGAAGAGGTAGGGGAAAGTGAGAGCGCCTTTCGAGTATGTCTCAATAGAAATTCATATCCTTATTCACGCGGATCCATGGCAACAGGCGAAATCACAAATATTCGACAGTTCGATAACAAAACATGATAAAACGTTTCAAGGTTCGAACGATCTAAAATGACCGAATACAGCAAACACATCGGTGCCCATTTTTTTTACCAAGGAATTTCTCTTTTTTTTTTTTAAATCACAAATATTCGACAGTTCGATAACAAAACATGATAAAACGTTTCAAGGTTCGAACGATCTAAAATGACCGAATACAGCAAACACATCGGTGCCCATTTTTTTTACCAAGGAATTTCTCTTTTTTTTAACCAACACTACCATACAATGTCGACACATCAGGTAATTGCGACAATTACCTTTCCATAACGAGCCATCATTCAACCAAAGGTTTACTCCAAGTATTTTAGTGAGCCCCAAGACTGAACATCGTGGAGATTTCCTGGGACTCTTCGGGAGATCTCCCCTGTTGGGACAGGTCGTGCTCTTGTGTCCGGGCTGTCTACAAATTGAACCAAACCTGGACCTCTTTGCCGGCAACTCGTAGGCGGGCTTGTCCCTACTTGTAGATAGTCTGCCACCATTCGCCCCGCCAGGTCATCTCTTCTCCGGAGCACGGAATGTTGCACTACCGACGGAGTTTCTGTCTTCAGAGACTGCGGGTTCAGCCAGTATGATTGCAGCGCCGGTATCATCCTCAACATAGTTGATCTTTGACCTTTCGTCCAAGCTCATCCCATCACGGTCGACGCTGACTATTGCAAGTGATTTGGCGAGTTCCCCAGCATCTTCTTCATTGCCAGGGAGTATGCCTCAACGTTCGCATCCCCCATATGCACTATCTCGAGGGCCTGCCTGTATAGTTTCGAGTGTCTGTATGTTGCGCTTTTTGGCGGACCTTGATCCTTCTGATAAATTATCAACCCTTCCGGAAGTATGTCTCTTGCTTCCTTGGTCCACTGTTTCATAATGTGCTTCTTAGGGATTTGCGGCACATCGAACTTCACCATGACCTGCAGAATGCACAACAGGATTAGTTTCACATCCTCATTTGGTTTAACTATGCTAAAATCATTCGAATTGTTTTCGGCACCTACCTTCAAAATGTGGCTGCATAGCAAACCCGAATGCTCATAGTTACCACACTCGCATGAATACTCGTCCCCTTCGTCGCTTATGTCCACCCTGCACGACACTTTGCACCGCTTTTCTCTAGCCTCACTCCTTATGTGATTCACAAGGTACTGCTTCCCTGCCACCACTTCCTCAAGCAAGTATGAACCTGAACTAGAAGGGGATCGCGCGCTTCGCCGCGCCGTTTTTGCTCTTAGCGTTTTTCTTTTCTTATTTAGCATACGTGGTGGGATGGATTCTAAGTCCTACTCCTGTCATTCATGTATTTAAAGATTTAGGCCAGGGTCTAAATTGTGGTGTGCTGGTCGATACTGTTAGTCTCTGTACCGAGTGAAGCACGAATGGAGTAGGACCCTTGCGAGGGCTAAAAACCAGCTTCGGCTTCTACATGTGTACATATCGGTACTTAGAGCATTTCCTCCGGCGCCTTCAAACCACCCCAAAGGTTTATTGAGGGTGCCGAACATGAAAAACGGCCACATTCGTACCCTCAAGTGTCCAGTCCGACCCTTTTTTTGTCCGGCACCTCCAACCGGGTCTCCAAAGTTGGGGCGGACATGGAGCTGCCAGATAAAGCGCGGACAACGCCCCCGACAGGCGGGTCTCGCCTATAATAGACACGAAACAGTATAGGCCGGACGTCATTTGGACCTCCACCCCATGCTCCAGTTTCCCCCACCCGACGATTCGCGCCACTGCTGCCGCCCCTTGCAGTCGCTATCTTTGGAACCCCTTGCCGTCACCGCCACTCCACGCCACCCCTCCGAGTCCATGCCGCCACAGCTCGACCTGTCGGTGCCACCAATTTCTCCCTCTCGCCCACCCGCAAGGTTTTCGGTTGTTTGCCAACAACTTATTTTCTTAGTTGTTGATTCAATGCATAGCCTTACTGTTCATTGATTGTTATTCAATAGGCTATGGATAGCAACGATGAAATTATGTTTCACCAAACGATAAAATAGGAGGCCAATCTTGATGAAGATGAAGAGAATCAGCTGGTTCTCGCGTTATTATGGCTGCGCGGGCGGAGCTGGATGCCACTCCAAAACGCGGCGGGTCGAGAAAAGGAAAGATGGCAGCAAGAACTGGTTCAGAACAACAGCTCATGTGCTGCTTTACAGTGACTATTTTTCGCTGACCCTGGCAAACAATGATCTCGAATTTCGCCGGCGCTTTGAAATGCAGAGGAAAGCGTTTATGGACATTGTGCATGGTGTTCGACACTACGATGACTACTTCAAGCTGAAGAAAGATTGCACTGGCTTTTTGGATTCTTGTCCATTTCAGAAATGGACCGCTACTATACGGTGTCTTGCATATGGGTGTTCCGCAGATTATTTGGACGACTACCTCCGTATGTCTGAACCCACATCCATTTAAGCCACCTATACAAATTTTGCAAGGCGGTGAATAAAATGTTCAGACCGAACTATCTGTGAGAACCAAATGCAGAAGACACACCTTGGTTCATGGAACAAGGTGAAGCGAGATGATGTCCTGGTATGCTTGCGAGTATCGATTGCATGCATTGGAGATGAAAAATTATCCATTCGCTTGGCAGGGGATGTACAAGTGAGGACATGTTGGAGCGTGTAGTGTTATACTTAAAGCGGTGGCAAATTATGATATGTGGATTATGCACGCATTTTTTGGCATGGTCGGTTCTCACAATGACATCAACGTGCTGCAATGCTCTCCGGTGATTGTGAGACTTGCTGGTGTCCAAGCTCCGAACTGGAGGCATATGATCAACGACCATGAGTACGACATGGGGTACTACCTAACAGATGGCATCTATCCTTGTTGGTCGACATTTGTCAAGACAATCCGGAACCCTGTTGGTGAGCAAACTCTAACTTCGCAGGCAAGTAAGAGAGCACACGAAAAGATGTGGAGCGAGTATTTGGTGTGCTCCAAACCCGGTTTGCGATTGTCATGTAGCATTCTCTATCTTGGTCGCTAGAACAGATCTGGGAGATCATGAATGATTGTGTTATCATGCACAACATGATCATCGAGAGCGAGCGTGATGCTAAACTGGTGTTCAATGACCGTTTGAGTACCAGGGCCCCCTTGTCGAGCCACATCCGGGAATGCCGGCAGAATTCTCTGAATTCCTCGCTACGCATCTTCAAATTCAAATTCGTGATAAAACAACTCGTGATCAACTGCAGAGTAATCTAGTCACGCACTTGTCAGCGCGCTGAGAACATGAGTCTGTTGTTCTCTGAAACTTATCGAATTTTAATTTTCATTTTCATTTGAATTTGAATTCTTCCTATGCTTAAATTATTCCTGGACTATGCAATCATTTTCATATGTTTAGACATATTGAGAAAAATCGATATGGCCGGCCGTTTGGGAGTGCCAGTATGGGTAGCACCCCGGGATTGGCCGGACAAGTGTCCAACACCCCCCAAAACGCCCGGAAAAAAAATCCGGGGGTGCCGGTGGAGATGCTCTTAGCCCTAAAGAAATATAGTTGCATAGTTCCGCAAGTGGTATCACAGTCTAGGTTTAAGACTTAGTTCCTCCCCCAAATTTTTTTTGGATCTCGCAACTCATGCAATCTGATCGATATTATTGGGTCCCCTCTTCATATTCATCCTCCCAACTTGCAATTCGATGAATCCCTAGTCTCGCCACCCCACCCAGCATGGTCAGCATCATTCTCCTAATCTATTCGGTGAACTTACCTAACAACTCAACACTTGGACGTCTAGAGGACTGGCGAGTGGGACAACGGAGCGGAGCGACGGCGGTGCATCAGCGAAGGTCGCGGCAGGAGCTACACCTGCACCTGCGCCGGCGAAGTATGCGGCGGCAACGACACACAAGCACACCACACCATGAACACGTACAACAAGCACGACCGCGATGCAGCGGCGAAGGTCACCACAGGAGCTGCACCGACACCGACAAAGTTTACAGCGGTAGCCAACACACAAACACACCATGAATTGGTTTAAAAACATACTATATCGACCGAGTGCGACGAATTTGACAAAATTCGTCTAAAAATGATGCGAACTTCGGTCCAAAATTAAGTAGTTACAGTTAACGAAACTCGAAACCGATCACGGGAATGTAACCTAGTCGTCGATGCGCATATATTTCATGTTTGTTTTATCTTGAATCCAAACATGGGTATGTAGATTAGAGAAGATTAGGTGAAGGAGAGTTACCGTGCGTGGCTTATCCAGCTGCTGGCAGGCACAACAGGTAGCTATTCACAGACACGTGGCCCAAGTAGAGAGAAACAGGCTGGGCAAACCACAGCTTGCCAATTCTAGGGAGCTTAGTAATTAGAAAAGATGGTATAGGTTATCGCCAAACTTCTCAAACATGGATCTTGTGTACACCTCGCTCACGTGCCTCTCCAACGTACCCGGGGACCCGATCTTGGATAGGTGGCTGTGTGCATCATTTTGATGCAGAGGCCGGGGACCCGCACCCTATTATCTAAAAAAACGTGCCTCTCCAACGGAATATTTACTTTCAGCACGACACTGCCCTGCAATATAGAAAAGATAATGTCAGCTACACAAGGAATCACTGCAATTTCAGCACTTTACTAGTAGGCAACGCTGCTACACATAATCACATTACACATGTCTTACCAGTGATGTCCTCTTTTCCTGGTAACTCTCCTCTGAGTCCCGGTCGAATTGCAACTTTTCATACTGCTTCACAAACATGTGCATCGAACAACCCGGCGGGATGTATGTTTTCAGCATATGGTTAGCACTCTCACTGCGCTGCGTGCTGGTCATGTTCGCACAGAACACACCTTTGAAGTATGGCTTCGCCCATCTGTGCCGCACTTCAAAAATCTGTGTGAGGAATGGGTTTGTTTGCACGCTGAACCTATCCAGCATAGCAGCCCACCCATCTTCAAATTCTTGCTCACTAAGCATGGTGTTCACGAGTTTATGGAGTTCTGATTTGAACTCGGATGTCTTCCCATACAATGGGCCCAGGTGCTCTTTCGCCTTCCTCAGGACATGTCACTTGCACCAAGACGCCGACGGCCGGACGCCGTGGCTCCCCGATCTCGCCTTATACGCCGACGGCCCCGACATTTGGCCGTCGGCGTATAATCAGGCCGTCGGCGTCTTGTGCCTTTTCTGTAGTGGGTTGTTCACTCCCACGAAAAGACCGAACGGCATGTCATACAAGTTTGCCCTGTAGGTGGTATCAAACGTAACAACATCACCAAAACACTTGAACAGCTCGCTGCTGCGGCCAGATGTCCATATCAATGTCTTCACCCTACTCTCTTCATCCACCTGTACACTATAGGTGAACTCTGGATCTGCAGACCTCATCCGATGGAACAGCTGAATTTGTTTTAGTGGCATCCTGGTCGGAGTGCTGCCTGCTGAGTTTACCGCACAGTGACTTCAAGCTCCTCTTTGTGAACGGAACATTTTCCGATGTCCCAAAGAAGCTACTGATAATGCTGTAAACTTTCGTCAAGCTGACATTATTCTCCCTCAGCTGCTTTACCAAATCTTTTGTGTATATGTCTATATGCCTATGAGACTTGACAGCTTATGATTGTGTGCAGTCTTGTGCTCAGCGACGTACCATCCCTTGTTCTCGCTCCGCAGTAGCCTGATCATCGCCGTGCATCCGCATCTAGTGGACCGGCTGTTATCCCTCAATGGCTTCCCCTGCAGTGGAGGGAGACCGAATTAGCAAGACAACTTTATTATTCTAGGGCGTTACCCCGATACTCTAAGTTGCCAGTACAATGTAGCTGCTCACCGCACAACCACACACAATAATTTCTTGCATGCATTTCACACGATGGACGTTCAGCCTGCTCTTCGCGAACCTAACACCAAACCCTGTTTCCCACGAATACAAGTTGTAGAAGTCATAAGCTTCTTGTATCGAATCAAAGGACGTGCCGACACTTGGGTTCACCACAAGTCCAGATTTGCGTTCGGCATAATCTCTAATTGAAGATTCCAACGCACTCCTCCGGTCTGGATTCTTATCCCGTTCCTGAGCTGCTCTGCCGATCCGGACTCTACAGGTGGTGTATTTTCCATGAAGGTCAGTCGTACTAACCATGTCCAAAGTAAACAGATTACATTCTCCAAATAACCATTGCCTCTAGTACTGATCAATATTTCTTCTACCCAACCAATAAAAAAACTGACCATAAGTTATTACAACAGCCACATTTTTAGTTGTTGCAAGTCCCAACAAATTACATTCTTCAAATAACCATCTGCTCTCTATTATTGATCTATATATATTTTTTTCTACCCGACCAAAAAACAAACTGACCCTAATTTATTATCGCAGCCACATTTTTTAGTTGATGCAACTCCCAATAGGTTGCATACATCGGGCAGACTGACACGTCAAACTACGATTCATTACAAATGAACATGTATCGGACGGAGCATTCGAATTATATTTTAACGAATCGAGCAAGCGCCGCTGGTCCGTTCGATCTGGCTAATGTATAATCTGACTACCAACATAATTTGATTTGCCCAGGAGCACATCTAAGCCGCACAGTTTTTATCCCTGTTCCTAAAAATTCGATACCCGTACAGTTCAATACCCATCCAAATATAATTTAATTACCACGTCGGGGTTCAAAGAAAAAAATATTTACATCATTGAGAACATATAATATTAGTTTAAGCACAAGATGTCCGCTGCAAAATCTCACGAACACAAGGACAATCAATACCTACAGCAAAACAAAGCTTCACAGCTACAAAACTTCTGCATCTACTGTTGAGTATTTTTACAGAATATTAATCAGCGAACATATTCAATAATATCCATATTACTTCTTAACATGAAGATTCATGTGTTAGAACTAAAACATCTAGTAATGACTAGATCAACTGTGACACCCATCTAGAACACAGAAAAATGGATCTGACATAGAGATTAGGGATGCTTACAAGTTGATGAAGAAGACATGGTTGCCTGCAAGACTGGACTTGCGTTCGAGGTAGATGAAGCAGGGACGCAGTAGCCGTGGCGGAGGCCCATGGACGCCGGCAGCACACCCTCCTGGTGGCTGGCGGTGGTAACGGCCTTCGGATCCCTTGGGCACCTCTTTTAGATCGGTTGTTAGGATTCTGGACGTGTATGTCTCGTATGTGATCGTCACCACAAAACGAGCTAACTAATCCCTTTATATATGTGGTGCCTGGGAACCGGGACCGAGCCAAGTCGTTGGTTTTCGTTGCCCCCGATCAGGGCTTTTCTGTTACATACCGTAAGGCCCCAAACGTTGGTTCGTGGACCTCCCCGTTAAATATTCTTTTGACTCTGTCTTAAACCTGACAGATCAACCCAACATTCTCCCCCTTGATCGTTACGTTTAACTTCATTTGTACATTCTCCATAGGAATAATATACCAAAGTAAGGTGCTGCAACAACCAATGAAATGTTGTTGAGCCTCAACACTTATAGTACACCAACCTATATTGAAATGGAAAACTTAGTACTTTATGGGAGTTACTTTATTCAACGGTCCTTACTTCCAGGATCAAAAGACTTTCCAGCAACCCATGCTAGCAATATAATCATACAATTGGGTGGTAAGTCTTTGATAAACGGATCCGTAAAACATTCGAACGTACTCATACGCTCAAACTTCAATAGCTTGATCCTCGATTCTATCTTTCACAACATGAAACATATTGTCAATGGTTTTGGCAATGCCATTTGACTTGTGTTACTCGCATAGAAAACGGCGTGTTCATATTGCAGTAGGTGGTTTAGAAATGCTGTCTACCACCATAATTTCGGGAATCAAACTTCTTAACATACAACCTGCTCTTTAGCCTCTTAACATGCCACATGATAAATTGCACCATTATTTATGCCATTTGAGTCATTTTGGAACTTTTCCACGGTATAGCTCCATATGCGAGGGTGAGGATGTAACTTAACATGGAAAATTTAATATCCACACATCTCGCAGAAACAATGTCTGAATAACCCACAATATCGAGGTTACCAGACTTCTTATTAGTGAGCATGTAAACTTTATCGCCTTGCATATATGCAAAGCTTTTGGCGGCCTTTCCAGTGGTCCATTTTCTAGACTTTCTTGTATATTTGCCAATTATCCCGATCATAAGTAGGGCACGTTCATAATTGAATACTTATATTGCTTCTGACAGTTGAAGCATAAGGAACCGACATTATCTGATCGGCTCATAATGGTTCCTTGGACACTAAAATGTCCATCTTTATTGCCCTTAACTTTATTAGCAGGTGCAACAGAGTACTAGTGCATAGTATTTTCTTTCGTAATCTATCGACGTATGTCGTCATAATAGAACTTATACTCCTTTTGGACCTATATCTTGGAGAAACTCAGTACAAACAAAGTATGAGGCATCACCAAGATCCTTTATGTCTTAAATAGAAGATAGAAATTTCTTGGCTAACCAAAAATATTCCAGTTTCATAAGGTAGTAAACTTACTCCCCCTCGTCTTATGGTATGAGTGTCATAACGCTCGTCTTATTTCATAATTGAAATTCTTAGGCAACATACCTTGTGTTAACTTCAACTGTATGACAAAACTTTACGGTTGAGTCATACATACATTCTTAACTTAGTCGTCAACACAACATCATGTTATAATAATAACACAAGCGTCATAACAACTCACTGAGGAAACTCTATTGAGTCCTATACATCATTAGAGCCAGAAGCCTCTAAGATGATTATTAACACACATTATCAATCATAAGGAAATTGTTGATTATAAACACCAAGTGTTGCGTATGAACAAGTATCTAATGGAGTTATCCTTAAGATTCATGTTCATACGCTCCAAATTCCCTGATGATCACTTTATTTAGAAGATGGAAAATATATCCAAAATCTCGATAACAATCATTTCAGTTCAAAACCACAACACCGTTGGGCAGAAGATGGAAAAGAAATTCATGAGCTGCGACACATGATCATAAAACGACGTTGGTCAGAAATATAACCACGAGCCACATGATACTGACAAACTTGCCACTTGACTTAAGTGTGTGACAAATGATTACAAATGACGTTGGTCAGAAATATAACCATGAGTTACATCAACATTAGATTAGCAAGCTTGTCACTTTAACATTCATGTGATTTTTCATTCACTATAATCATTCATTCTCCAAAATAAGACTTCTCGTTGGTTCCATACTACTCGGAGAATTGAAACATTCACTAGTTCCCATATTCAATGAGACATTCCATTCTCCCCCTCAAAATGCGGTAAACATAACCACAATTTCGATGAGGTCTCATTATTCACTTTCATCTTAAGAGTGCCACCATGGCACATATCATTAGACAATTCATTCATCGTGGACATATATTCTCACCACATGGTAAGACAACATCAAAAGGGTTTCATTACAAAGAACAAAAAGTTCATATAAATAAACAAAATGTCTTCTAATGCTTTATTATTTATTGTCCCCCTAGCTAAACCCCATTTTAAACGGGTAATTTATCCTTAAAATATTCCTCAATAGAGACCAAATAATCTTTGGTATATTCTGAATCGGGAATTGCATACTTTATCTCAGAGGAGATGGTACGCTTCACGATGAGGAGTGAAATATTGTTTGACTTCTCCCACTCAACTTCTTTCAGGTCATACTTTTCCTTCTACTCGGCAGAATTCACAATAGGAACTCTGGGAGCCTCTTCATATAGTGCAATGTGAAAGTCAAAAATCTCTATCGGGAACAGAACGTTTTCCTTCCACTTTCGAAGACAGCCCCAGTGTTCAAAATGAACCTTGTTTTGTGGTCCATTTCTGAAATAAGGACAACATCTTTATGAGCATCAAAAATAAGCATCAAACTTGAACTGTTCTAAACAAAACAAGCTAATTGTGTTCTAATCCGTATCACCGTTGGGTTGAAAGCGGAAAAGAACACTATTTATTCAAAATGGGACATGACAATAATCAACGTTGGTCAGAATACTGTCATATACCATAAAACTTATGCTCTTAAATGAAAACTCAAATCAAAACTCCTTGTTTTGACTATAGAAACTTAAATCACATAATGATCAGCAAACTCATTTGCTAAATTAATAGCCATCACTAACATAAAACACCAACATATATGATGCAATCCAATATGTTCCTAGACACGTGGATTCATAATTTATCACTGATCATTTTCCATCAAATTTTGACATCATATTTTAAATAATATCAATAAAACATGTCAAAGCTTATCCTTTCAATGACATGACAACAAAAGTATCATTCATTTTAAACATTCTCATCATGACATTCCACAGAGTAAACAATAGATTTGATGTCCTCAGTGGAAATAACATTATAAACATTCTCCAAATAAAATTTGGGATATTACATCACGGTCTCATTAAATAATAAACTTTTAATAGTCAATAAATGACAACTTATGACCATGACATCACATTAAAATCTCTAAACGTCCTTGTTCAGAGAATCATCATGCTGAGCCTCCATCACCTTCTGCCAGTGAATGTCAAAAGACTTAAATGCATCTGACATAATACTTTATCATTATGACTTATCATTATTAGGATGCATAGTGTGCTACGGAAAAATGAACCACGCAGCCATTAAACTTTCCTTAAGGTGGCCTCAGCCCATTAGAGATGATCACTTCATTAATAAACACCATAAACATGGCCTCAACTTAAACTTCATCTCACAACATTCATAACTACTCAACATTAAAATGCCATAATGACTTACATTAATCTTATAGCATTATATCCCGATTAAACTTCAGGCATTTTCCGATGTAAACAGTGCATAAAACTTTATTTGAAAACTTTTAAACTCAATAAAAGCACTGAAAACTAAAAAGGCTGAATACTTCATCATTTTCATAATAAATATCAATTTACAATATTAATTCTCAACATCCATTGATATTTAAAATGATACTCAACACTATTTTAGGCAATTATTTTCTGTTTTTAAAACAGTGCATAATGAACTTGAATATAAAACCTCAAAAAATGCACTGAAATTAAAGCAGAAACTTAAAATACTAAATTTGGACATAAAAGTCCACTGCAGCCCAGCCCAAAACTTAAGCAGAAGCTGAGCTTAATGAAACTTGGACCGCAGCCCATCTAGGATTTGGCCCAACAACGACCCCGAGGCCCAGTTTGTCCCGCAGCCAGATCGGCCGTTGGATCTAATCCAACGGCTTTCCACGCTCTGCGGTCGAACAAAACCATGCCCCGGTCAAAATCCCTAACCCTAGTCCTCATTCTGCTCCCTCCCCGATTTCTTCGCTCCCGTGAGAGAGAGAGACGCGACGGCGGCGGCGGCACGTTGCCCTCCCCCTTTTCCATGTCAGCGCGGTGGTGTTGCTCGCCGGAGGAGCGCGCGCGGGACCTAGTCCATCGTGCTCGTCCGTCGAGAATGGCTTTCGTGTCGTGTTCGTTGCGGGGCGGCTAGGAGGTGGTGTACGCCGGCGAGCGGCGGCCCTTTTGTGACGACGACGACTGGTGGCGCGGCGGCCAGTGAAGCTCTCGTCCATTCCGCGCCTCGCGGCGCGTTCATCCGCGCGGCCCATCCGTCGGGAGGGAGCAGCGGCGTTGGCGATGACGGCGCACTGGCACAGAGGCCGTGCGCGTCTCGTCCATTTTGTGCCGCCACAGCTAAAAGTGAGAACTTCCGAACCCTAAACCTTCGAAAAATTGGCTTGATTTTTGAGTTCTAGAGTTCGTCAACTTTTTGGGGAATTTGGCTAGGGTTTGGATTCGGGCAGGAGGGGATTTTTCTTTTCCTTGTCAATTTCGTACTCCCCTCCTTCTAATTGCTTGGTAAAACTTGAAGATTGCCACGGTATGATTCATGTTTAATTAACCAAAACATTAACTTGACCTTAAACTTTAAATCTTGGCTTATCAAACATGATTAACTTGATATAATGGCTCTGTCCCGAGGCAACATTGACTACTTTTAGTTCATTAACAAGCAAAACTGGGCTAATCTGAGACAGAATCAATCTAAAACTTGCCTAAAACATGATCAATCTGACTAAAACTTGATAAAACGGATCCATAACGATTCTAGTGCTATCACATAGGCTCTGATACCAATGTTAGAACTAAAACATCTAGTAATGACTAGATCCACTGTGACAGCCATCTAGAACACGGAAAAATGGATCTGACAGAGAGATTAGGGATGCTTACAAGTTGATGAAGAAGACATGGTTGCCTGCAAGACTGGACTTGCGGTCGAGGTAGATGAAGCAGGGACGCAGTAGCCGTGGCGGAGGCCCATGGACGCCGACAGCACACCCTCCTGGTGGCTGGCGGTGGTAACGGCCTTCGGATCCCTTGGGCACCTCTTTTAGATCGGTTGTTAGGATTCTGGACGTGTATGTCTCGTATGTGATCGTCACCACAAAACGAGCTAACTAATCCTTTATATATGTGGTGCCTGGGAACCGGGACCGAGACCAAGTCGTTGGTTTTGGTTGCCCCCGATCAGGGTTTTTCTGTTACATACCGTGAGGCCCCAAACGTTGGTTCGTGGACCTCCCCGTTAAATGTTCTTTCGACTCTGTCTTAAACCTGACAGATCAACCCAACATCATGCACCCATTATATGCAAGTAAATTTTCAGCAAAGATATCATCCACACTACAGGAACGGCGCGCTGCGCCGACGGCCAGATTCTACGCCGACGGCTTTTTATCGGGGCCGTCGGCGTAGAACCCGAAGAGGCCAGCCCGTCGACTTGGCCCTCGGCGTAGAAAACGCCGTAGGAAAGTAGCCTGGCTACGCCGACGGCTACCCTCGGCATAGAAAAATCCCTCGGCGTAGGCCTCGTCGGGCCGTCGGCGTATAAAAGCCGTCGGCGTAGCGTTGGTTTATGATGGCTTAGTCGTAGGCGTAGCTACGCCGACCGTCGGCACAATTGCCATGGTTTTTTTAACTCTTCATTTTTATGTATTTATTTATTACTCTCAATTAGTTTAATATGTTTATATTTTTTTATCAATTGGAGGGATTCGTGCCCTCCGAATAGTGGTCTCCACCCACATAAAATGACGTCGTGAATCTTATCTCTCACACCTAGGTGGTGCCATATCATATGTATATAATTGTGGTGGTATGTGGGGAGGGCCAATATCCAGTTCTGAGGCCTGACCGTCTTCACCGGCATCACTTACTCCCTAGGAAAGTTCCGCACTAATAGCTGAAAACTCCCGTTCCGGGTAAACCGGGGAGAATATTGTGACAACTTGTGATAAAAGTTGGTTTTCTATGTTCCCATGTCCTACCCTTGCACAACCAAGCAAAAAAGTCCACACTTGCACCCCCTCCCGGCGCCGGTCAAGGAGGTAGACGTCCAACTTTGACTTTTTCCCAGCTGGGTCAGGGTTTCGCCGATGCGGGGCTCCGGAGCGTCGGAATACGCTAAACCTAGATGGTGCCATATCATATGTATAAAAGTGTGGTGGTATGTGGGGGAGGGACAATATCCTGCTCTGAGGCCTGACCGTCTTCACCGGCATCACATACTCCCTAGGAAGGTTCCGCACTTATAGCTGAAAACTCCCGTTCTGGGTAAACTGGGGGAAATCTTGTGACAACTTGTGATAAAAGTTCGTTTTACATGTTCCCATGTCCTACCCTAGCACAACCAAGCAAAAAAGTTCACACTTGCACCCCCTCCCAGCGCCGGTCAAGGGGGTAGACGTCCAACTTTGACTTTTTCCCAGCTGGGTCAGGGTTTTGCCGATGCGGGGCTCCGGAGCGTCGGAATCCCTTCTAAACCTAGGTGGTGCCATATCATATGTATAAAAGTGTGGTGGTATGTGGGGGAGGGCCAATATCCTACTCTGAGGCCTGACCGTCTTTAGCGGCATCACTTACTCCCTAGGAAGGTTCCGCACTTATAGCTGAAAACTCCAGTTCCGGGTAAACCGGGGGGAATCTTGTGACAACTTGTGATAAAAGTTGGTTTTCCATGTTCCCATGTCTATCCTAGCACAACCAAGCAAAAATGTCCACACTTGCACCCCTCCTAGCGCCGGTCAAGGGGGTAGATGTCCAACTTTGACTTTTCCCAGCTGTGTCAGGGTTTCGCCGATGCGGGGCTCCGGAGCGTCGGAATCCCGGCTAAACCTAGGTCGTGCCATATCATATGTATACAAGTGTGGTGGTATTTGTTGAGGTCCAATATCCTGCTCTGAGGCCAGGCCGTCTTCACCGGCATCACTTACTCCCTTGGAAAGTTCCGCACTTATAGCTGAAAACTCTCGTTCCGGGTAAACCGGGTGGAATCTTGTGACAGCTTGTGATAAAAGTTGGTTTTCCATGTTCCCATGTCCTACCCTAGCACAACCAAGCAAAAAAGTCCACACTTGCACCCCCTCCCGGCACCGGTCAAGGGGGTAGACGTCCAAGTTTGACTTTTTCCTAGCTGGGTCAGGGTTTCGCCGATGCGGGGCTCCGGAGTGTCGGAATCGCCAAAAAATATATAATGTCTTAAAATATTAACAACAATAGCGAATAATTGAATCGCAAAAAAAAATTCAAAAAACATAAAATACTACGTCTATGCCGAAGGCTAGGTCCTGACCATTATCCCCACCAACCTCACCCGTTCTCTCCATCCCCACCACACACGCACGCACGCCGCCGCCGCTCGATCCCCACCCACGCACGCCGCCACCGTCGGTGCTTGATACATCTCAAACGTATCTATAATTTCTGATGTTCCATGTTTATATTATACCAATTGCTACATGTTTTATATACACTTCATAGCATATTTATGCATTTTCTGGGACTAACCTATTAACAAGATGCCACAGTGTCAGTTCCTGTTTTCTGCTGTTTTTGTATTCCAGAAAAGCTGTTCTGGAAATATTCTCGGAATTGGACGAAACTTGGACAGGACCTCCTATTTTTCCAATACGTACACGGAGTCCAAAGGAGAGACGGAGACGCCCTAGGAGGCAGCCACACCATGGGGCGGCGCGGGCCCACCTCCTGCCGCGCCGTGGGGTGGTGTGGCCCCCTCGGGTGCCTCCAGCCGCCGCCCTTTCGCCTATATAATTCCCCCGACGCGAAAACCCTAAATACCCGAGCCATTATCCACGAAAAGTTCCAGAGACGCCACCGTCGTCAACCCTAGCTCGGGAGGGTTCAGAAGCTCTCCCGGCACCCTGCCGAAGAGGGGAATCATCACCGGAGGGCTCTACATCGCCATGCCTGCCTCCGGAGTGATGCGTGAGTAGTTCATCCTTGGACTACGGGTCCATAGAAGTAGCTAGATGGTTGTCTCTCCTCCTTGTGATATCATGTTTAGATCTTGTGAGCTGCCTATCATGATCAAGATCATATTATTGTAATGCTACATGTTGTGTTTGCTGGGATCCGATGAATATTGAATACTATGTCAAGTTGATTATCTATCTATCTTATATGTTATTTATGATCTTGCATGCTCTCCGTTACTAGTAGATGCTTAGGCCAAGTAGATGTTTTTAACTCCAAGAGGGGGTATTTATGCAAGATAGTGGGTTCAGTCTCTAGTAATCTGTGAGAGTAACAGCAACTTCTAAGGTTGTGGATGTGCTGTTGCCACTAGGGGTAAAACAGCAATGCTTTGTCTAAGGATAATTGTATTGTTTACGTTACGCACTTTACTTAATACAATAATCTGTTGCTTGCAACTTAATACCAACGGGGAACACGGATGTCAACCTGAAGGTGGATTATTAGTCATAGATTCTGTTGGATAACGATCTATGTATCATGTTGAAATGCCCAATTGAATATCATAGTAGTCATCTTGTCGTATATATGCATTGTTATGCGCTCAATATTTTATCAATTGCCCAGCTGTAATTTGTTCACCCAGCATGTTAGTTATCTTTTATGGAGAGACACCACTAGTGAACTGTTGACCCCGGTCCATTCTTTTACACTGATAATACAACCAACAACAATCATTGTTCCTTTTCATTCTCTGCAATTAAACACTATTTTCCACACCATACGTTTAATCCTTTGTTTTCAGCAAGCCGGTGAGATTGACAACCTAACTGTTTCGTTGGGGCAAAGTAGTTTGATTGTGTTGTGTGCAGGTTCCACGTCAGCGCGCCACTGACAACCTTCAGAAGTGATTTCTTACTCCTACTGGATTGATAACCTTGGTATCTTACTGAGGGAAAACGTGCTGCTGCACAGCTTCATACCTTCCTCTTGGGGTCTCCCAACGAACGTGTGCTTTCACGTCATCAGTGCTCTCGCGCCTCCAATCCCGGCCGCCCGTGCTCGCCCGCCACCACCCCCGGCCGCACGTGCTCGCCCGCCTCCACCCATGCTCGCCCACCGCCACCCCCGGCTGCCTCCACCCGTGCTCGCCCGCCGCCACCCCGGCCGCCCGTGCTCGCCAGCCTCCACCCGTGCTCGCCCCCCTCCACGCCCGCCCATGATCGCCCCCCTCCATGCCCGCCCGTGCTCCTACTCCCTCCACGAGCGGGCCGTGCTCCTACTCCCCTGCACGAGGGGTCCGAAGCAAGGAGCTCCGTAGCAACCTCGCCGGCGACCAGGAGCTTTTCTCCCACGCACAGGCCGTCGACCTCGAGCTCATCCTCACCCGCCGGCCTAGCCCTTGTGCCCCTGTTCATCACCCACCGTGAGTTGTTGCTTCCTGTTTTAATTTCTGTTTTTTTGTTGTCCCTAATTGAGATTGAAGATTATCTGTGAGTTAGTTAATTTTTGACCTGTTGATTGTGTGCTTTTCAGGTGTAGTAGGTTCCCGCCCTTATGCACCTGTTCCGCTGCCCCACCCCCTCCGGAGAGCATCGCTGACCTTGTTCGTTCACCGATCACACTTTGAGGGTATAAATCTTTCGCCCTTCCGGTCCTTGCTCTGCCCTTTGAGCCGATGTCACATTTCCATGAATATTGCTAAAATGATTAGTACGTGTTAGTGATTGTGTCGGTGTTTTGCAGGTGAAGTAGCTCCACTCCACCTCTAGCACCGCCGCCCGTACCGATAGCCATCTCCGATAGCGATTTTCACGGTCCGTGCCAAAAATTCATGTTTTAAGCATTTTCATGAATATTTATGTTGTCATACATCTGTGCTAATGTTTATTGTTTGTGTGCATTTCAGATGACGTAGCTTCCCGCCAGCCACCACCGTCAGTCCCGCACGTCGTTGCGGGGCTTCTTCTCCAGCTGAGGAGGGGCCGCCTCGGTGCCCCTGTTTCGTCGCCCCGCTTCCGGAGCACGTCCTCGACCTTCTCCGGCCACCGATCACGCTTTTAGGGTATAAATTTTTCGCCTCCCTTGTAATCTTACTGCATAGGGTTTTTCTCTGTAGATCACCTGCAAGTCGCGTAACCCGAGTCAGATCCCGTTCGGAAGGGTTACAAATTTATAAATATGCAGGATTGTCCATCTTTGCATATTTATAACCATACCTCTTCCGGATTGTCCACGTTTTTGGATAGCCCGAGTATGTGTAGATCGAGTCGTGTTCCATGTTCTACCCCTTCCTGAGACGGAATTTTGGCAGCACCTCCCCGTTGTTCTTCGGAAGCACACCCTCTCGGCTTGACAAGCTCGAGACGTGTATTCTGAAGAACAGCGGGGAGGTGCTGCCGAAATTCCGTCTCGGGTCAGGGTAGAACATGGAACACGACTCGATCTACACATACTCGGGTGGGATAGGCCCCTACCTATTAGAAGTGTAGGTGAACCCTTGCATGCTGTAAAAGATAAAATTTGGCCGTAATTAATCTGGTGACATTGAATAAATTTATTATTACTTGCTGCATATTATGAGCCACCGGAACAAGAAAAACCGAGGCCACGAGGGAACACACAATGGGGGAAACCGCAACCATGACCGCTACAAGGAAAAGATGGTATATATACATGGAACGACCTGCATTTATTTCCCGTCATGTTCCTACTTGATACGCATAACATTTCTTTTTGCGATGCAGGAGGCCGATACCGGGACGCCGAAGACTGACTTAGAAGTGTGGCAGAAGATGAAGGAGAAGAAGCCCGATCTAGAGAAGCCTCATCCCTCGCTTTCCGAGTACTTCGGCACTTCCGAGGAGGACTTGCGATCCTACTGCTCGACGGTTTAGGGTTTTCACCCGGAGGTGGATGACCCCATTCACGAGGAGACCGACAAGACTTCGTTGATCCTGTCGGGGCACGGAAGGCAGCATGGCCGTTTGCGCGTTCTTGATAAGAAGGCCAAGCCTACCACGAGCTTCACGCGTATCCGAGCTACCCTCCCCACCGGTAGCCCCCCTATCCCGCCTCCTCGACAGCCTCGTCGATCCACCTCCACCGATGTAAGTTTTTGTTATTTTCAACCTCTTTCCGACATTCGTTCCTGCATGGCTAAGTTGACAAGATTTATTATTTTCAAAATTGTAGCCTGATTTCGAGGCGGGCTATGCTTCCGCTCATACGGAATATAAGGCGGCCTATCACGAGTGGTTGCTGAGGAGTGAGGCCTACACCTCATACCAAGAGTTGCTCGATGCTGTAAGTTTCAACCTTTATTTTTGCAAAAGACGACAAGTCCCACTTTCCCTAGTTTGAACCTTTATTTCTGCAACGCCTGACATCTAAACTATCTTGCAGCATATGATGAGGTTTGTTAGCACTGGAAAGCGGGGGGACCCGATAGGAGAGCGGCCTCCAAGGCCAGGGCCGCCGCCACTGTTTCCATCGAAGGACGAATTCGCTCTCACATACTACTCATCGACCCCGGTAAGTTCTTTGCCAAACCAATGGTTACCGCTTTCCTTTGCCTCGCAAGTTGCTAACTCTTGCTCAAACATGTAGGGAACGGGATGTTCGGAGAACGCACACTTTGGTCGTGCTTCTCCTAGTGCGTCGCCGGGTTCGCGTGAGATCACACCGGTTCATCCCGATGGTCCTTCTCCTGGTCGTTCGCTTGGTGCTTCGCCTGGTGCTTCGCCTAGTGCTTCTGATGGTTCTACTGGCGCGCCGCGCCGTCGGTCGCCTGCTCCGTCTCGCTAGATGTAGGGCTTTCGGCCTCGAGCTAGACATTTAGCTATGTATGATGATAGTCCTATGTGTGTATCTACTTGATGATATAGCATTTTGGATGATGATTTGATCTTATTTTGCACTTGATAGTCCTATGATCTACTTGATGATGATATGATCTTATTTGCACTGGATGATGAATTTTAGCTGTCATTTTGCTGTAATTATTGCTGAAACGAGCTGCTGGAATGAATTAAAAAAAACCTGGCAACCCTATGCCGAGGGCAATGCCGTCGGGTCGTGCCTGGGCTCCCCAGGCGCCGCCACGTAGCAGCCTATGCCGAGGGCAAAGCCGTCGGCATAGGGTCGTGTCTGGGCTCTCCAGGCACCGCCGCGTGGACAGCCTATGTCGAGGGCAAAGTCGTCGGCGTACAAGCTGCCACCGTCAGGGGCTCGTCTTGGGGCCCACCTGGCCTACGCCGACGGCCTAGACGCCGACGGCTAGGTCTGGACGTCGGCACGCAGGCTACGCCGATGGCATTATCTATGCCGACGGCAAACGTGGCTGTGCCGAGGCCGTGGTACGCCGAGGGACGTACGCCGATGGCTGCCGTCGGCATAGGCTATGCCGACGGCGTTCTGGCCTATGCCGAGGGCTTTAAGCCGTCGGTGTAGCGCCTGCTTCCTGTAGTGCCAATGGATATCGATCTTACCTTCGTGTCCACACGTTGGCACACACCCCATCTACTGTCTTTGCCCCTGAATCGACCTCTTCACCCATGTCGGGGGATAAATCAGAATTGTGAACTGAATCCCTTGTGAGCTTGCACCCCAAAGCGGTCGAGGGACTCGAGGATGCACCAGGCGGTCCATCGTGTATTCTAGCAGAACTGGAAACAGACCCGGTTGGTGCTGGGAGCTTCCGAGACGCCGGAGTCGGCTCCATACAGAATTCTTCAACAGAATCCCTCTGTCTCTTGCAGCCCACCGCAGCTGACGGTCTAGTAGCTCCAACAGGCGTTTCACCCGCCATTCTAGCCGAACTGAAAGACGACGATGTTCCGGCATCTACAACCATGGCCGCCGGCGCTGCCTCCATGTGAGAAGCTTCAACAAGGCCCATCGCCGGCTTGTAGGCCACTGCGTTAGAAGGACTAGACAATGCCACCGGAGGGCATTCGTGGATTCTCTCCGATATTGAATCCGGCGAGGCAGCTTCAGATGTAATCAGACGCTCAGCCGCTTCGTCCACCAAATCTGCCCGCTCCCCAAGCGTCGATGTCTTAATGGACAGCAACTCACTCTTATCAATCACATTGTGCTCCAGCAAATCTCCCGCGCATGCCCGTGGTATAATCCTACAAATCATCGAGGCGGAGAAATCAGTGACACAGATATGAAACCCTAGATCCGCCGCATCCACAAATAGCCCAAATCCCTCAAATCCTAGGTCTCACCCACCCCAAGAACAAAGCACAGACGTCAGGGGCCTTCGTACCTTGAATCTACTTTCTCGAAGAAGAACTCGAGGTCGCCGTTCAGTTCTTCCATGAGGTAGCTCCGCCTCCGCAAGCTCGCCGACCGTCGACGACTGATAAACCTAGATTTACGAAGGAACCGTAGTGAGCTGTACGCGAGAGGAACACTCGCCCTCTCCCCAAAGTCAATGCTCAGGATCCTAGTACTTGCCGAGGCAGATCATGTGCCCATCTATACCTATACCTAGTAGGAGCGTTTCTCTCATCGTCCGTCGGATTGTGCTTTCGTCCGTCGTGAAAGGCGTCTTCATATGCCGCACCGCGTCGATTGTTCGTATGTCACGTCCGACTTCGCCTTTGATCCCGTGGAAGGAAACAACTCCATACCGATCCGCTTTAGGATTTCTTAGCGGGCGCGTGTCCTAGCTCGATCTCACCCCCGGATCCCTGTATATACATGTGGGATCCAGATACGATATCAACTACCACGAAAAATGAAACCCGGAGTGCTTCTCCTGCACGGGTCATGACCACGACGAAAACCGGCAACAAGGAGACGAGATTGACCACAACGAAAAGGAGGAGACCACGACTAACACGAGGTCACCCAGTTTTTTCGCGGTTTGTTTGTGCGGGATATGAAGCCCGCTGGCTACCGAACGCACGACTCGTGTCGATCTCGGCACCCCGATAATGGACTCCCGAGTCCAGACTAGGAGGCGTAGATCGACAGCTCCGCCGTTGCCTGGACTCCTGCTAGCGCTCCATGGAAAAAGTGGGGATGCAGAAGAACGCAGAGCAGCAGAGCTGAGGGCAGGGGAGGGCCGGAGGCCACTTCTGTGGCAGCCAATCAACTTGGTGATGGAGATCTCGCCGATGCTGCACTAGAGGCGACCTGCACATCTCCCCGTGGCCGTCATCATCGACTTGTCGTGATCCAGCGCCGCCCCAAGTGGTCTCCTCCCTCGCGAAGTTGTGAGGATCCAGGACCTGCAACCATGGGGTGGATTTGGATTCTACATTGATGTCCAGGGGGATGGGAAATTGAGAACGGTGGAGTGGAGGTGGTTTCCTGTGTATCGTGTTCTCCTAATAGCAAGGATTTGAGAATTCGAGATTGAAGAAGATGAATCATGTACTGGCAGCTTGAGAGCGTAGTATGCACAAAAAAAGTTCGCTTACGACAAGTTCTTGTCTCAGCATGGCGAGGATGAGCAAGTTCACAAACTTGGCCCAACCAGCTCCCTGAACTGTAACATCCCTGTCCCTAATGCAGCGCACCTTGCTTTTGAATTGATGGTCAGCTGATGCACATTCCTAGAAGCGGTGTTGCTGAAGTTCGGGCTATGGTGCTATGGTGGTGTACATCATGGGCAGAGTTATCCTGCAAAACCGACCGATCCAGGAATCAGCAAAGCTTTGATCACTTATGAGAGGACGTAAGGAGTAGACTCTTGGTTTCTTCAATTTTGTCCCTTGAATCTATTGGTGGCCAGCGATTTCTTTATTATCTGTGCGCCAAGTACAAAACTCGCATTGTTTTGGCTGAATGGTTTTTTTTAGACGGAAGGCTCCAAGAGCCCGACTTTGAATTAACAAAGCCAACAACTGGCTAAAACGGTTACAGGAACTTACACACACACCACTGCTGGGGATACCAGCTTATGATTACAGCTCAAAAACAGCAGAAGAAAGAAGAAATAGGGCACAAGGAAGCGAAGCTAAGTACAAGACTAAATCTTGCCGCTTGAACCCCAGGATCATCGAGCACCGTCTTCTACTGAGAGCGAGGCAGCACCGAGACTTCAAACATGGGCTGGCTTGCGGAAGACGGCCGGATCCCATCGAACCCACCTTCAACCAACACCAGCACCCAAGCATCCGACGCCGAGGATAACAAGAACTTCACAGGAGAACCGGAATGTAGGAGGGACAGCAAGACGACGCCTCCAAGTAGGAAGAATGGCGTCCGCAGACGTCATCGCCGCCGCAAGGCCAGGGCCTTGCACAACTTTCGCCGGCGTCCACTCCACCAACCTACAGGCACCATGCGACCAGGCAGGTACCAGCTGAAGACAAACTTGACAGGGGAGAGAACACCGTTGGCTCCTGCCGGCCTCCATGGGCCATGGCCATGGCGCCCTCGACGGGCCTGCTCCGAGGGCGCTCGAAAGGAATAGAAGCCAGCAGGATGAGGGCGGGGATGAGGAGGAGGGCAGAGATGAGGCGGAAGGCGGGGATGACTCACACCGCCGCCGCCGCCTTCGTGCTGTCGCGCGGCCTGCTCATCCTCTGCGAGCTCGAGTTCTGTCGAGGCTGAACGAAGCGGTACGCGGGGCGGCATTTCCGAGGGTGGGAGCTCGGAAAAGAACGAGGACAACTTACACGGGCCGCGGGCGGGCCTGGAATTGGGTCCAGGTTTCCACGGTTCAATTCCTAAGCCAATCCAAACAACAGAATTCGGCCCAGAGATTCCACGCAGGCAATTCCGAGACACTGCTTTATGTTATGTATACACACAATGACACAAACAAAATTAGACTGCTAATTTGTTTATCATTTCTCGGTATACTTTGTATTCCGTAGCAACGCACGGGCATCTAACTAGTTCAAAATAAAATGTGCCGGCCATCATGTCGTACCTGGGCAGGCCCATGTACTCGACCGTCCATATCCATGTACACATACGCCGGCCCAGCTGAATTAATATTCCGTAATTCGCCGCTGCCCTTTCCTACTATTACTACGACCGACCAGATCGAACGAAGCTACGTCGGGGATACCGGGCTACCTGTAGCCCGGCCTCCATATGTCCGTTCTACCACTTTTGGTTGTTTCTTTCCCTCCTGGATGCATGCATGGGAGGGCCCACCTTCATAAGCACCGATTCAAATTTTGAGCACTAGGCGTACGTGGTAGCAACTTCTTATTGTAATGTCACGCAAGACCCAATTCGTGGTCGTCAAGTGGCAGTTTATGATGGGCATCATCCAACGGCTCCAACGACAGGGGTAGTAAAACCCCATGACCAAAAATCCACACTCAGCTATTCTACAACCGGTTGGAGATTCATAATCCAAAACCAGTTCTGCACTTTCGGCAAAAAACCAGTGCTCGCTGTAACACACGATTTGTACCCTAGTTTTGATGTAGTTTTCTAACCGTTTGTCGGAACTTAGCAAATGATACACCATTGGAAAGCTATTGAAATTACGCATCTTTTTCAACTCACACCGTTTCTCCAAATACGTTATGGTTTTAAAATAATTTTGAAAATACTCAAATCTGCGAAAATCACAGCGAAAGTACTTTACGGATATTTTCTCAACCATTTATCGGAATGAAGCAAATGATATGCCGTTGGAAAGCTGTTTAAATTTTAAAACTTTTTTGCTTTACGGATTTTCCAAATTTGTAACCGATTTAAATCAATTTCAGTAATACTCTAATCTGTATGTAACATGCATGGGCGGACGGTATTTTTACAGCTGTCTTAACCGTTTATCAGAATGATACAAATGATATGTCGTTGGAAAGGTACCGAGGATACGCAACTTTTTCGTGTTGGTCGATTTTGCAAATTCTTTACATTTTAAAAGTAATTTTAAAAGTTCAAACATCACAATATCGGTGTTTTACGCGAGTGGCGAGATCAAATTGACGAGTTTGGTGAGATCACAATATCGGTCTTTTTTTTCGCATCCCATTCCCTCCACGATCCCCTCTCTCCTCCCTATCCACATTCCCTCTCAGTCCCCTCCTATCCAAATCGGTGGTGCATAGTCGGGAAGACAGCCTCGTGGATGTCCTCCAACACCGACGAGACGTCGAGCAAACTGGTTTTGTAGGGGAACACGCGGGACGCCGAGCTCGCCTCCCTCTCCGGCTCTGAGGCCGACGCATGACGCCAAGCTCGGCTCCGAGGCCCTTGGTTGGTGAGGAGTGGGATTTGGATACCGGAATGAAAAAATCCCGGGGAGGAGTGGGATTTCCAGTATCATGGTTACCAGAAATTACAAGTCGGTTACCGGACGAGATTCTCAGATAAAATTTGAATTTCAAACTAGGAAACATAAAAACATTCAAAACCGACTTTAGGAAGAACTATTCGGCCCAAATTCAAACGGACTGGGATTTTTTGCGTGTGCATAGCCCATGAGCCTCCATGTTGGGCCTGTCAGGGTGGGCCCGTCTGGCCTCCCGAACGTACCAGAGAGAGAGAATTTGAATCGAGCAAGAAGGCCGACCGATCACGCGTCGTTGGATGAGCAGCCTCGCTAGGCTGCCGAACCGAGAGAAGAAGAGAAGTGATGCGCACACATGTAGCTGCGAAACGGATCATCTTGGAAGAAGAAGGAGCGAAGCCGGTGCTCCCTGCCAACTCTGCAAAGTTTTTTCTACCAGGCACATTAGTTAGATGACCAACTAAATTGGTTTCATTGTTTGCTGTGAATATATATGAATTCTTGGCCAACAAATCTTCCGGCACCATCAAATTTCCTACAAACACCTAGCGAGAGCTGTAGCGAGCCAAAAAAAAAAAGACATTGGTGCTAAATCTAATTGGTCAATCAAGCATGTCACTGTATGTTAGCTAGTTAGCTGTAGTTTAGTTTGTGGGGTATGCATTATTGATCGAATGGACCCACAAGTCATGCATGGTCTAATGGCTGTGATAAACTGTATTAGTGTTAGATATTTTCTCTCTGTATATGTGTCGGTTTGGTCCCTGTAAACCTGACCGTACACGAGTTGTATTGTTCCTGACCTGTACCCTATACACTACTATTAATATGAGACGCAGGCCCGTGTTGGAGCTGTGCGATTCCCTACTCTATTTCTCATGGTATCAGAGCTGACGGCAGCCTGAAACCTAGATCGATCGCTTCTTTCGATCGCTAGCTCGATCTTGATCGATCTCCCATCGCTACCTTCGATCGTTACCTCGATCTCGTCCTTCGCTTCCGCATAGACATGGCGACCTCGCCCTCGCAGACCTCCTCTGCGCTTTTCTCGGCTGCGTCTTTCTCCTCAGGCTCCAAGTCTGCTGGCGCATCCACGGTGACCTCCGTTATACCGGAGAAACCGATCAGTCTGACGAACCAGATTACGATCTGGCTCACGAGCGAGAACTATCTCTACTGGCGCACCCAAGTTGTTCCGGTTTTACGGAGCAACCTGCTCTATGGGTTCGTTGATGGCTCCCTTCCCTGTCCGTCGGAGACGGTCGCAGCCACGACGCAAGGCGGCACCCCTACCGCCAATCCGGCATACTCTGCATGGCATCAGCAAGACTAGGCCATACTTACTGCCATCGTCTGCTCTCTCTCCGAGAGCGTGCTTGGGATGATGACAATGGTGAACACGTCCAGGGAGGCGTGGGAAACCCTCACTGGGAGCTTTGGGTCGCAATCCACGGCGCGTGCAATGGCCAACCGCGGCGAGCTCAATCAAGCCAGGAAATTGAACTCGTCGGCATCAACTTTCTTCAACAAAGTGAAGGCAATGGCGGATCAGCTTGCATCCATTGGACAACCACTGCGGCCTGAAGAATTTACTGGTTTATGTGGATGATATTATTGTTGTGAGCTCCTCGTCAGCTGCTACTGATCGTCTTCTTCATCAGTTGGGTACCTCTTTTGCTCTCAAGGACCTTGGTGAGCTTCATTACTTTCTTGGTATTGAGGTACAACGATCACATGGTAGTCTTCTTATGAGTCAGCATAAGTATGCCTCTCAGCTTTTACGTCGTGCTGGTTTGCTAAAGTGTACCCCTGCTACTACTCCTATGACTTCTTTGGATAAGCTATGTTCTACTGATGGCACTCTCCTTTCGACAGAAGAGTCCACTCGCTATCGTAGTGTTGTTGGGGGTCTACAGTATCTCACCATGACCAGACCTGATATGTCGTTTGATGTGAACAAGGTATGCCAGTATCTTCATGCACCTCGTTGTACACATTGGGCTGCTGTTAAGCGCATCCTGCGCTATGTTCAGGGCACTTTGAAACATGGATTGTTGTTGCGACGACCTACTTCGTCAATTGATCTTTTGTCGGCATTTTCTGATGCGGATTGGGCTGGTAATTCTAATGATCGACGATCAACGGGGGGCTATGCTGTCTTTTATCGTGCTAACCTGATTGCTTGGAGTGCTCGCAAACAGGCCACTGTATCTCGTTCAAGTACAGAGTCTGAATACAAGGCACTTGCTAATGCTACTGCAGAGTTAATTTGGGTACAAGCTCTTCTGGCTGAACTTGGAGTTTCTCAGAGTAGTCTGTCAGTTTTATGGTGTGACAATATTGGAGCAACCTTTCTCTCTTCCAACCCGGTCTTTCATGCTCGTACTAAACACATTGAGGTGGACTTTCATTTTGTTCGAGAACGCGTTGCTCAGAAGTTGCTTCAAATACGTTTCATATCTTCCAAGGATCAGCTAGCAGACATCTCTGCCAAGTTCAGTGACCAACCATGCATATATCTCTTTACTAAACCTCTACCACTACCATTATTTCAGGCTTGTAGATCCAATCTCAATCTTGCTAGCTCGGTTGAGATTGAGGGAGAGGGTGATAAACTGTATTAGTGTTAGATATTTTCTCTTTGTATATATGTCGGTTTGGTCCCTGTAAACCTGACCGTACACGAGTTGTATTGTTCCTGACCTGTACCCTATACACTACTATTAATATGAGACGCAGGCCCGTGTTGGAGCTGTGCGATTCCCTACTCTATTTCTCAGGCTGGACACTGATGATACAAAAAGAACCGAATGGTTGGCATCAACAATGAAACGCCACGAGTAGCTAGCTGCTACGTACGGGACAGGGCGTTTTGGCTCACGTATACAAGGTTTAAAAAATATGAAAACACTTAAAAAAAATCTGAAATAAAATTGGGCACAAACATATACAAGGTTTGAACATTCGTGCAAAATTTCGGAAGAAAATAACACTTTATGTTGTCTGTGTAAAAAAGACAAAATCTGTGCTTTGAAAAATGTATTTTAAAAGCTGCTACGTTTGGCATCAATGTTTGTGGTCCTATCACGTTGCTGGCGTCAGCAAAGCGTACGTCATCCTGTGGCCGAATTAATTATACAGCTGAGATGAGAAGGTTAGTATCTTGAGTTCAATGTCTATAGTATGAGTGCGACAAGGATTTCTGGAGGCGTGGGTTGTGCTAAGAAAGCACTTGCTGAGTAGTCCTAGAAAGTTAGTCATAGTAGGTGCCCAGAGTAGTCCACCCGCCGTCGCCCTCCGCCATGAATACACATGGCATTGAAGGCGACTTGGCCAGTCTCCCTTCCCCAACCCCTGGTCAAAAGGTACGCTACGCTGTGAATGTGCGAATTCTGCCGACGGACCGGCGAGGTCTCTGGTCGCCGGCTCGCCAGGTTGCGTCGCACGCTCCGCTGTGAATGGGCCGGCCGGCGAGGCCGACCTTTCCTACCCACCTTGGCCCATCTCCGGGGCCGACGACTTTGTCAATGACGTCAAACTCAACCACAGGGCGGCACTCGTGCAGTTGCCGGTCTGAACTCGCGGGAGGCCTTATCCAGCGACTACAACAGGATCCTCAACAGCGACTAAAACAAGCATTTGTCATGAAAAATCTCCAGCATCATGTTTCTCTAACTAGATGTTGCGGCTTCGATTTATCTATCTGATGCCACACATACACGGAAATTAAGAAAGGAATTGACGGAACATACAAAAAAAAACATAAGGCTGGCCAAATGGGAATCCTTTTCTTTAGATGCATTGACTAACAAGAGTCTCTCCGAAAAAGCATACACACAAGTACACGGTCTAATCATGAACTAACTAAAGGAGTATAATTCCTTTTTTATTTATAGGTATCAAAGGAAATTATTAAAGATTATAAACTTTCAAAGAGAGTATTTTCCTAAGTCCGTGAATCAAATAACCTTCCACTGCTACGCAACAGGTCTTTGTAGCCAGTTCAAATGTGCTCCCCCTGGTCAAGACTTGGACTTCTCCTCTCTTCCCGTCTACAGTGCAGAGAGGCGAATTCTTGAACCCACCACATCTCCCCACATCGCTCGCCTCCGATCCGTGGATTTCTCCGCCGGCCGCTCCGGCGGCGGGAGGCTGGGGAATCCACGGATCGAGGCTTGTACATAGTGTAGGGGTAGGTTTGGTACCGGCCGGCGGCGTCTTGGAGGCGGGGAAGCTGCTGGTTTCGTGTTTGGCGTCGGCGCGCTCCCCTTCCAGCGACGGCGCTCCTCGGAGCTTCTTCGTCAAGCGGCTGACTTCCTCGAGCTCGGCGGTCCACGGATCTGGCGAGTTCGTCGTGCCCCGTCCGGGATCGACTAGGCGGCGGTCCCGGTGTTTAAAGTTCAAGGTGAAGATGGCGTTGAACCTTTCCGCGACGACGGCGGCGCTACGGCGAGTAGGGTCCGCGGATCCGGCGATTGGCGACTTCCCGGATGCCATGGGGCTGGCTCCTATCCAAGGCGTGAAGCGGAGCAGCGGCAGCGGCGCGTCACCGACGGCTCGTTTGCGCCGCCTGTGCCGGGACCTAGGAGAAGAAGGACTTCTTTGTATTTTCTTTTTCTTTCTGGGCCTTTCTGTAAGAACGGTGGTTTAATGCAATCTGATTCCTTCCGCAAAAAAAAAGTTTGGCAAACCAACTCTACCATTGAATATATAATATGTGTATGCATATTTTTACATATAACATTTTGAGGTTATTGCGTAGCTCGACATAGGAAACATATTAGCAAATTCACTATCATTAACAAAGCCACGCATATTAACAAATTACATAGCCATATTTTATTGTTTTCTAAAAAAAATAGGGAAGATCCATCAAATATAGTCATTGTAAATATGGCTGTTGGAAATATAGCAATTAGAAATATAGCTGTTAGAAATATTTTGTTAGTTAGAGATTTAGGACCCGGTTGGAGATGCTCTACGGCAAAAGGCCCAGGGGAAACTAGCGTGGTCGGAACGATTCCAAATATTAATTATTTTTTGAAACAATTAACAAAATTTAATCTTATTTTACATTTTCTTACGCACCAAGTAACACATCCTGTCGAGGCTACCTGGAGAAGCAAAAATCAATTGAAAATTTAGGTGTAGCTCTCGGAAAGATAATTTCTCTCAACTGCATTACTCGGATCACCAACTGAACTGGTTTGTTTGTTTGCATTTTTTGGTTGTGAATACATATGACTTCCGGCCACTAGTAGAAAAAGGGTCTTCCATCCCTGTCCAGAAAGAGCATTAGTCCCCACTGTGTATTGGGCCGGGACTAGTGTAGCACTAGTCCCGGGCCGTCCCGGCTCCAACGGCTAGGAGGCCGGAGAACCGTTCCTGTCCTCTAGTCCCGGGCCGTGATACCGCCCGGGACTAAAGGGCTCGTGCCCAGCCAGCCCTACAAGCGGGGGCCTCTAGTCCCGGGTCGTATCACGGACCGGGACTAGAGGTCGATCACTATATAAATTCGTCCACCGCAGCTTTTGCAGAAACACCCCTGGATATTAGAACCCTTATAACTTTTGATCCAGGAACCCAAATTTAGCAAACTTAGACTTTTTGGAAAGCCCTTGACATATAGAATATTTTAGTACTGTTTAAATTTAAATTGACTATTTCGAATTTGTCCAGATTCAAATGAGCATGTTTGATAAATTTTGGCATAGTTTAAATTTTAGGATTCAGAAAATTGCAAATAAAATATATTTGGAAAACTTAAGATGTGTTCTAACTGACCTTTCTGGCCAAAATATTTTTTCGACAAGTTTAGATTTAATTTAGATTTAAGTTGGCCATTTGAGTGTTATTAACATAGATTTAATTCCATCAATAATTAGAATATGTTTTCTTATACAAATTTGTTCCCAATATAAACCTTGGACCAGAGAGACCAGAACCTAAGCCATTGGACACCTTTCAACCATTTCCATGTAGGTTTGGCCAAAACTCACACTAGTGATCCACCCATTTGATCATGCCTTAGGATTTGTTTCTATCTTTTTACCATTGATGTTGTGGCCATTTTGGATCCAAGACCAAGTCCCTAGTATGTGTCAATCACATACAAGACCAACTAGTGAACCTTAAACTCTAGTACTCTCATCTACTATCTACCTCTCAAAATTTCTTATCTTATTATAAGATGAATAAGTCCCTAAAGTGCTAGAGGGCATTCCAAATGTTATTCTTCAACTCAACAAGGAGCACTACATGGAGGATCATTGAAGTACTTAGAGAAGTATTTAGACTTCACCACAACCAGAAGAAACTCAAGGGAGTGAAGGAAGAATGTCACATCCCAAATTTTGAAACTAAGAAAAACTTAGTTTCACAAGACCCAAAATTCAGAACCAACAAAAACTTTTTGAAATGTTTCACTGATGATTGTGTTTTCCTTTCCGTTGCTGTGTTGAACCTTGTGTGACCTGTTGTTTAAGTTGTTTGACTAGTAAATATTAAACCTAAGAACTCAACCAAGATGAAAATATTATTAACTTTGGTGATCATGTCATGACAAGAAAAATATTCCATTTATCTTTTCCATTCTTATTTTGGCCAACTCCATTTCAATGACACTTGGTTTATCAGCAACCAAAACTAATACCAGTATTTGAGAAAGTAAAAGTATTTCCAAAATTGTGTGTTTCCAAAATTATGGGGATCTATATGCTATCTCCTACCTATTTCTCAACCATGGTATTTTGCAGGTGTTTACAACTCCCATTTTATACACTCTTATTTCCACTCCATTTTAAAATAACACTAGTGGGAAATATATTACCCCACATAATTCTCTTTATCAAATCTTTTGAAAACTATTAAGTTATGAGTTGAGATATTCTTTAAAACATCATCTTGTCATAATTGAGTGTGATCGTCTCTACAAGATAGTATTGTTAATTATGGAAATGGTGGTGTGATTAATTCATGTGGTTTGATTTGTGTGGTCATAGTGTGATGTTGATATTGTTGTGTTTGTTGCTTGTGAGGGTAATTCCTCAGTTGTGCTTAATACTAGAATAAGACACATTTGACAACAAATTTGGTATGTGACCTGAATAAAAACAAACCCTCTAGAAATATTCACACCTAAGTTGAAATCCTAAATTAAGAGAAATGATCTTATTTAATTTCCCTCTATCTCTATTCCTCTATTTGATGAAAACAATTATATTTCCTTATTCTAGGAATGAGATGAAATAATAATCATTTCAACCCCATCTCACTCCCTCCTCAAGTAAGCATACTTTTCAATTTTTAAACAAAACTCTCAAAGTATTTAACAAAAGGAAACTAAGATCATGATAAATAAATGATCTTAATAAATTATTCCTCCCTATTTCTCTATTTTCTTTCAAACCAATATTTTCTCCATGAAAATATAACTTAATTGAAGTTACGATAATTGTCAAGAAAGTTCCAAAAGTTCAAAACAATACTTTATCACTTGCTTTAAAAATAGTAAAGGAGTATCAAATACTATTTAATAAAGATACCAAAAATAATATATTCAAACCCTATGAACCAATGTGGTTCAAAACATTTTATTTTCAAAAGCCAATTTTTGTGGAGCTTCTACATGTATATGGGAAGCTACATGAATTTTCTCAGAATTTTTAAAAATGTTTAAGTGCCTCAATTAAATCACTGAACAGCTACTGGTTTTAAAAGAAATAAAAGAAAATCAGGAAAAGGACCTAGATGTAAAAGAAGAAAAGCAGGCAGGGAGTTTTCTGGAAAAACATCATCCTCTTCCTGTAGCAGCCGCAGCACATGGCGCTAGTGCTGCGTGCTCCTCGTGTCGCGCCACCGTGCATCGCCCGCCCGGACCCCCCCACGCCCTCCTGCCGCGCGAGGAGGATAAGGAGGCCCCCCCAGGCGCTCTGCTCTCCTTCACTCGCTCACTCGCCAGCTCTCTCCCTCCCTCTCTTCTCTGTTCTTCCCGCAACCGAGACGCAGCCATGGCCGCCGTGTTCGTCGCCGCAGTTGGAAGCCTCCCCGAGCCAAGCGAAGATCGTCACCGTCTCCGCCTCGACCACCGCGTCTTATCCGTGCAAGGAATCGGACCGGGGAGCTGAGAATCGTGAGCTCCGTCCACTACTTCGCCGCTGCCGTCCGAGCGCTGCCGCGGGAAATACGCCGCCGTCCGTCTATCTCCGACCACGCCGAGCACACACACGCGTCTAGGGTGAGCACTCCGTCCTCCGGGACATCTTCTTATCCCTCCTCCTACTCTGTAGCCTCGCCTTCGTGCGAGAGGCCGCTCGGCCGTCCTCCATGGCTGCCGCCATGTCGATCAAGAACGCGACGCCGTGCTTCTTTTTCCTCTTTCTCCTGCACGCGCCCGAGGTTCACCACCACTACCGCACCTGCTCGCACCCACCACACGCACGCAGGGGCGCCAGTTCGTGGTCGTCGTCGGCAGAGGTTCGTCGCCGTTGCGACTGAAGCCATCGTCTGAAGTGTAGTGTCGAAACTTCAGTTTCGTCAGTTAAGCGTAGCGTGGTCACCTCATGTAACAAGTAGAGCTAGTGTATACACCAACACAGCACCAGCCCAGTGGCTAGCACGCCGCGCCAGCACCCAGGAGACTCGAGTTCGAATCCCAGCCCCGGCCGTTTAGGCCCTTTTTTTTCCTTTCTTCACGCGCTGACATCCGGGCCCCACCGGTCAGCGACCGTGGAGGCCACATCCGCTCCAACCCGCCCAGTCAGCGCTAGCGTGGCGCTTGGGCCCGCATGGCAGTGACCGTGGGTAGCCCAGCCCCGAGTACAAGAAGTTTCGGTAGTTTTCTGAAAAGGAAAATAAATAGCCAGATCCAAATATGAATTTGTAAAATCCATAACTTTTTAAATACTTGTCCAAAAATTACAAATAAGATACCAAAATGTTCAGAAAAATAAAGCCTGTCTTTTGGTGTAATTCACCTATCCAAATAAATTAGTTTAATTAATGTTTTATTAAAATAAAGAAAATGGCAGAATATAAAACAGATTTGGAAAATTCATATCTTTAAAAATAAGGATCCAAAAATTAAGTTTGACCTCTTAAAATGTTCAGAAAATGATGACCTTCATGTTCCACCTTGTTTCCAAACATGGATAATTATTTGTAGTGCTGTTTAAAATAAATTAACAAAAGGGCAGATTAAAAAGGGATTTTATAAATTAATCTGTAATGGTTTTTGGAGCAAATCCAATTTTTGCTAGGTTTCTAGTGTTTCACTTTATCACACCCAAACTTGGTGTGAAGGTTCCACTCATAGAGATTAATTAGTGGCCTAACTTTTGTCTGAAGTATTTCCTGTTCAACAGGAGGTGCTTGTTGTTAACCTTCGCCTCAGATAGTTTTGTGATCGATGTACCTGGCTCGCGTATAGGTGATAGACTACTGATAAAAATAAGGCCCTCGTAAGTGTAGATTCTAGTTGTTGCTCGAACGATTAGTTTGGCGCTTACAGTTGGTTACTTGTCTGTATACCACTTGTGGTTTGGTTTGCTTAGTGATTGTTGTGTTATTCTCCTGTTTGCGACGCTAGATGTAAACGCTACCAGAGTGGTCTTTGGAACGGAGTTATTGAGGAAGGGGAATTCATTGAACCTGAAGACCAAGACCAAGTTCACTTTGCCGAGCAAGGCAAGCTATCCTCTGAGCTTGCATCTATATACATCTATTTTGGTTTACATGTTTTACTTATAAAGAGCATATGTTATTTATGTGGTGTTTGCCACTAAAGTTATGAATTTGAAAACCCTTTTGGTTTCAAAATACAAGTATACTATTTTGACACCCTATATGGAGATATTAGCTGGAATTTCTTTTTCAAACTATAGGATGGGAAAAATATTGTTTACTCAAAACTCCTTTGGGAATACTTGTGTGGTTGTGGAATACCGAGATGTCGGTGTGGAAATGGAGAATGGTGGTGTTTATGAAAAATACACATTGTGTCCTTGTACTTACAGAACAACCAATACCCGGTGCGACCACATTTACCCACCTATGGGAAAGGGCTTAGTCATATAATTTGCTCATATTAGTACTGGATACCTCGTCGACGGAGATGACTCCGTCATGCATGAGGGGATAGTGTGTTGGTCATCCCCTGACCCGGGTCCTCGCTCAAACTCTATGAAAAGATAAGGAGGAGGATTGAAGGTTCCACCATAAACCGCCGGACAAAACCTATGAGTCCTCACACTTAGATTCCGAAGGGCTGGGTTAAGTGTGTTGAAAGTGTCATATGGGAAGGATCCTATACTAGCATGAGCAAAGGAGAGGCTAGGGTCGGTGGCTCAACTTCGCATACACCTTGTATGGCGGGACGTGGCTGACACGATGAGTTACCGGATGGATGTGGGTTAAAAGCGTGCTACCTCTGCAGAGGGTTAAAACTATTCGAATAGCCGAGTCCTCGGATATGGACAGTTGGAAAGAACTGCTCGGTCCTATGTGCAAGTTTTGCAAAGTTTTGAGATTTGAAAATAAAATGGAGATGTGTTGTCTCAGCAACTCTACCGACGGGCTGGTATGAGGTTGCTGGAGAATGATTGGACCATGACGGGCTATGGTCGAGAAGTGAAGAGTTTTGTGATTTGAAAGGAGAAAAATGTTTTATGCAACGATGCCAACGGGCCGGCATGAGGTTGTGGGATTGAATGACCATGAAGGATTATGGTCGAAAAAGGAGGAGTTTTGGGGAAATAAAACCGGGCGATGAATTTCGGGAAAAACATTTTTTTTAAAGAGACCTCTTATCTTCTCCAATAAAGATATATTTTTGGGAAAAAGTTTTAAAAGAAAATTCTTACAAGATAGATTTATGGAAAAGATCTAAAAGCCTTCCCTTCTTTTTCAATAAAGATATAGAGATTTCAAAACAAAGTTTTATCAAACAAAAGTCTGTCCTTCCCCTTTTAAACAATGATATAGAGTTTTCAAAGCAAAGAAAGTTTTATTTAAACAATAAAAAGAGTAGTGCATGCTCATTTCGGGGGTAGTTTGCGAGTACATTCAAATGTACTCATATTGGTTTCGTCCCTGGCTATTGTCTTAGCCAGATTTTGAAGAAGAACAGTTCGAAGAAGAAGATTTCAATAACGTCAATGCGAACTAGGGCGCTTCCCAGTCAGCTGCCTGTAGGGTTGGCAAGTGACTTGGGCTCCACGTTGATTTGGTGATTTCCGCTGCGAGTACCTGATGAAGTTATGGCTTCAATCAAGTAAGTAAATTTATTCGGTATTTATGGGTGTTTTGTGATACCAATTCGAGTTATGTGCAACAACAGACTGATCATGGGATTGTTGCAGGAAACATAACGAGTATCTCGGATACCTAATCCGGGGTCCTCACAAAGAACTTGAAGGAAACTCACCTTGTGTAATCTTGTGCTTAAAGACCAACCACCTTTACTTCTCCCTTCTCCTCCCTCTCACTCTCTTTTCTCCCTCTCCCTCACATGCTAAACAAGTTAGTGAACTTAACTTATGTACCAAAACCATGAAGATCTAAAAGGAGCAATGGAGTCACTACACTAAGGAGGAAGCTACAAGGGAGCCTGAAGATGATCTTCAAGAAGACCAACCATGTGAAGCCTTGGAGCAACCTATGCAAGTTGGTGGATATCAAGTTTGTTTTTGTCCAACCATAAACCCAAATGGAAAACCTAGCCCAAGCACTTTGATCCCTTTTGAGGAATAAATTAAGTGCTAAGACAATGTCATGTGTTCCTATGGTTTAACATGTGTGTAAAAATGTGTTATATGTTTTGGATTGCAAAGATTGCACTCCAGGGTGTGACCTGCTTCACCGGCATCCACTTCTCTCTAGGGAGTTTACATGCACTTATAGCGTGATAGTCCCCGATTGGACAAGCCGGAGGAAAACTTGTCAAGAGTTGGGTTATGGATGATATGGATGTCATATTTGGATTTCTCTCATTTTTCTAATCGATTTAGACATATTATTTGTCAAATTTCAATTTACGGATTTGCAGATATGAATTATTCAATATTAAATGGAAAAAGGCAAATAAGTTAATTATTATTTGCATTCAAGAATATTTTAATTCAAGATTATTATTAATGATTCATTTCTTTTTATTTAAATAATTATTTCGATTCATAAAATAAAGGTGTGTGACATCATAGTCCATGGGTTAATAGGATTGATAGTATACTATTGTCAGGTAAGCATCTGTTGTTTGTAGGTAGCTCATAGTGAAGGAACTAAGAAGTTAAGCGTGCTAGGGCTGGAGTAGTCGAGGATGGGTGACCTGTGAGGAAGTGTTAGTAGAAGCGAGTAATTTAGATTGAAATTAAGAATGCTTAGTGATAAATGTGTGTATAGTGCGATTAAGTGGTTAAACAATTCAAATAAAAAATTGGGAAAAAATTTTGAAATTTTTTTTTTGAAAAAAAAATCGAAAAGAGAAAAAAAAAAGGGGTCCTACCTTTAGTCCCGGGTGGTATTATGGCCCGGGACTAGAGCTCCCCAGCCTCCGCTGCCTCGTGGTGGCCTCTGGTCCTGGGCCGTAGCAACCCGGGACTGGAGGTAGCGGCCTTTAGTCCCGGTTTCGCAGTCCCGGATGCGAATCCGAGACTAAAGCCCACTACGGCCCGGGACTACATGTCCTTTTTCCACTAGTGGGCCCAACAGATATTCCCTAGACAATCAAATTTCCTACAAACAACTTTGACGTGAGTACGTCAACGCTTGCTTTCATCTGTTGATTGCTTGGATGATGACGTTGAAAGGTACAAGTTTTAGTATTCATTAATTAGTCAGGTGCTGGTTGGGATCTACATGATTCAATTAATCAATATGTGATTCAATCAATAAGACGCCATGAGTAGCTGTGGTGAATGGTTGAAAGGAGCAGCTAGCTGCTACGGTTGGCAGCAATGTTTGTGGTTCAACCAAGGAGCAAGGAGGTCGTAATAGCGTTGGGCAAAACGATGACCCGCTAGGGTCTCAGGTACGTGTTAATATAGGTGGGAAAAGCTCCCACCGTGGCTTGTACAGGAGGCGTACAAGGTCGGTGTACTACACCGTACCTTGTATGTACGTATTACATTGTCTAACAGTCCCTTTTAATCTAAGCCGGATGGAATACATCAAGGTTTAGATTACGCTTAAACTCACGCAGCCTTGCAACAGGCAAAGTTTTAGTAAAACCATCAGCTATTTGATCCTTAGTAGAGATAAACCGTATGTCAAGAAGTTCGCTTGCAACTCTTTCTCAAACGAAATAGTAATCAATCTCAATGTGTTTGGTCCGTGCATGAAAAACTGGATTTGCTGACAGATATGTGGCACCAAGATTGTCACACCAAAGTATAGGACATTGCTTGAGAGAAAAACCATGTTCATGAAGCAAGGCTTCAACCCAAATTACCTCAGTTGTAGCATTGGCTAGTGCTTTATAGTCTGCTTCTGTACTTGAACGAGACACAATAGGTTGTTTTCTGGCACTCCAAGAGACCAAATTTGGACCAAGAAATATAGCAACACCTTCAGTGGAACGTCCATCATCAAGACAGACAGCCCAATCGGCATCAAAAAATGCACTGAGAAGAGCGGAAGAAGAGAGGGGAAAGCCAGGCAGGTTTTGGGTTATCTCACTGTCGGGTGGGCCAAGTCCTACGTGGTGCCGTTTGCCGGCGCTGTCCCGCACTCCCAAACCGGCCACGAAGCATAGGCGCCGGCGTAGGAGTGCTGGATAGTTTATTGGGCCGTCCGGGCAAACGACGCGTTATTGGGAGGGCGGCTGGGCGCTGATTTCCTATCCGGCGCCCCAATAGGCCTATTGGGAGGACTATTGAGGGCGCTGGTTGAGATGCTCTAAGAAGTAATTTTTTGTGTAATCGAACTTAGAAAATGTTATTATACATTATAATAGTATTTATATGTCTACCCATCTACCATTGACTTATTGTATGTCACGAGTCAGATTATTTGTGTAACATAATTGCTGACTCATTTCTTTTACCTAATATCTCGCTAAATTATAAGATATATTCATATCCATTTCGAACTGAGAAAACATCCGATCCGTGTCCTGATTGAAATAACATCCGCTCTGTATTCATATTTGAACATCAGTATTCACATTCGTGTTTGTTTTAAAAATGTGAAAACGGACATGGGAAGAGCACTATTAGATCCGCATCCAATCAATCCGTTTCCACCTCCAGTAAGCTGGATGAGAAATAGTTGGACACAGTGGCGCTTTGTACGAGATTCACGTAAGCGTCGCGAAGCCATACACGTACGCTGGTGTGGTGTTACATGTAGTACTACTATCATATATATGCATGGTTGGAGCTGCATGTAACTTTTATATGTTATCATGTCGTTTGGAGAAACGCACGGATTACGTATCCATCATTTTCCCCAGCCGGACGGCTCGGTGGATGTCCAGCAGCTTCAGGTTGTTGGCGACTGTGATTACGCGGTGGTGCTACTTGGTGCGGCGACGGGCCCGACTTTGGCGCTGGCGGCGTATACTTGGAAGGCCTGTCCAGTGCATCATCATGGTCATCATCGACCCGGATCAGGTTCAGGTTCAGGTTCAAGTGTGGCGAAGACGACACTGCACCATCCGACGAAGCGACAAGGCGCTTGTAGTCGTATGCATCACCTCAAGTAGTGGGCAAAAGTCAGAGAAAATGTGCAAGAATCATGTATGCCTGCGTATGCACCGGGTACTCACCTAGTATCCGAGCTTCCAGGAGCTGAGAGAGCAGGAGGAACTGGAGGAGGAGGAGTAGGGGCTTTGAGTGGGATGATGATCTCTCCATGCATGGGCTAAGAATAGCAGATCAGTAAAATTGTGCGCATGAAGGCATCAACGAGCGTCTATATATATACTGCCGGGGTACTCACTCGTGTGGACATCCATGGCCATGGGCAAGTATTATCCATGGCCATGGGTCTTACCTCCATCTCTCTCTCCCAGCTCGTGTATGCCACGTAGTAGGATTTGATAATCTTGTTAAAATTGATTAGTCACATTCCAACTGCTCCTAGATTATTGCAGATGTGACAACCTCCTTGTCTGGATCAGAAAGGTGAATATCTCTGGAGATTATTTCCTGTCGTGCAGTATTAATCTATTTTTATCTCTCAAAAATCTTAATTGTGGATGCAGATGATTTTCATCAACAGTTAGAGAAACCAAAAAAAAAGGACAAATTTTGGTGAATCATGTCAGTTTTGGTGAATACTATTCAGAACCGATTTTGTGTTTTTTTGGGTTCTCTATGTGTAGGTCGAATTTGGAGCTCCGACTTTTTGGTTTTTTTTTTCTATCCCTGTCTTTATCTATCTACTACTGTAATAAGCTAGTTTTGAATTTAGCTTTATCACCCACCTGCTTTCCCACCTAAAGAAACAGCAGGTCAATATCCACCATTGATGGTACAACCTTCGCTTATTTCTACCCTCCATCAATCACATAGGCGCCGAATCGGATGGCCGGATTCGCTCGGCCTTCCTGATGTGCATGCCGTACATTGCACATCACGAACTTCCAACTTCCAACCTCCTCAACACGTGGAAGACTACTTTAATTATTGACTATTTGCTCTATATACGCCGTACATTGCACATCACGAACTTCCAACTTCCAACCTCCTCGTAGGGCTACAGAGAGGCGCACTTTCCCCTCCTCCTCGCTACAGTAGCTGAGGAGGCGATTTCTTGGATCCGCCCGCGCGCCGCGCTCTCGCCGTCGCGGATCCGCGGGATCTCTCTCCCCCCGTCCGCTCCGGCGGCGGGTGGGTGGGGGATCCCCGGATCCCTTCGTGTACATAGAGTAGGGGTGTGGGGGTTTCCCGCCGGCGGCGCTGTGGAGGCGGCGGTGCGGTTGGTGGGGTTTTGGCGTCGGCGGCCATCCTCTCCGGCGGGGGAGCTCCGGTGGGGCCTCTTCGTGCGGTCGTCGACCCCGCCGTGCTCGCGGATCCACGGATCCGCCGTGCGCGGCCTTCTGCTCCAGCTGCTGCGGTGCGGCGGCGCTGGAGCTGCGTTCTTCATCCAGGGCTGGGCTGGTCGGGCCCTCCAGCCTCCCCCAGCGACGGATCCGGTGGCGGCCGAGGCAAGGAAGGGAAGCGGAGCCAGGGGGGCGCCTGCCCGACGTGTTCATCGTCAACAAGCTCGTCGCGGCGCGGCGGGCAGACACGGCGGCGCCTCTCAAGGGTTTGAATGTGCCCAGGCTGTGGCAAGGTGGTTGCCGGCCTTCGTCTTCGTCGCCGGTGGAGCTGCGGCTCGCGTTTCCGGTTCTGGATCATCCACTTCGTGTGTTTGTTCTTCGTTTTTCTTTGTTCTATGTACTGTGTATGTGGACGTCCGGTGAATATATGCGGTTGTTGGATGTGTCAAAAAAAAACTTCCAACCTCCTCAACATTGCAGAAAATTTTCAAAGGTGTAGATCCGTGTGTTGTACTACTTGGCCTGCATCTATACCTAATAATAAAGGCATTAAGACTTCTTGTGGTACGTCATTGAAATTGTCCTTAGAGTTGTCACAATTTACTAGCTATGCCACCGATAAGTGAAAAATAACGTTTCACATAGGCAGCAGTAGCATCCGCGGGTTTTGACTCCGCCTTCGACCTCAGTTCGATTCTCCCCTATCGCCTCCTCTTCCTGCCGCAACCCCGCAGCACCCCGGCAGCATTTCCTTTGCGGGCGGCGGCCGCTCCGGCGAGGTGGTTGGGAAGCCAACCACCAAGTACCCGCTCTGGCGAGGTGGTTGGGAAGCCGACCACCAGGTACATCAGCTATGCCGGCCCCGCGAGGGAAGATAGGCGGAGCCACACCAAAGACCGTGTCCGTCTCTGAAGGCCCTCCTCCTGTCCCGCGCCATGGAGAGACGAGTCCCCGTCCAGAGGTGCTCATGGTGGGAGGGAATCAGGGAGCAGAATAGATGCAGGTGGAAGATGTGTTTCTCTTGGATGTTGGATCTATATCCATCGCTTCATCTTCTCTTTTTTTCTTCTGAATTTCTGTTTGCACACGATTCTGAGTTCTGAATTACCTCTATATGCCTTGCCGGCAGCGACGACGGAGGCTACGGGAGAAGGCCACGACCTCAGGTCTGGGGCGTGGTGTCACGATCTGGTGCTTACCCCATGTATGCCATTGCCATCACCCTCAAGTATGCAGCCCAATGATTTGCTAGGCGGCCGGTGCGCCATGGCGACGGTGAGCGTGTGCTCCCCCGATGCGCTTGGCTGGTATATGCTTTCACTGCCCAGGCCTATGTGGCGCTGCCGTTCCCGTCAGACACTGCAAGACTGCCCATGGGTGTGCTCCTTAGTCCTCACGCGCGCAAAATTGGAGTTGACCGGGGTGCTGTAGGTACAGAAATATGCACATGATAGATGGGGTTTCTGCCCGTGCTTCTCATTTTCCACTCAAACTGTCGCTGCGATATGTTGTACATGTCTGCTTGTGCTCACGTCCATGAGATGGAGGCGCTGGAGGCCTTGTACCCAGCCACCATGGAAATGGGTGGGAGTTAAGGCTATGTGGATTGGGATGCCAAGATTGTTGAAGTAGTTTAGTAAGGAGAAAACAACACGGGTAGGCAAAGGAAATGACATATCAGGAGAGGCATGTGTGTACTCTGAAATAGTGTTTCTACTGGCAGATATAATTTCATTGTTGTTTGGCTACTTGCAACACCTTTTAGCCTGTGAGCTATTGCATACGGCATGTATGGTATTTTAGAATAGAACTTTGGATTTTTTTTCATGTGAGAGCCTAATTTTATTACGATTTTAAATAGTGTAAAAAGAAGATTAGAAATTAGGGGTGAATTTTATTTTCTCTTTTCGGAGTAATGATGTACATTGCAAAAAGAGAACTAAATCTGAAGCAAAACCTAAAATATAAGACGTTTGATTGGTAGAAATCACGTCATATTTTTTTCTAGATTTGTGATAATATATTGAATTATTTTAAAACCGTTGCAACGCACGGGCACTTTTGCTAGTAATACCTAATGCCCATACCGAGTACTTTCAACCTTAAACGGATTTGGTTGCAGAAAATAATCCTAACGCATGTACGTATATAGCCATGCAATTCAATTTGAACTACATATTATGCATGAATTATAACATAAACCATTGTCACCAAAAACATTTCATGGTGCTTGCACATGCTCGTCATCGTACTCACAAATTCAACCACTTCTGTTAGAAATTACTAATCGACCAATGATGAAGAGATTGGCTTTAAGTTCGTAGTACCATGGTAGATTTTAAAGCTGAAGAATTCTTTAACCCGCTGGCCGTTCGCCGCCGGCCACCCCGCCTACATCCCGCTGGCGCCTCCCCACCTCACCCACCTCCCGATGCCCAAGGGCACATCGGCATATCCATCGAGCAGACCTTGTCCTGTTGCACGCATGGCCGGTGACAAGGCAGCTAGCGTGGATCATCCGAGCGGAAGCGGTCGTATGTCTTCTCCTTCTCCGTCTACAGGGAAGAGTCGCGAAGAGATGAACGTCTGCTCCCCGCCGGAGCGACCACCACGACCATGGCGAGCCAGAGGTCATCGGGGAGGCGGCGGCGCGACGAGTAATAGTCGTTCGCCGGCGTGTGGCCACTCGGATCCGAGAGCTCATGTTTCGGGCACGTGAGGTCAGCGAGCAGCAAGAATGGTAGTATGTCAGTGTTGTGGTGCCAAGCACAGCCACTTCATCGCCTGACGTATGAGATGAGGAGAAAGCAACTTGAGTTGTAATTCAAATTAGTGGGCTTAGTTGTGTACTGGGCCATGTTGGGCTAGTAAGGGCGAAAGGCCCATGTAAGAGCGGATAAATACTCGACGTGTGGACGAGAACGAATCATCGAAATAGAAAGAGAATTCTGAACCTATCCCTTTGTTCGTCCTCCCAGTCTCCTGCTTCCTCCTCGTATCCAATTCTATTCACCTGTACCCTGTGATCTATAATTCCTAGCTTGCTAGGACATTACAAGTTGGTATCAGAGCCTTAGTACGACCTGGCGCGCTTCGAATCCTCGCGATCGTACTCGTAAATCTTGAGGAAGGTTGCTAGTTTCCTTCGGGTGCGACCTGGCGTAAATCCGAAATTGGGTTGGTTGATCTAGAGAAGAAGTTGCGACGGCGCCGTCCAAGGCAGGGTTGCAAGCCCGACAAGTAATTGACACCATGGGAGATTTCAAAGGGCGAGTGATGCGTGAGTTGGAGGTGCTGAAGTCCGTCAGTGAAAAAATGGAGGGAATCGCGACTATCTTGGCTCGACTGGACGCCCTCGATGAGCGATTCAGCGAGCAGGTAGATCGCATGGATGCGGTCCAGACCAAGGTTAACCTCGCAATGACCTCGCTTGGGGATGTGCGGGTGGAACAAGTGGCGGCGGCGGGCACAATCAAGCAAGCTTCTACAGCGACGACGACGACCGAGTCTGCTGGAGCGGATGGGAACAGGCTGTTTTGACCTCCACCTCAAGCTCCGTTCGTCTCTCCGCTGGTATCACCTCGTCACACATCTCATCACCAGTTCGACCCGGGTAGATCAGGGGATGAATCTAGTACTATGAAACCATGGATGCCTAAGATGGACTTCCCGAAATTTGATGGAACTGTTGCTAGGATCTGGTTAGATGGTTGTGAAGCTTATTTTGCACTGTATGACATTCCTGAAAACTTCAAGGTTACGTCTACATCGTTGCATTTGATTGGTGATGCAACACACTGGTTCCAAGCTTATAAACTGGCAAATGAGTGGCCGGATTGGCAGCAACTGAGGAAGGCATTATTACTGGAGTTTGACCTGAATGTTCATCGTGAGAAGATGCGTGACCTCATGGTGCTGAAACAAAATGGGTCTGTGGATGAGTATAAATGAGAATTTTGTCAGCTGGTTTATTAGTTACCTCTATATGAGGATGTTGTTAGTGAAACAATGCTTGTCACTCGCTTTGTGCTGGGTCTCAAAGAAGAATTGAAACCAGCTGTGGAAATTCAGTTGCCATCTACTGTCAGTGAAGCAGCAACATATGCCAAGGTGCAGGAGGCCATTCTTAGCAAACCGAAGACAGTTAAAGCTGCCCCTGCTCATGTTCCTTTTCAGCGAGCAGACTCCAGACTGAATTTTGCACCGGCTAGAGAATTGTGGAAAGCCAGGCAACTGAAAGAATATCGTAGAGCAAATGGATTGTGTTTTAGTTGTGGTGAGAAATTTGCTCCTGGTCATACATGCAACAAGAGTCCTCCTGTTAATTCTTTGCACAGTTTACAGGTAGAAAGTTCATCAGATGGGATTTTGTCGGATGAGTTGCTTGATGAAATTGAAGAACAAGAAAAGGCAATTGCGGCTATGCAACTGTCGGTGTGTGCACTGTCTGGGGCAGAGCATCCTTCAACAATACGACTCCGTGCTCACATTGGTGATCAGATAGTACTTATATTGCTTGATTCAGTTAGCTCACATAGTTTCATTGATTCTTCTCTGTTACCTCGTATAGCTGTCAGTGCCACACCTTTACCTGTACCGCAGACAGTAAAGGTGGCAAATGGTGCTTCTCTGTTGTGTGCAATGGAAATTAAGGATTTATCTTGGTGGGTACCAGGGACGGAGACAAGGGGGACGAGGGGGGGCTTCGCCACCCCCATGGTTCAGATTTTGTGACCATTACTAGCCATTAGAGCTCTTAATTCTTAGTAATTTGGTCAAATCGCCCCCCTCATGAAGTTTATGACATTAAAGCTATCCATTTAGCCCCCCTCAATGTCACATGCTGGCTCCGTCCCTGGTGGGTACAAGGACAAACTTTAACTTATTCGGTCAAGGTGCTAGAATTGGGTGGCTATGATATGATCCTCGGTATGGATTGGCTTGAGCAGTGGGGAGAAATGCTCTGTCAATGGAAGCAAAAGTGGGTACAATTTCAGTACAATGACCAGCTTGTTAATTGACATGGACTCAATGCTGTTGAACTCAGTGAACTTCAGGAAATTTCACTAGAAGAGGTTATGGTTTGCCATCAAGAGAATGAAATTTGGGTTGCTGCTATGGTTTCACCTGATGCAACTCTTGTGGCAGCAGATACACCTGCTGCTATTCTGCCACTACTTGAGCAATTCGCTGATATTTTTGCTGAACCCAAGACACTGCCACCTGCTCGAGTGTATGATCATGCTATAAATCTTGTGCCTGGTGTGACACCTGTTAATTCAAAACCTTATAGGTACTCTCCTTTATAGAAAGATGAAATTGAGAGACAAGTTCAGGAAATGATTGCATCTGGTATTATTACTCCTAGTTTGAGTCCTTTTGCCTCATCAGTTTTGTTAGTCAAAAAGAAAGATGATTCTTGGAGGTTTTGTGTAGATTACAGAAAACTGAATGCTATGACTATCAAAAGTAAATTTCCTTTGCCTGTGGTGGATGAATTACTGGATGAATTGGTTGGTACAAGTTGGTTTTCTAAATTGGATCTCAGGGTTGGTTATCACCAGATCAGAATGGTGCCACAAGATGAATTCAAAACAGCTTTCAAAACTCACAGTGGGCATTTTCAATTTAAGGTGATGCCTTTTGGATTAACTAATGCTCCATCTACTTTTCAGTGCCTTATGAATTCCATATTTGCACCATTCATTAGGAAGTTTGTGTTGGTTTTTATGGATGATATTCTCATATATAGCAAAGATTTATCACGGCATATTGAGCACTTGCAGCAAGTGTTTGCAGTTTTGAGACAGCATCAACTGTTTCTCAAAAGAAGTAAATTTACTTTTGCACAAACAGAATTAGAATATCTTGGGCATATCATTTCCACAAATGGGGTAGCTACTGATCCAGACAAAACAAAAGTTATGATCAACTGGCCAGTTCCTACCAATTTCACTGAACTCAGAGGGTTTTAGGGATGACTGGTTATTACAGGAAATTTGTGGAAGGCTATGGAATTTTGGCCAAGCCACTGACACTGTTGTTACAAAGGAAAGTGTTTCAGTGGACTGAAGCTGCTCAAGTGGCATTTGAAAAATTGAAAGTTGCTATGTCATCTACCCCTGTGCTTGTTCTACCAGATTTCGATAAGCAGTTCTCCATTGAAACTGATGCTTGTGATACTAGCATTGGAGCTGTTCTCGCTCAGGAAGGCCATCCAGTAGCTTTTTATAGCAAAGCTTTGGGTGTGAACAATCAGAAATTGTCAATATATGAAAAAGAATTTCTGCCAGTCATGATGGCAGTAGAAAAATGGAGATCTTACCTGATACGAGGACCTTTCATAATTAAGACTGATCATCAGAGCTTGTGTCAACTTGGTGATCAAGTACTCGCTACTGATCTACAAAAGAAAGCAATGACCAAGTTGGTTGATTTGCAATTCCAGTTTCAGTACAAGAAAGGAGTGGAGAATAAAGCTGCTGATGCTTTGTCTTGCGTGGGTCATTTGTTAGCAGTCAGTGTATTATCTGTCAGCCAACCAGTATGGCTTTAGGAAGTCATTAACTCTTATGCAGCTGACTCAGCAGCTCAAGCACTACTACAATAGTTAGCACTATCTGCTGATGACAATGAAGACTATACTCTTAAGGACGGTGTCATTCGTTTTCAGGGCAAAATCTGGATTGGAGCTAATGCAGCTTTGAAAACTAAGCTGATCTCAGCTTTTCATTGCAATGTTGTGGGAGGCCATTCTGGCATACAGGCAACTTTCCAACGGATTAAGAAATTATTTGCTTGGCAGGGCCAGAAACAAGATGTGGTTGATTTTGTGCATCAATGTGGCATCTGTCAACAAGCAAAACATGAACATTGTAAGTCACCAGGTTTGCTTCAGCCACTACCCATTCCTGCTGGTCCTTGGACTGATATTACAATAGATTTCATTGAAGCATTGCCCAAGTCAAATGGATTCACAGTCATTCTAGTTGTGGTTGATCGTTTTACTAAGTATTCACACTTTATTCCTTTGAAACATCCATTTACTGCACCAATAGTTGCTCAGGCCTTGTTGCAAAATGTGGTCAAGTTGCATGGACCTCCATCTTGTATTGTCTTAGACAGAGATAAGATTTTCACAAGTTCCTTTTGGAAAGAACTGTTCAAGTTATGGGATACAAAGCTGCATATGAACACTGCTTATCAAACACAAACATATGGAAAATCTGAGCGTGTGAATAGATGTTTGGAGATGTATTTGAGATGTGCTGTGCATGATACTCCTACCAAATGGTAGTCCTAGCTTCCTCTTGTAGAATTCACTACAAGAAATATGCTAACTTGTGATCTTCTGATAGTGTCATTGGAAAAAAAGTCATAAATCTATGACCATTTTGATCCAATTGGTCGTAAGCTCTTTTGGAGGGTCCAAACCCGAAAACATAAAGACCATTTTGGTTAGAAAGGTCACAATTTTCTTACACGAAATGGTCATAAGCAGACAGCACTGGTTTGCAGCCTTATTTTTGGTCAATTACGACCAATTTAAATTGGTCATAACCTTTATATTGTGGTGCATTTCTATGACTAGGCGCCACCTCGTCAATTTTACCTATGTGTCATGCTGAGTTGTCCTTTTGGTTTATGTGACAATTTTTGCAGATGGTTTGAACCACACTCAGCTGACCTATGGGACCCGCCCTGCTGACCAGTGGGACCCGTGATGTGGGACCCACCCATCTGACCAGTAGGACCCTTCCTGATGATAGATGGATCTGACGTGGCTACAGCTGACAGCCAATGATAAAAAAAATTGGTCATAAACTTATGACCCTCTGATTTGGTCATAGACGGTTATGACCATTTCACTAAAAAAAGGGTCATTTTTTATGAAATAAGATGCTCGGTATGTGACCATCGGTTTTTTGTCACAAAAGGGGTCATAAATGAAACTTTGTGACCTTCTAGTGACCAAAATGGAGGATCAAAAGGGAGCATATTTCTTGTAGTGATTCTGGTATAATACTAGTTATCACACTGCCTTGGGATGTTCTCCTTACAAAACTCTCTATGGTTATGAGCCTAATGATGGTACTTTTGCAAATTTCCTCTGTTCTGATAATACTGATGTTCAGTAATGGTTGAATGAGCATCAGGATCACTCTGCTTTGCTGAAAACTCATCTTCTGCGTGCACAAGCTAAGGTGAAACAATATGCTGACATAAATCGTTCAGTCAGGCACTTTGAATTGGGAGATTTTGTGTATTTGAAGTTGCAGCCGTATGCACAACATTCAGTGGTCAATCGCCCTTGTCGCAAGCTGGCTTACAAATTCTATGGACCCTATGAAATACTCGGTAAAGTGGGAAATGCTGCTTATTGTTTGAAGTTACCGGATGCTACACTAATTCATCCGGTTTTCCATGTGTCACAGCTCAAGGAACACATTCCAGATCATACTCCGGTCTTCTCTAATTTACCAGCTACTGTGGACTTATCCTTGTCAGGAGTGGTGTCAGAGCGTATCTTGGATCGTAAGCTAGTCAAGAAAGGCAATGCGTCGCATTTGCAGGTTCTGCTACAGTCGACTAATCAATCTGAAGCTTCGGCGACATGGAAAGATTATGCTACTGTCAAGGAGCAATTTCCAGCGGCACCAGCATGGGGACATGCAGTGCTATGGTGCCAAGACTTGAAGATAGGTTTTGCCGTGGTTAGCCCACACGGCTGGCTCTCCTTTTATTATACAAACAACGTGAGCTACAAGTTACATGAGGCGGTAGATCACAATCCGATCTCCAACCTAGTCGGTTCAATAGAAGAAACCGATCCTATCTCTAACAATACAAACTACTACGGTTTACATTCCCCCTCAATCTAAACCGGAGGGCACAAGGTTTAGATTGTGACATAATCGTGCAAGCATCTGTTTGGTGACAGGTTTAGTGAAACCATCAGCCACCTGATCGCCGGAGGACACAAATCGAACATCAAGAGCTCCAAGTGCTACCTTTTCTCGTACGAAGTGGAAATCAACTTCAATATGTTTAGTCCTAGCATGAAATATTGGATTTGCAGTAAGATAAGTGGCACCAAGGTTGTCACACCACAAAACCGGAGCTCTTGGTTGAGGAACTTGAAGTTCTTTCAGCAAAGATTGAACCCATGTCACTTCGGCAGCTCCATTTGCCAATGCTTTGTACTCAGCCTCTGTGCTGGATCGGGATACTGTGGGTTGTTTGCGAGCACTCCATGAAATAAGTGTGGGACCGAAGAAGACAGCAAATCCTCCTGTAGACCGGCGATCATCAACATTGCCGGCCCAATCTGCGTCAGTGAATACACTCAACAGGGTAGAGCTAGATCGCTTGATTTGCAGTCCAAGACTAACTGTACCCTTAATATATCGCAGAATTCTCTTCACTGCTTCCCAATGAACATCTGTGGGTTTGGAGAGAAACTGACACACCTTGTTAACAGCAAACGAAATATCTGGTCGTGTAAGCGTCAAATACTGAAGGCCACCAACGATACTCCTGTATGTGAAGGCTGCATCCTCAGCTAAACATGCACCACTGGCAGAAGATAATTTGTCAACAGCAGACATGGGCGTTGAGACAGCATTGCAATTCTCCATACGTGCCCGATGCAACAGATCCAAAGCATACTTGTGTTGAGACAGATTTACTCCCCCAGAATTGTAAGTTGCCTCAATGCCAAGAAAGTACCGAAGAGGACCCAAGTCCTTGATAGGAAATGTCCGAGCCAGTGAAGTAATCAGGCGATCAACAGCAGCAGCTGAGGAGCCAACGATGACAATATCATCAACATACACAAGCATATAAATAACAACGGCACCCTGATGAACCACAAACAATGACGTGTCGGCAGTGGATGGACGAAAACCGAGCTGTTGAAGTTTATCACTCAAGCGAGAGTACCATGCTCGCGGTGACTGCTTAAGGCCATAGAGAGACTTTTGCAACTTACAGACGAACGAGGGATGCGCGGCATCCTCAAAACCAGGGGGCTGTTGCATGTAGACATCCTCAGCGAGATAACCATGCAGAAAAGCATTGCTCACATCAATTTGTCGCATCGACCATCCACGGGAAACAGCAAGAGCAAGGACCAGCCGAACTGTTGCAGCCTTAACAACTGGACTGAATGTATCATGATAATCAAGACCATACTGCTGGGTGAAACCTCTGGCAACTAAACGAGCTTTGAATTTATCAAGAGAACCATCAGAATGCTGTTTTACCTTGAAAATCCACTTGCAACTGACAACATTGGTCCCTGCAGGTTTTGGCACAAGAGTCCAAGTTCGATTCTGTTGAAGGGCAGAAAATTCTGCTTCCATGGCAGCACGCCATGCGGGATCAGTGAGAGCAGCCTTGTGTGAAACAGGTGTAGCAAAGAAAGCGCGCCGCCTAGGATCATATTGCACCGTACCATCGGTGAACTTGCGAGGAATAATAGGCCGGCCACGAGTGGAGCGAGCATAGACCGGAGCTTCAGCAGGGACAGATGCAAGAGGAGACGACGACGTGGCCGAAGGCGAGGACGCGATCGGAGATGCTGTCGCGGCAGAATTTTCATCAGGTGCGGCTGCGGCAGGATGTTCAGCATTTGTTGTCGCGGTAGGACTTGCGCCATTCTCTATGGCGGCAGAAATTTCTGCCGGGGTAGGCACCAGCTCTCGCGACGATGGGGAAGCTCCTCTGGGCGCAGCACCAGGCATCCTGGACACATCGATGGACGTAGGCACACCTGCAGGAGGTAAAATACCAGGTAAAAGCGACAGATCATATTTGCGCAAAGGTGCATTCTGTACTATCGGCTCGGAGGAAGGAAAAGACACTGGATTTTGCAACGGAGACAAATCTGGTCGATCAGTTGTCATATAGGGGAAAACTTTTTCATCAAAGACCACGTCTCTGGAGATGTAGATACGGCCAGTGGACCGATCTAAGCATTTATACCCTCGATGGAACGGACTATACCCAAGGAAAATACACATCTTGGACCGAAATTCTAACTTGCGTGAATTATACTTCCGTAAGCTGGGCCAGCAGGCACATCCAAAAGTTCGGAGGAAAGAATAATTTGGTGAGACATGTAGAAGACGTGTCATGGGAGTTTCATTGTTGAGGACAGGTGTAGGCATAAGGTTAATAAGATAACAAGCAGTTAGAAACGCCTCATCCCAAAATCGAATAGGAACGGAGGAGTGAGCCAGGAGAGCCAACCCTGTCTCAACAAGGTGTCTATGTTTACGTTCGGCAATACCGTTCTGTTGTGAAGTATGAGGGCAAGAGATGCGATGGGCAATGCCAGTACGTTGGAAATACTTATGCAATCTATGATATTCTCCGCCCCAATCGGATTGGACGGTGCGGATTTTTGCATTTAACAATCGTTCAACATGGTTTTGGAAGTTATAGAAAACTTGCTCAACATCGGATTTGTTTTTAAGGAGATAGATCCACGTAAAACGACTGAAATCATCAACAAAACTGACATAAAATTTATAGCCTCCAGATGACACAATAGCAGGACCCCAAACATCGGTATGAATAAGTTCAAGAGGAGATGTGGTTACACGGGTGGACGTACTATAAGGTAACTGATGACTCTTTGCGCGTTGACACGCATCACACACTGAAGACTCATTGCTAGAAGAGCATGACAAATTATTCTTGCTAAGGACAGACTTGACAATCTTATTGGAGGGATGACCTAGACGTTGATGCCATTGGGTAGAGGTGATGCTAGACAAAGCATGAGGACCGGAGGTGGCGCGACCGACAGGAACTGGGTAGAGGCCTCCCTTGCTTCTACCTTGGAGCAGGACCGCCTTCGTTGCTCGGTCCTTGACAAGAAAATAGTCACGGTGAAATTCAACAAAAATATGATTATCACTCACGAGACGATAAACGGAGAGAAGATTTTTGTGGATTTTAGGAACATGCAAAATATTTCTAAGAGCTAAGGATCGAGATGAGCCAGATAGAGAAGAATGACCAATGCGTGAAATATGCAAACCTGCGCCATTTGCCACCTGGACTTGCTCCTTGCCCTCGTAGCGCTCGTGGAAGTTCAGGCGATCCAGGTCGCCGGTAAGGTGATCGGTGGCCCCCGTGTCCATGTACCAGTGGGGTTCACCGCCCTGATATCCTCCCTGATGGCCACCATGGCCATGATTGCCGGCGTAGTATCCTGCCGGAGCATCATCAGCTTGAAAGGCGTGGTTGAAACGCTCGCGGCACTTCAGTGCGACATGTCCAAACTTGCCGCAGACCTGGCACTTGGGACGCCAGCGTTGCTGTCCTCCGTAGCCACGGCCGCGACCGCGACCTTGTCCTCCATGTCCACCGCGGTAGCCACCGCGATAGCCTCCTCCTTGGTAGCCACCGCCTTGATAGCCTCCACCTTGCTGGTTCTGCTGACGCGGAGGGTTGCCAGCGTTGCCGGCGGGGTTCCCACCCCCACCGTTGTTGGAGTTGCCGGTGGTGCGATTTGCGGTGTTGGCGGACGAGGAGAACTCCGTCGCCTGCGAGGCCCGGAGAGCTTGACGGGCCTCACAGCTCAGCAGGAACGAGTAGAAGTCGGCGAGGGTCACCGGCATGTTGAAAACGGTGAGCGAAGCCATGATGGCGTCGAACTCCTCTCCAAGTCCGGCGCTGATGTAGCTGATGATCTCGTCATCGGAGAGGGGATGCCCAGCGCCGGCCATTGCATCAGCGAGGGACTTCATCTTCTGGTAGTACTCGGCCACGGACAGCTCATTCTTCCTCGTGCCCGACAGCTGGACACGGAGATTGTTGAGACTTGCTCTGTTTTGCGCCGAGAACATGGCGTGCAGAGCTGCCCAGACCTCGCCCGAGGTCGTGTACGTCGTCATCTGAGCGAGGATGTCCACGTGCATGTGCGATCGGAGTGCACCGAGGACGATCTGATCCGTACGGAACCAGATGGAGTAGGCCGGATTCGGCACTTGGCGCGCATCATCGCCAGTGCCCTCAGTCAGGTGCTTGGGAGGCGCTTTGATGGAACCGTCGAGGTAGCCGAACAGATTTGCGCCGGCAACAGCCGGAACCACTTGGGATTTCCAGAGAGCAAAGGTGTTTCGATCCAGATCGACAGTGATCAGACCGGCAAAGGAAGCAGCGGACGGCAGAGAAGGAGTCGAGGTGGACGCCGCGGCTAGGGCGCCAGCGATCTCTGAGGCGAGCGCGGCGGAGGAGGCATTGGTCAAGGCGGATTGAGTCGCCATGGGTGCGGTGGTGGTGCGGCTAGGGTAGGGAAAAGATCGAAGCTCTGATACCAACTTGAAGATAGGTTTTGCCGTGGTTAGCCCACACGGCTGGCTCTCCTTTTATTATACAAACAACGTGAGCTACAAGTTACATGAGGCGGTAGATCACAATCCGATCTCCAACCTAGTCGGTTCAATAGAAGAAACCGATCCTATCTCTAACAATACAAACTACTACGGTTTACACCAAGCACTGACACTTCATCGCCACGACCCGTGTGTGTATCTGAATTTGGATGAGAACAGGGACTGCCCGTTGAGAGGATTGGGTGAAGCATTGCTAGCTAGGCACATGGAAACGTGGGTAAGTCGCGAAATAATGAATTCCAGATCTACGGGTCGAAATAAAAGATGGAAAATGTGGACAGATGGTGATGGTCCACCAATCTATTCCACGTAGCGTGTACGTACCGCACTGGCCCTGGTTCTTCACCTCCGTCACGGCGCCGCTCGCGCGCCAGTCCAAGCTCGCCGGTGCGCCGGCCGACTCGTTCACGTACACCTGCAGCTGGCCGCCGTCGACCGGCCCGGCACGGGTCGTGATGATAGCCTCGCCGTCGATGTCAGCGGGCGGGGATAACGGCGCGGTGTACATGGCCATGAACTCATCGCTGGTGAGGTCGGTGTAGGCGGTCTCGCCGAGCTCGTAGGTGAGCCCCGCGCCGGCGTCGTCGTTGGTGGCCTCGATGTAGCGAATGTTGTGCGCGTACACGCATAGCCGGTGTCGCTCTTCCTCCGGTGTGGCGTAGGTTTTGTTGTGCTCCGCCTTCCAGCGCCGGAACCTCCCCTCCATCATCCGCAGGATTATCGGGTCGGTTTCCTCGGCGGCGAGGCGGGAGGTCGCTGACGAGCCATCGAGGAAGATGGCGAGGAGCAGGAGGAGTAGGGATAGGGAGCGTTTGAAGAAGGAGCAGGCCATGGCCGTAATACTGGTTGTTGGCTGCAAAACTTGTTCTAATCTTGTAGACTGGTACTCGCCATTACATTTATGTATAGATAAAGGGTTTGAAGAAGAAGAATTGAAGGAGGCGTGCTCAAATGGATAATTATTCGATGGATGAGCAGAAGAATGTCAATGTATGATAGCGATGGAAGGTGTGATATATTTTGTCACTCACTCATGTGCGGTAAGCTCCGTGAAGCGAACACCTTCAGCGAATGTTACTTGCTTCGGAGAATCACCCCTTTGTGTTTGCTAAAGGGGCTGCAAGTGGCTCGCCAGAGTACAAGTCAATGGGCTATAAACTAAAAAATGACGGGCTTTGGTTGGATGGTGGCCCAAGACCCCAGTTTCCATCGCTCCTGAATGTGGCAATGTCATCGGGGCAACCTATGCATCGCTTGAAGCGAGTGCTACGGAGAAATCGCCAGCGCTTAGCCCTGCCACGCCAGTACTCTCTACACCGTGGGTCCGTGGCCGGCCCAAGCACTAGCTACGTACGTGTGGCAGATTTCTTTTGGTGCATCGCAAGTTCGATTCGGCAGCACCTATTCCTTGCACGTCCGTTTATTATCAAGCTTGTTTTCTCTCTATTTTTATCTTTGTCTTGGTTTTTATTTTATTCTCTTTTTTCACATACGAACAAATATTTTGAAACTTGTGACCAATTACTTTGAGAAGTATGAATCACTTGTGAATAATTCATGAATATTATTTTAATTTTTAGAAACACAAAAAAGTGTTCACCTATAATAAAAAATGGTTCACGGGTAATTAAAAAGTGTTCATCTTTAATAAAAAATGGTTCACGATCAAAATGGTTCACGATAAAAAAAAGCATTCATGTATTTCCGGGAATTAACAAGTGTTCACCTATAATAATAAAACTAGGCAACTTGGCGCGGCAATGCCGCGCCCGTGTAGTAAATAAAATTTGAATTTGGTATTCTGTAAATTTTAAAATTGTGTAGATTTGAAAAGTAGTGGAATTCAAAGAAGTTTGTGTAACGATGTAATCTGTCAGAATTTGCTGGAATCCGTTGGAATTAATTTAACTGTATAATTGGAGGAAATATATTTTATGAGCATTTGTTAAATTAATCTAAATTCAATTCCTAGTTGGAGGAAATTAATTTGCATTTTCTCTAAATATTCATGTAATAAAGTATTTTAAAATTTAGTTATATAGTTAGACAGAGTTAAATTTTGTTATCTTTAAATATGTTAAATAAATTGAATTGATGAAATATGGTTATATTTTGTTACAATTTTTTATTTAGCACCATCATCGGAGGAAATATATCATGGGAGTATTTTTTAAATTTATTCTATAAGTAGGGGAAAATGAATTTGTATTTCTTATAAATATTCACGGATTTGAAATATAAAAATATGTTTGCATTATGTCGTAAATGGGTAGCATTTATTTTTGTGGTCATTTTGATATTTTTTAAAAAAAATTCTGATGGGTAGATTTAAAGGTGTTGTTCGGAAAATGTATGTCTGAAAATTAAGGGATCCATTTTGAACATGTTGGACTTTTTTTTTGTTTGAAACGGTTGAGCTTAATTGTAGACAGCCCTTAAGTTAAATTGTTCAGTAGTGCATGAATTGGACACAAATAGCTGGGATCTTTTTCTGAACAATTTGATATGATATGAATTGTGAAAGTGCAATTCAATTTAATTTCAAGTTAATTAATCATGTATGAAATGCAGTAGTCTTAAAGTTTTTTTGTTTCTCTTTTTTTTTTTGTAGATTTTCATACATTGTTTGTATTATTATGAATTTCAGATGAGAAGTTATAATTTTTACAAATTTTATTTTTATTTGTAATTATGAAATGAAATTGCAATTCAAATTAAAATAAAGTTGATTAATCAAGTATGTAATGCAATAGTTGCAAAGTGTTTTTTTATGAAAATTTTCATACATTCGTTGCATTATTCCGAATCTGAGATGAAAAGTTATAAATTTAACAGATTTTAGTTGTTATTTGTAATTGCTGAATGTCTGACAGGGGGCCCACATGTCATTCTATTGGTAATTACAAAAATGCGAGGAATCTGACATGTGGTCCGCTGATATGTCATCAGGTGACGTCATGGTCGCTGGCGTTGGACGCGGCCGCGCTGCCGAGCTCGCGCGCGTCGGCGGCTGCGGGGAGCTTTGGATCGCGCGAGGAGAGAGAAGAGAGGAAAAGCGAGATGTGCAGATGATTTTTTAGGAAGATCCCTGGACTTTGCACAAATTCCGATTCAGTTCTTTGCGGGGTGTTTTTTTGCAAAATATTGCGCTAAAATCCGTGCGGGGAGTGCGACCGGTTTTGGAAATTATTGGGATTTTAAAAATGTTTACGTTCAAATTTTATTCAGATTTCAGAAAATTACACGAATTGGGGAGTTATTTAGGTTTGAATTCTTTTTATGTTTACGGAATGTTCAGATTGGAAGACGTTTGAAATTTCAAAATATTCAAATTTAGAATTTTTTATTGTATGGCATGTATTTTTTGTGGCCATTTTGCTATTTTTTTCATATTTTTTTGGTGTGTAAATTCAAAGTTATTGAATTTGTATTTTTTTTATTTTCTGGAATTTGTGTAAAGTAGTAGGGCCCACCTGTCAGTTTTTTTTTATTCCTGCGAAAAAGAAAAAATTCTGGCAGCCTGGGCCCACGCTGACGCCGCGATGACGTCAGTCGTGGTTGGGGCTGCGATGGCGTCGACGGCGACAACTGCGACCACCACAGCGACGCCGCGGCACCGCAAGCCGGCACGCGTGATTGGGCGCGTCGAATGCGCCTGGACGCGGGGCTCCGGGAGCGGCGGCGCCGCTCACTAGTAGAAAAAAGGGCTTTGAGCCAGCCCCTTTGGACCCGGATTTGTTACAAACCGGTCCTAAAGGTTCTGACCGCTGGCCCCACCCCCTGCCGCAAACGGCCGTGAATCCTTTAGGACCGTTTGTAATACAAACCGGTCCTAAAGGTTTTGCGACCATTTGCGGCAGGGGGGGGGGGGGGCAGCGGTCAGAACCTTTAGGACCGGTTTGTAACACGAACCGGTCCTAAAGGTTTTCGGCAGTTTGCAGCAGTAGGGGGGCCCAGCGGTCAGACACTTTAGGACCGGTTTTTAATACAAACCGGTCCTAAAGGTCCCCCCTATATCCTTCTTCCACCCCGTGCTGCAGCTCCATTTTCCCAGCTCGAGCTCAACTCCATTTTTGCTCTCTCCTTCCTCTTGGGAGCTCTAGTTCATCCCCATTTTTCTCCACCATTTGTCAAGATTGTTGGCACCCATCGGTCCTACGGTTAGCAACTTCATCCCCTCTTCCGGCATTGCAAGTTTTGCTCATTTTCTTGCTCATTTCATTTTTCTTGTGCTAGCTAGGTGTTTGATGAAATGCCTAAGTTACAGAGATCATTTGTTTTATATGCAATTTGAGCTCAAATTAAATTATGATTTGTGGATTTTTAGTGCCGTCCTGTCCCCTTCCTCACCGCCGTCGATCGCCCGCGCCGCCCCGTCACCGACACCACCTTGGTGAGCCTATTGTTCTTATTTAGCAAAACAATTTTTTATTTGTATGATTTACATATTTACTTGTATATAATTTTCTTAGTTGTGTATGAATTTTTTTTATGTATAGTGCCATGGTTTTGATATCCGTCCCCGTTGGCCCTCGTCCAGTCTATGATTCGGATGTGGTATATTATCTTTTATAACTATTTTCTTTTTTCATTTCCTGTTTATATGACAATTAATTACGCCAACCAACTTGACATAGATATTTTTATGTAGGAGGTAGTGGAACCGGAAATGCCAATCGACCCTATTGTTGAGAAGTTAAATTTAGTTGAACAAGAAAATGATGACCTGAAAGAAATATTGAAAAAAACTGAAGAAAGATTGGAAAAAACTGAAAGAGAGAAGATGACCTTGGAAAAGGTTCTTGCCGGTGTCGTCGATGGTCACAAGAGCGAGATGGATGCAATGCGCCTGAAGATTAGAAAGATTAGAAAATATGCAATTAGTAAAGAGGCTTGGTATCATTATGCCGTCGGGTCAATTGTTACATTTGTTGCGATTTTGATCGCATTTGTTGTTGTATTTAAATGCATTAATTAGAGAGTTTTATGGTTGGTTTCAGTGTGTATTTTTATGAGAACTATATATGTATGGTCACTACGCTACTTTGGTTTTAACGTGTGATGAACTTGTATTAATTAATTAATTTAGTCAGTTCCCTATTCATGATGATTTAGTATATTGGTTTTTGATAAATTTATATAATGCAGATGAACCGGCAATGGATGTACGGTGACCGACGTCGTCCCGAATTCATTAATGGCATGCATAGTTTTCTCGATGTGGCTGAGGCAAACAAGCAGAATGGTTTTATTTTTTGTCCATGTGATAAATGCCAGAATAAGAGGAATTACCCTTCCTCAAGAACCATACACACCCACCTGTTGCGAGAAGGCTTCATGCCCAATTATTTTTGTTGGACCAAGCACGGAGAAAGAGGGGTTATAATGGAAGACATTGAAGAAGAAGAGGATAATGACAACTATCCTATGTTCGGTGAACACGGTGATACTGCAATGGGGGAAGACGAGCCTGAACTTGAGGACATTGTTGATGAGCCTGAACTTGAGGACATTGTTGATGAGTCTGATGATGATCTTCGTCGGGTCATTCTTGATGAACAGATAAACTGCGCAAGTGAAAACGAGAGGTCGAAGTTGGAGCGCATGTTAGAGGATCACAGAAAATTGTTGTACCCAAATTGCGAAGATGGCCAGAAAAAGCTGGGTACCACCCTGGAATTGCTGCAATGGAAGGCAGAGAATGGACTATCTGACAAGGGATTTGAAAAGCTGCTGAAAATATTGAAGAAGATGCTTCCAAGAGATAACGTGTTGCCCTGCAGTACGTACGAAGCAAAGAAGGTTGTCTGCCCTCTAGGATTAGAGGTGCAGAAGATACATGCATGCATCAATGACTGCATCCTCTACCGCGGTGAGCACGAGAATTTGAATGCATGCCCGGTATGCGGTGCACTGCGGTACAAGATCAGGCGAGATGACTCTGGTGATGTTGAGGGCGACGATCGCCCCAGGAAGAGGGTTCCTGCCAAGGTGATGTGGTATGCTCCTATAATACCACGGTTGAAACGTTTGTTCCGAAACAAAGAGCATGCCAAGTTGTTGCGATGGCACAAAGAAGATCGTAAGGAAGACGCGATGCTGAGACACCCCGCTGATGGGTCGCAGTGGAGAACCATCGACAACGAGTTCAAGGACTTTGCACGTGACGCAAGAAACTTAAGGTTTGGTCTAAGTACAGATGGCCTGAATCCGTTTGGGGAGCAGAGCAGCAGTCATAGCACCTGGCCCGTGACTCTATGTATCTATAACCTTCCTCCTTGGTTATGCATGAAGCGTAAGTTCATTATGATGCCAGTGCTTATCCCAGGCCCGAAGCAACCCGGCAACGACATTGATGTGTACCTGAGGCCATTAGTTGAAGAACTTTTAGAGTTGTGGGCTGACGAAGGTGTACGTGTGTGGGACGAGTACAAACAGGAGGAATTTGACCTACGAGCGTTGCTGTTTATAACCATCAATGATTGGCCCGCTCTTAGTAACATCTCAGGACAGTCAAACAAGGGATACAACGCATGCACACACTGTTTAGGCGAGACTGAAAGTATACATGTAGGCAAGAATGTGTACCCGGGGCATCGTCGATTTCTTCCAGACAGGCATCCCGTAAGAAAGAAAGGAAAGCATTTCAAAGGTGAGGCAGATACACGGAGGAAGCCTACCCTCCCTAAAGGTGCTGATATATATGACATGGTCAAAGATATAAAAGTAATCTTTGGAAAGGGTCCTGGCGCACAATCTGTTCCGAATGACGCTGACAACCACGTAGCCATGTGGAAGAAGAAATCTATATTCTGGGATCTACCCTATTGGAAATTCCTAGAGGTTCGCTCTGCAATCGACGTGATGCACGTGACGAAAAATATTTGCGTGAACCTGCTAAACTTATTGGGCGTGCATGGGAAGAAGTCGAGAGATACACCAAAAGCACGGCTGCACCACCAACATATGCACGAACGAGACGACCTGATGAATCCAGAGAATTTCAAAGGTCCTGCCAGCTACGCTCTTACCAAGCAAGAGAAGGAGATCTTTTTCGAAGTCCTGAGCAGTATCAAGGTCCCGTCTGGCTACTCGTCCAACATAAAAGGAATAATAAACATGGAAGAGAAAAAGTTCCAAAACCTAAAGTCTCACGACTGCCACGTGATTATGACCCAGTTACTTCCGATTGCATTGAGGGGGCTTCTACCAGAAAACGTGCGAGTACCCATTGTGAAGCTATGTGCATTCCTCAATGCAATTTCTCAGAAGGCAATCGATCCAGCAACTCTACCAAGTTTACAGAAGGATGTGGTCCAATGTCTTGTCAGCTTTGAGTTGGTGTTCCCACCAACCTTCTTCAATATTATGACGCACCTCATAGTTCACCTAGTCCAAGAGATTTCCGTTCTCGGTCCTGTATTTCTACACAATATGTTCCCCTTTGAGAGGTTCATGGGAGTCTTAAAGAATTACGTTCATAACCGTGCTAAGCCAGAAGGAAGCATGTCCAAGGGCTATGGAACAGAGGAGGTCATTGAGTTTTGTGTTGACTTTATTCCTGACCTGAATCCGATCGGTGTTCCTCAATCGCGCCATGAGGGGAGACTGCGTGGAAAAGGCACGCTAGGAAAGAAATCAACAACATGTATGGACGGGGATTCTTTCACTCAAGCACACTACACAGTTCTACATAATTCCAGCTTGGTGGCTCCATATATGGAGGAACACAAGGATATTTTACGCTCGGAATACCCGGAGCAACCTGAAAATTGGATTGGTGGAGAACACGTGAAGACTTTCGGCGGTTGGTTGCAAAGACGTCTCATTAATGACAACATTGTTGAAGATGAGCTATACTTGTTGGCCAAGCAACCATCTTCGACTATATTGACCTTTAAAGGGTACGAGATAAATGGTAATACATTTTACACGGCAGACCAAGATAAAAAGAGCACCAACCAAAACAGTGGTGTCCGGTTTGATGCAACAAACGACAATGGGCAAAAGGACACATACTATGGTTACATAGAGCAGATATGGGAACTTGACTATGGACCTTCCTTTAAGGTCCCTTTGTTCTGGTGCAAATGGTTCAACCTGTCAGGAGTAAAGGTAGACCCGAAGTACGGAATGACAACAGTGGATCAGAAGAATCTTGGGTACGACAATGATAAATTCGTCCTAGCCAACCATGTGGCTCAGGTTTTCTATGTGAAGGACATGTCTAGCAGACCGAAAAAAAGAAAAGAGAAGGAAGCGAATACATCAGACGATGAGCCAAAGCGCCACATAGTTTTTTCAGGGAAAAGAAACATCGTGGGAGTCGAGGACAAGACAGACATGTCAGAAGATTACAATAAATTTGATGAAATTCCGCCCTTCAAAGTCAAAGATGATCCAAGCATCCCGTTAAATGATGAAGATACTCCATGGTTACGGCGCAATCAGAAGAAAGGCAAGACATACGCGAAGAAGAAAAATAGATAGGGGGTGTTGTTGGTGATGTGTAATAATGTATTAAACCTTTTATGTAATTGTGTTATGAAAACATTCCCGTGACATAGTTTGTGATAATGGGTCATGTGACTGATCCAACACTGATTTTGCCCTCAAACACCCCTTTAGTCCCGGTTGGTGTTACCAGCCGGGACTAAAGAAGCACACGGATCGTGTGTTTCTTTCAAGCGCTTGTGAGCCGTTGGATCAGGGGTGTGTTTCTTTTGAGGGCTTGTCAGCTGTTGGATCAGCACTCCCACCACCACCACCACTCCCACCTCATCCACAGGTACACTTTCTAATCGCCTATAAATAGCGGCGTCCCTGCAGCGAACGGCACACAACGAGCGTCTACCTTCGCCACCGAATCCAATGGCTGGATTTAGCCTACCTGCTGGCATGTTCCCTGGCATTATTGTGTTCGTCCTTGTTCACCGGCCAGCCATTGGAGCCACCTCCTGTAGGTCGGTGAACAATGACAACACAACGACGCTGTTGGAAACACAAGCCCTCAGGTAGGTTGAATCCAGCCACTGGATTAGGGTGACGCAATGATGAATTGCCGAGGAGGTGGGAGTGGTGGTGGTGGTGGAAGTGGTAGCCATGCCCCTCGGTCCGATCCAAGCAGCGGCAAGGCGCTCTGATGATCTGCGACATTCCCAACACTTTTTGGGACGGTCGTAGATCATCAGAGACGTCTTGCCGCTGTGGATCGAAGGTCGATTTGCTCCAGAGTCTTCCCATATTTGAATAAAACTGCTGAATCTGACGTTGTTTTTAGCAAAGTCTCGTTTCTGGTTGTTTTTGCAGGAAGTGTCCGAGCAGGAAAAGAGGGGACCCCACGCGGCCAGATTAGTCCGCTGTGTGAGTAGTCCGCTGTAGGCATATGAGGTGGATGGGGATTGGATGGGATTGATCATGTAATGATACCCGTTGTTCGAGATTTTAGGGGTTTATCTTGAGGATACTTTTGTATTGTGTTGATGCACTTATGCTATGTTTAATGCTTGCTACTAGCGCAAAATGGCAAAATGGTTTAGGGTTTTGAATTCGTTATTCAAATTCAAACACTTTTCATGTTGAAAGTTTAGTGAGATTTAAAAAATAGGAAATAAGAAAAAGATATGATTTTCAAATATTGGAACATTTTAAAAGACATTTAGACAATTTTTACACAAAATATTGGAATATCTTTTTGCTAAGTTAAATATTTCTATAGAAATTGGAATATCTTTTTTTATTTTTGAAGTGTTAAAAATGACATTTAGACAATTTTTACACAAAATATCATAAAATATAAATATGTTTTTTATAAATAATTGATTTTACAAAAGCTTTTGATTATACAAATTTTTAGAGTCTAATTTTAGTTAATTTGGACAATTAAATCAATAAATATAAAAGAAAACAGAAAAAGGAAACAAAAAAGAAAAAGAAAACAGGAAACAGAAAAAAGAAAAAGGAAAAAAAAACCTTTAGGACCGGTTGGTAACACCAACCGGGCCTAAAGGTGGGCTTCGCGCGCAAAATTCTGGCGGCCCAAAAATCAACCTTTGGGACCGGTTGTTGTTAACAACCGGTCCTAAAGGTTTCGTGCTATCCCTTCAGCTTCACGGCGAAAATCGATCCCAAAATCGACACTTCGCTCCTCTGCTCGTCACGCCGCCAGGCTGCCGCGCGTCGTCGCCGTCGCCGTCGACCCTCCGACGCCGCCGCCTCCTCCCATCTGCCGTCGCCGTCGACCCTCCGACGCCGCCGCCTCCTCCCATCTGCCGTCGCCGTCGACCCTCCGACGCCGCCGCCTCCTCCCATCTGCCGTCGTCGACCCTCTCCCGCCGCGGCGCCTCCATCGGCCGGCGACCACGACGACGTCGCCTCGGTCGCCACCGCCGTCACGCCGCCAGGCTGCCGCGCGTCGTCGCCGTCGCCGTCGACCCTCCGACGCCGCCGCCTCCTCCCATCTGCCGTCGCCGTCGACCCTCCGATCGACGCCGCCGCCTCCTCCCATCTGCCGTCGTCGTCGAGCCTCCGACGCCGCTGCCTGCTCCCATCTGCCGCCGCCGTCGACCCTCTCCCGCCGCGGCGCCTCCATCGGCCGGCGACCACGACGACGTCGCCTCGGTCGCCACCGCCGCGCTGGTGCTGCCCCTGTCCTCCTCCCCCTTGCACAAATTCACCTCGATTTAATACCACTTATTGTGTGTGTTTTCACTCCAAAATCAATAAGAACATTTTTATAGATCAGAAAAATATGAGGTCTTTTGCTACTGCTTGTGCTTTGCATGTACTCTCTGATAGATTTTAGTTTGCTGCAAAAAGCCTTGTAGTTTTCAAATGGTTATGAAAACCATTTTGGTGGCAGTAGCTACTGCTTGAATTTTAGTTTAAATTATGTTTATGTTTTTAAAGTGAATCCAATTGCATGTGGTCTGGTTGATTGATATCTTGTTTGTCCTATTTTATTAGATTTTTATAAGCTTTAGTTATTAAATGGCCAATTTGTTCTCAAAATTAGTATTTTCTCACTAGAAATTGCAACTTAGCAAAAATATTTAACTTAGCAAAAATATAGAAATATTTAACTTAGCAAAAATATAGAAATATTTAACTTAGCAGCAATATAGGAATATTTAACTTGTTCAAGTTTAGTAGATGAAACAAATTTCTATATTTTCTCACTAGAAATTGCAACTTAGCAAAAATATTTAACTTAGCAAAAATATAGAAATATTTAACTTAGCAACAATATAGAAATATAGAAATATTTAACTTAGCAAAATTTGCTAACTCATTTCTAGTGAGAAAATATAGCAATTTGTTTCATCTACTAAACTTGCTAAGTTAAAAATGTCTTAGAAATGTCTTAGAAATATTTTTTCTAAGTTAAATTTCTTATAAATTCTTGTTACTAGCAGGTGTATACATTGAGCTATGGATCCCGATGAGGCGCTCGAGGGAATGGGTGAGGCGGAGAAGGAAGATTATATGCGCCAGATCATAATGGGCGAAGCAATGCTTGGACCAAATGGTGACGGTGGAGCGGCGTTCAGCAATCAATTTTTGAACGACTCCGGTGAGGGAGTTGCGCTAGAAGATATAGCAGAGGACGACGACAACGTCGACGACGAAGAGCCCTTAACAAACTCCGCCAATGTATATATATATAATATCAATTCTCTGTTGACGCAATAATTGATTTGTATTGCACTTATTAACGAATCATTTTTTTCCTTTTAGCCCTCCGGATCTAGCGTGACTACTGAGACAAAGTCGAAACGAGGCCCGGCCCAAAGGTTGAAAGATACAGTAAGGTACTCGATCGAAAGAGTTGCTGATGATGGCAACCCGCTGGAACCCGAAGACCATTGCCGTAAATTTATAAATCAGTGCGGAGTTATTGTTAGAGACACCGTCCCGATCAACTTAATAGAATGGAATGAGCCGAAGACAGGCGCCAACGTTGGAGCTAGTTATGTCGATAAAAGGCTGAAAAAACATCTTTGCGACACGCTCTTCATAAATTTCAGCGTACCGGAAGATAAGAAGGAGAAAGTCAAGGAGTGGGCTTTGAAGAAGATGGCCACACAATTCCAGAAGTGGAAGAATACATTGTGGAGTAAATATAACGCTGAAGATCCTGTTTTCAAGGGCAATCTAATGAAGATAAAAGATGCCTGGCCCGAATTTAAGGCGTACAAGAAATCGGGTGTCGCTATATCCCGAGCGGCCACAAATAAGGTGAATGCTGATAAGAAGAAATATCACCATCATTTGGGGTCAGGTGGCTACAGGACTGCCCTGCCTAAGTGGGAAGCCCTTGAAAAGAAGCTACTTAAAGAAGGGATCCTTCCACAGACACATGACTGGCCCGATAGGTCCAAGTTCTGGTTGTTCGCGCATGGGGCAGGGCTGGACCCTGAGACAGGAATGATTGTTGCAGAGGGAGCCTGGAAGGACACAATTACAAAAGTCGTAAAAGATCTAAAGGATGCAATAGAGGCTGTTCGAAATGGAACTTTTGTTCCCGATAGAGAGAACGACGAGCTGACGAAGGCCCTCGGGAACCCCGAAAAGGTGGGACGAACACGAGGCTATGGAGCCACTACCCCGTGGAAACAAGGGTTTCCGGCGGACCTTGGCACTTACAGAAGCCGTATTAGAAGTAAGAAGAAGGCGTTGGACCGGATAACGGCATTAGAAGAAAAGGTGGAGCATCTCATGCAGAAAGGGGGACATGATCATCAGCAAGCAAATCCTGCAGGTGATGCTGATCAGCAGCAAGCAGATCCTGCAGGTGATGCTGATCAGCAGCAAGCAGATCCTGTAGCTGATGCCGTCCCATCTCAGCGTAGAAGCAGCGTGGGTTCCACGCAGCTGCTTCTAGAAGACGGTACTGCAGTCGAACCGCCGGCGGCTCATTACCCCGTGGATGATATCACGGAGAAGACAAATTGTGAGCTACATATGCCAATGGGGAACATATCCTTCCCGGTGGCGTCAGGCTATGCTTTACCCAATCAACCTGGAGCAACCTACCATTTTGGTCAGATTCCAGCATCCCATGCTCCTGTCGGGGTGCAAAAAATTACGCCGGGATGCCACACAGTTGAGCTTGACATTCCTGGAGGTGAAAACGAGAAGACACTGGGAGAAGTCGAGCTTGGTATCGTTCTGTGGAAGAAGAAACACATCGTGTTTCCTGACGCGGCGCCAAGGCCACCGACTCCTCCGAGTAGAAATGCACCACCTCCAAGTCCATCCCCCCACGAAGCTTGGGAGCCCGACGCCGCGAGTCCATCGCCCGCGCACTCCCGTGAGCCGACGGATGCGCCCACTAGTAATTTGACAAAGCGGAAACTCAACAGAAACGGGACTCCTCCCAAGAAACGTGAAAGGAAACCCAAGAAAGTCAAGACTCCTGAGAAGTTATCTTACGAGATGACTAACGAGGAATTAGAAGCGAGCTCGCGCGCCTCGGTGAAAGCATGGCTCTCACAGTTTCCTAGACAGCCCCCTCCAGACATCTGGAAGGAAACTCTGAAGACTATACCAAGGGAGAACCTTGACCACACCATTGACAACTTATATAACCCTCCACCGCCGCCCCTTACAGACTATGAACGATGTATTGACAAGACACTCAGCTCACAGATGCAGGAGGAGAACAAGAAGAAATGCGGGAAACAAGTTCCCCAGCTCGGAGAACAAGAAGCACAGTCGATTGCCCCGCTCAAGGTGTTATCTGATAAGGCTTCAGCCTCTGGTCGCATGGGCGACGTAGGTTACGCCATTGCTGATGTGGTATATAAATATACGCCCGGGGAGCCTCTGGTCGAAGATACGAGTGTTCTAACAACACAATTATGGAATTTACATCATTGGTACATGGAGGCCGCAAAGGAAAAGAGAACCTGTTTCATGGCGACAGTTCAGGAACAACACTACTTCCAAGATTACGGTGTGGAGGTTGCGTTCTCCGAACTTTTTCAGATGTACAATCAACGTGCCCTCGACAAATCTATCATCAGCTGCTACTGTTTGTAAGTGATTTATTTGTGTACTTTAATTATTTAGTTAAGCTCTAGTTCATTGCCGGTAATTATCCCTCACGACATTCTTTTTGTACGCTACTATGCAGAATGAAGATTCGTGAATGCAGACTGGGAGGAATCTGGGACATTGGGTTCATTGACCCGAATGCCATGAATGAAGTCACCGTAGAAATTCATAACAGAGATACACCGGAGACTTTGCTAATGTTTTTGAAGCGACAAAGTACCAAAAAAGAAATACTTTGGCCCTACGGATTCAAGTGAGTGTTACTGTCTTGTACACATTCTATTTTGCTTACCTGATGTTAAGTGTAATTGATGAGTATGCATGACTGCGTGTGTACACGTGCGCAGGTTCCACTTCATACTATTTATCATTAGAATCGATGATGGAGTAGTTGAAGTCTGGGACTCGTTAACCTATCCGCCTGAAACATACAAGAGCGCGCGTCAGATGCTCCGAAAGTAATTTCAGAGAACTATATATATATATATATATATATCGGCCTCTTTCGTTCATTTTCTGATATCAAGTAAGTAATAACTCCTGTATTCATTTTTCTTTGTCGGGCAGGGTTTGGAAACAGTTCATCAAGGATGAACCCGGTAAATGGGCAGACATGCTGCACTTTCAGACTAACAAAGTAAGTAGTACTACGTACCCTGGTTTCAATACCATTACCATTCTCTTGATTATTATTAATTTGACTGAATTCTGTTCTCGTATATAGGCCTGCGCGCAACAACCACAGGGCACTGATTATTGTGGATACTACGTTTGCGAGTACATTCACAAGATTGTCAATGAGAGAGGCAATACTCAAAGAAATCTAGAGGTACGTAACCGGATCTTCACAACTTTTTTTTTGTTGCCATCAATTATGTTTAGTTTCCTTCATAACTTAATTGTTTTGATCTTCTTCTTTTAAAGCTGCAACGAAAGCGGAGCAGGCTACAACCAATCAACCGTGTAAAGGCAGTTGCAGAGGAATTGGCGGGATTTTTCCTTAAGCAAGTCTTAGATGAATCCGGAGAATTTTTTTCTCCTATGAACAAATAGCCTCCCTCCATGCATGTACTAGAGCTAGCAGTGATCTCCATGTAATGATCGATCGAGTACTTCATGGTACATGTACATATATATTTCAAGTTTTATAAACGGAAACACGGAAACACGGCGCAGGCCCTTCTTCGACCTCACCGACGACGGCGCAAGCCCTAGCCGCATCAAGGAAGAGGACGGCGGCGCAGGACCCAGCAGTGGCGCCGCCGGCATGAAGAAGGAGAATGAGGAGGATGAAGAGGACCCCTACTACGCCTTCAGGCGCCGCTACCGCCGCCAGTAGATTAGGTTTATTAAATTTTCATTCAAATTTGTAAAATTTCCTAAAGTTTGAATGAAAATCGCCGAAGTTTTATTTTACAAAAAAGGATTGGGCGCCGCGAGACGCGTGGTAGGTCCCACCCACCTTCTCCCTACCCAACGGAAACACGGAAACGGAAACCCTGAAAATAAGTGAAAAGAAAAGGAAAAAAAGGAGGAAATAAAAAAAAAGGAAAAGTTTTAGGACCGGTTGGTGTTACCAACCGGTCCAAAAGGTCCTCCACCAGCGCCGTCCCTTGTGTGCCCACGTGGAGGCCTTTAGGACCGGTTCGTAAGAAACCGGTCCTAAAGGGGGGGGGGGCCTTTAGTCCCGCTTTGCTAGCACCGGATGTGTATTTGGTCCCAAAGGGCCTTACAAACCGGTCCTAATGGCCATTTCTCTACTGGATCTTGGTCACCGGAGCGTCCGTGGCGGCGAGCGAACACGGCGGCTGGAGCGAGCTGACGGCGGCGGCGATTCCGTCGAGTCTCGGCCGTCCCAGCAAGTGGTTTTCGGCGAGGAAGGAGACAACGCGGTGGCGGAGCACGTAGTTTACGTCGATTTGAACGGGGAGGGTCGTAGAGGCGACGGCGTGTGTCGGCGGCGGCGGCGACGCCGTGGTCGCGCGGGGAGAGAGAAGGAGAGGGTTAGGATTTGCTGACGCTTTTACAGTGGGGCACTTGGAGTTTCTAGAAATTGCGGTGAGGTCCTCTCAGCGAGAAGCGGTGGGTTGTGACGAAATTCCTTGAATTGCGAGGCTCTTTTGGCAAAATGGTGCGGCGGGGGCGACCGGATAGCGCGCGTCAATAATCGTGCGCGCCAGGAGTGCACCGGCTGTGGACGGGAGTCGCGCGCCAAAGTTCGTGCGCGTCTCTGCGTAGGTGACCGGTTGCGGGTGTGCGACCGGCTGTTGCTGTGCGTCAATATTCGTGCAGCTACAATACCGTGCGCGGTTGTTCACCGGATGGGGGCAGCTGTGACCCGTTGATCGGTGCGCGGACGGCTGTGATTCATTACTGTAGCTACTGTAGCTAGCTACAGTAGCTACAGTAACAGGTGCGCTGAGAAGCCGTTGTCTTGTCCATCTTTTATATATAAGGTTATGGTTCACAATAAAAAGAGATCCGCAATACAAATGGTTCACGATAAAAATGGTCCAGGTAAATTAAAAGTGTTCACCTATAATAAAAAATCGGATTATCTATTCAGCAGGCGCCTGCCACGGGGCATATCTCGACGCAGGCGCGCGAGCCGTTGGATCACGGATGGACGGCGATCTCGCACGCCCGCTACCGTCGCGCACGTCCCGCTCGCCCCGTCTTCCGTCGTTCAGCCAATGACAGGTGGGTCCCACCTAAGGGATAACCATCCCGGACACAGCGGTCTGATTTCGAAAACTGTGCCCAAGCGGCCAAGCGGATCGTCCCCAAACTCCTCTCCTCCTCTGCTCCGTTTGCCGGCGCGGCAATTCCGCCGTGCGCCGTCGATTTTACACCGAATCGGCCCATTTCTTCGCCGTCAGCCAGTGCGCCGTAGGTGAGGATCCTTCTCCGCCCTTTTTTTCTCCTTAATTTGCTCGGGGCAGTCGCCATTTCCACATCTAGCTCGTGTTAGATATCTAGTGAGGGTGTGAGTTCGAGATCGAGGTAGAGCCGTGTATATCCGGTCGCGACAGTGTCTCCTCCGCCCGCTCCATGGGTAGCGCTATCCCGAGCGCCGCGTGATCTGTTGTCCTTTCACGCGCACCACGTTTTCCTCGCGCCTGGACCTGTAGCTTGCCGCTCGCTCTTACTTGTGCCTTTTCACGACCCCGTTGCCTCCGGCGCTCACCGGGACGTGAAGTGGATACAATGTGCTTGTGGTAGCAACAAACCCTAAGTGCTTGTGGTAGCAACCGGACCTGAAGAAATCAGCGGAAGAAGAAGACTGACGGGAGAGAGAGCAGTTCAATTCCCTGTTTCTGTTCGATGCCTTCTTCCCTGCCTCTCATTTCCTTTTTTTTTCCTGATCCATGTATTGACCAGCTAGCAAAAACCCATCTACAACCATAGCAGGCTAAGCCTAATCCAGGGTTTAAGCTGGGTGTTACACGCCTCTTGCCTCATGCATAGAGACCACAGAGAAGGATCACATGCACATGTGTTTTCTAGCTGTAATTCCCCTCTTCCCAAAATCGTGTTGGCGATGAGCATGCGGCTCCGGCGGATTTTTAGGGCTGTGTTTCCTTCAGTGGCAGTGCATGCGCCGGTGTTGAAGATCCATCTCCGTGCTTTTTGTCCTTCGGTATGGTTAGTTAGTAGTTCTGCACCTTGCGGCTAACTGGTTTGATAGTGAAGGTATATGTTGTGCCGGTGCGTTGGCATAGTGGTCCCCCTGCTGATCCGTGCCGTGTTCTTCTCTGTGAGCCTGTGCGCCGGACATGAGCATCTATCTACTAGCATCTGTGTTGCTAGCTTTGACATTGTCCATTTTCGTTTTGATCGTGTTATGCTTAGTTTGTTTTCACTGAGCATGTTGTGTAATGCAAATTAATTGATAGCATGCTTGGTATCAAGTGTCTAATTCTACACAATTGTGTCATCATTTCACTGAGCATGTGGTATCTGTTGGTTGTTTTGTTTATGCACTCACCTTGTGCATACATGAGTATGTGCTAGCCCACTCTCTCATATGTGCAATTTTTTCCATGGCAGGGGTAAAGTCTATTGCTCATATGAGCGGTAACTATATTGCTAATTCATTGATAAATTTAGTGCTTACGTATTGATAACCTTTTATTTTTAGTAAACAATAGCGCTGTGTGTGGTAAGTGTAGTGCCAATTCATTGATAAATTTAGTGCTTACATATTGATAACTTTTTATTTTAGTGAACACTAGTGCTGGTGGTGGTAAGTATAGTGCCAATTCGTTGATAAATTTAGTGCTTATACATTGATAACTTTTTGGGTAACAAGTTTAGATGTTCTACTTTTTTGTTTCAATTTTAGTTAGTTTTTTCTAGTTTGTTTTTTGCTTTTTGATAAGTTTAAGTTGGGGTCAGTAAGCAAATTTGTACCCTGCGCGTCTAATTTGTTTGATATTGAGGTATACCTGTGTCGGCTCCATGCGCATGGTGCTTACCAACTAGCTGTTCGTTTTTATATGTCTGCAATACTTGTTTTTGTTCAAACTTTCATTCTCACTATTGTTTTTTCTTTTTTGTTTTAGGTCCTTGAGATGGGGAGGAAACGGAAGGCTGATGATGTCGCTGGAGACCATGGTGCAGATGGTGGTAAGAAAGGGAAGCGGGGACGGAAGGCTGTTGATGTCCCTGAAGACCATGGTGCAGATGGTGGTAAGAAAGGGAAGCGGGGACGGAAGACTGTTGATGTCCCTGAAGACCATGGTGCAGATGGTGGTAAGAAAGGGAAGCGGGAACGGAAGACTGTTGATGTCCCTGAAGACCATGGTGCAGATGGTGATAAGAAAGGGCAGCATCGGAACAGGGCATCGCCATGTGGGATTTGCAAGTTGTATGACTTCTTATCTGATGGTCAGAAAGCTGTTGTTGTTACTATGGAGTTGGACAGCATGCTTGATATCAAGTGTCCTGTTCTGCATAACGGACTTATCAACTGGCTTGCTCGGACATACGACAAGACCAGTCGTGAATTTGTCATACCGGGCCGGGGAAGGATCCCGCTGAATGATCGTACTATTTACCGCACACTTGGACTGCCTATTGGAGATATTCCAGTTGTGTATGCTATTGACAGGGAGATTGAGGCAGTGCTAGGTCCTAAGCTTTTTCCTGATGATGATAATACGCCTAAAGCAACTCGGGTGTGGAAGATCTTGAAGGATATGAAAGAGGATGATGAGGACTTTAAGCAGATCTTTTTGATGTACACCATGTGCACTGTCTTGCGCCCTACCACGTGTAATAAAGTCAGCAGCAAGTGTTATCCTGCCATGGTGAGTTTGCTTTGTAATAATGTCAGCATCACATCTTTTTTCATTGGGGGGGGGGGGGGGGTTAACTTTATATGTTATATCCTGGTAAATTATATGTTTTGATAGTAGATCTGTCTTTTTCACAGGCCAACATAAAAAAACGTGCACAATATGAATTGGTCTAAGTTTGTGGCCGATTAACTTCATGATGAGCTGTCTAGTGGAAAGTTCAATACAGCGTGCTTATTCATGATGCCGGCACATTTTTTATAGTCTGTGAACTGCAAGTTGTTTTATGGTTTACTGTTCATGTATACATGGCCTCATTTTCTTACAATTTTTTGTAACTCTTGTATGTGGACTCGATTGATTTAAATGGTATGAACCTCGTTCTTCCTGTGGGGCGTTTTGCTATTAACATATGGTCGAAAGAAGTCATTGATGTCGTCTTGGAAGCTGATTTGCAACCTGATAGAAAATCATATGGCAAACTTCAGGTACTTGTGCGTTTTGATAGCTTTGTGTGCTTTTTTGTTGTATGCTGACTACATGATGGTTAACTTTAGCTATTTGCCCCTGTCAACTAACGGTGGCAGATATTTTTTCTGTAACCTTTTTAGTGATGGACATTTTGCTAACAGACAACATGTGTAACTTTAGCTTTTTGTCCCTGGTAATTAATGGTTTCATGCATGTGTAACTTAAGTATTTTTAATGATGGACAACTTTGCTAACAAAAAATCATGGTAACTTTACCTTTTCGCCCATGATAACTAATTGTGGCATGCATGTGTAACTTCTGTACTTTTTTAGAGATGGACATATTGCTAACAAAAAGTGTGTGTAAGTTTAGAATTTTTCCCCTGGTAACTAATGGTGGCAGGCACGTGTAACTTAAGTTTTTTTTAGTGATGTATAACTTGTATGCTTCTTGCTGGATAACTTGTACTATTATCACTGATAACTTGTGTTTTTTTGCTTTGATAAGTTGTATGCTCTTTGCTGGATAACTTAAGATCTTGTTGTTTTTGTTGATCACACAGCTTAAACCTGATTTTGATTTCAATTACTCGCTTTTTGGTGGATTTAGTGGTTTCGATAGGTGGATTGACACTTGCTCTTATCCAAGCTGCCCAAATGAGGTACATAAATAGTTGTGCTTAATTTGATTTTTATTATGAACAACACTTGTTATAATTCTCTGTTTTCTTTGGCTAATGTTTTTTGTTTAATACTTTCAGCAAAAAAAGGAAGTTGCTAATGCGATGGGCACCTTTGTGTCCGGTCTAGTTTGGATAATGAGCACTCTTGTTGGAACTTGGACACAAATGCTACCACCTTCTTCAGCTGAAATGGCCCATCAGTTTGGTAATTTGACAGACAGATTCGTTGGCTCGAAGATGACCTCAACTCAACCACTTGGTAGTCGAGCACGATCATCTGCAGCTACAGCTTCAACAAAGATCCCGACGTCGGCTGATTCAGAAGGCAGTCAGCCTACAGATGAACACTCTCGTGGCGCGGATGACTTGGGTAGGGATGATAGCAGTTCTTTCCCTCGTAGGATACTGCGTTCAGCAGCTGTTGCAGGTTCAAGCAAGTGTGTTTGCTCTGGTGGTTTAGATGAGAGTGACCCCACTTTTTCCGCAGATGACGTGGAGATGGACGATACCAGTTCTGATGGCGGTTTAGGTGATGTTGATATCAGCTCTGCTAGTGATCCAGGCGATGAAGAGAGCAGCCCTGATGGGGATTATGTCCTTGCTGCTAGGGAAAAAATCACGGACTCTCAGGAAGATGATACTGTTGAGCCGAACCATCCACTTGGCGACCCAACTCCCCCTTCGCATAGTGAAGATTTGCCTCTACATAGCCCTGTGACTGCTGATGCAAATGCTCCCCCTTCGCATAGTGCAAATCTGGACAACAACCTTTCTACTCCTGCTGATAATGTTGCTTCTGAAGAGTCATCGATTCCAGAAGCTAGTGCACATGCTCATGAGGTCAGCAGCCATGAGGAAGGACTTCAACCGGTCATTAAGAGGAGATTGCGATCTGCTGGGCAGGTACATAATTCTATTAAAGGGCTGGTTGTTTCTGAGCTGCTTAAGGAAGGAATTAACCTTTATGCACAAATTGACGTTCAGGTTCCTTTAACCTCCGACAAGCGGACTGATTTTCCTGCTCCAAAGAAGATGACACCTAAGAGGTTCAGTTATCACCTTTTTCTGTTACTCATTTTCTCTAGTGTTGGTCTGCATTATGGAGGTGTATTATTATTTTTAGTTATGAAGGATGACAACTTTAGTTATGTTGTGTGGATAAATTTAGCTGTGTATTATAGATAACTTTAGTTTTGTCTGCTACTTTGTTTTAGTCATAATGTGGATGTGTCCTATTGCACATTGATGTATCACATCCATTTTGTATCTTATGTTTTGTAACATGTTTTACTTTTAGGTCATGTTCATGGATTACTTCTGTTCATATTTCTTGTTGTCTATTTTTTTCGATTTCGATGACTGATTGTTATTTTTTATTACGCAGGCAGGAAGTCAATAAAGTTATTGTTAATGCTACACGGTCTTCTCCTCGTTTTACAGCTGGAGTACTGCGGGGGTTGTGAGCACTTCTTCAAATCCTGTTGTAGCTGTTGTCAGAGAACTCAATAATGCTAGCAAAGTTGTGACTGCAATATACAAGAGGTATAATCGTCACCTTTCTTCTTCGTTATACCTTTAGATATTGTATGCTTGAGATAGGTATTTCGCATATAGATAACTTTAGATCACAAGGGTTGATTACTTTAGTTTTGTTGTGGTGATAACATTTGTACTTCGTTAGTGGTGAATAACCTGCATTTTTTTGTTGTTTTGTACGCTTTGACATTTAGTTCTTCACATTCCTTTCAGTAACTAGTTTCTGTTTATGCAGGAAGAAATCATTGAAACCTATGGTAGAATCTTCGAGGTAATCACCTCGCTTATTGGCCAAATAGAAACCGGCAGGATCTGCGACCAGTCCTGGTATTGATGTGGGTGTTTCTTCACCTGTTACTGATCCAGCCGTGGTTGCAGAAATCAATATTGGAGATGCCAGGCCAGCTGGGGCGCATTCAGTTGCTGCTAACCCCATTGTTGCAGCTCCTCCGGGTTCAAGTATGCCGGTGGATACCGTCAGCAAGTCTGCTGTGCCAGCGTCCAACATAAATTCTACTACTGCGAATGTCGAGAGTGACACGCCATTCTTGGATACTGAGCAGGGTGTCGCTGTTCCAGACGTGGTTGAAGTAGTTCATATTGGAGTTGGCAGCTTAGCTGGGGGTCATTCAGTTGCTGATACTACCACCATTGCAGCTCCTTCTTTTGCAAGTCTACCGGTTGACAACGCCATCAAGTCTCGTGCGCCAGCGTCCAATGTAGTTTCTGCTACTGCGAATGTAGAGTGTGACACGCCATTATTGGACCCTGAACAGGGTGTTACATCTCGCAGCTCTACAGTTCACGTGGATACAACTCATGTGTCCAGTGTATTGGCCGGATCATCTGTTGGGGGAAGGATGTGCACTTTCAAGTGACCCAATTCCACATGTCTCTTTTCAAGCTGGGTCAAATACTTGTCCACTTGGTGTTGCGGCGCCCATCTTATCGGATGCTGTTCGCACATGTGTATCGGAGACAGCTGACACCATTGCTCATGATGTGAATGTGCCAGGAGCTCAAGCAACCCCAGCAGGCATGACAGCTCCGAGTGATGTGAATGCACGAGGTACACCGTCAACAACCATCGCCGATTCTTCAGCTGTCAACAGCACTACCCCCTTCAAAAGCGTAGCAGATTTACAAAAGAAAATCGATGAAGTGGCTGCACAGAATGGTGGTTTCTATCCTGCAAGCATGCTGCTCCTCGACGTTCAACAACCTACAACCTCTTATGCGCCTCCCCACGCTCGCACTGAAGACCAAGTAGTTGGAACTCTTGAGTTTGTGGCTGGCAGTGCCCCTGGGCCATCTGGATCAATGGATATTTGATACGTCTCCAACGTATCTATAATTTCTGATGTTTCATGCTTGTTTTATGTATCATTGTCACATGTTTTATATGCATTATATATCATTATTATACATTTTCTGGGACTAACCTATTAACAAGATGCCACAGTGCCAGTTCCTGTTTTCTGCTGTTTTTGGTTCCAGAAAAGCTGTTCGGGCAATATTCTCGGAATTCGACGAAACAAAAGCCAAACCTCCTATTTTTTTGAGGGACACACGGAGCCAGAAGGGCAAGCCAGGGGAGGCCCACGGCCTCCAAACCACCTGCTCGCGTGGCTGGGCCCACAGGCGCGCCGGGAGGTGAGGAGGGAGCCCAGGACCTCCGCCGACATCGCCCCTTCGCCTATATATTGCCTCAGACGCGAAAACCCTAAAAACCAAGTCATATTTCCAGAAGAGTTCCGCAGCGCCGCCGCCATCGACGACAAGTTTCGGGGGACAGAAGTCTCTGTTCCGGCACGCTGCCGGGACGGGGAATTGCCCCCGGAGTCATCTCCATCGACCCACCGCCATCTTCATCGCCGCTGCTGACTCCCATGATGAGGAGGGAGTAGTTCTCCCCGAGGCTGAGGGCTCTACCGGTAGCTATGTGGTTCATCTCTCTCTCCCATGGTGTGATCTTTATGTGATCATGTGTATTGCTAGTATCGCTGAATACATTAATAATGTTTATGCTACTCAAGTGATTTTGTCTAGTTTCTGGAGTCATTGTGACAACACGGTATCAAGGTGACAGTGTGGGTACTTGTGTGACTCTATGAATAATTTAGACATTTATCATGGCTTATTCTTGGGAATTGTGGTGTTTGTTTACTCAGACTTTGAGGTGTGCTTTTGCAGCCCTACGCATAGTACTCTTGCTTCATCAAGAAGGAGAATAATCCCGAGCAGTATTTACTTGTGTTCAGTTGTGCTAATCTAGTTGAATATGTAGATGTTACTCTTTATCTATTATGCACTCTATAGGTTACTTTAATATGAACTCCGGTACTCTCCACGGTGTAAAGGTGACAGTGTGTGCACCGTGTGTGATTCCTTTATGACGTTGTGGCGCTTGTTTACTCCGGCTTGAGGTGTGCTTTTGTAGCCCTACACAATGAATGGTGTTTGTTATCCAACAAGAGAGTGTTTAAGAGTAGCTTTTACTTATTCAGTTATGAGATCATTGTTGAGAGTGTCCACTAGTGAAAGTATGATCCCTAGGCCTTGTTTCTAAGCATTGAAACACCGTTTACAACAAGTTCTGCTACATGTTTGCTTGCTGCCATCTTTATTTCAGATTGCAGTTACTACTTATAATCATCCATATCACTTGTATTTCACTATCTCTTCGCCGAACTAGTGCACCTATACATCTGACAAGTGTATTGGGTGTGTTGGGGACACAAGAGACTTCTTGTATCTTAATTGCAGGGTTGCTTGAGAGGGATATCTTTGACCTCTACCTCCCTGAGTTCGATAAACCTTGGGTGATTCACTTAAGGGAAACTTGCTGCTGTTCTACAAACCTCTGCTCTTGGAGGCCCAACACTGTCTACAAGAATAGAAGCGTGCGTAGACATCAAGCTATTTTCTGGCGCCGTTGCCGGGGAGGTAAGGTAAAAGGTATTCACATCCTCTGGCTACAAAGCTATTTTCTAGTATTGTTGCTAGTGTGTGAGTGCTCGAAGTTATTTCCTTTAGATTCTGCAATTATTCTTTTTGTTTCTTGTTTTTATTTTCACTAGTTAGGCTTAATGGAAAACAACAAAAAAATTAGAGATCTTTATGAACTTTATATTGAATTAGGACATGATGCTTTTGAAGAGAAAATTAAAAAACCTATGGAGGCTTGTTTGCATGATGGTAGCAATGGTATTACTATAAATTCTTTGAACACCATTATTGCTAATGCTATGGAAAAGTCTAAGCTTGGGGAAGCTAGTTGTGATGAATATGATATTTTTAGTCCCCCAAGCTTTAAGGAGGAAATTTGCTTTGATGATACTTTGCCTCCAATATATGATGATTATAATCATTGTGATATTTTCAGTCCACCTACTATTGAGGATATAGTTTATGTTGATTATGATATGCCTCCTATATATGATGTTTACAATGATGAATATGATATTCTCAGTCCATCTACTATTGAGGATAAAAATCATTTGATTATTCTATGCCTCCATTTATGATGATTGCAATGATGGATGTGATACTTTTACTCTCACTATTACTAATGATAATGTTCATGCTTATGTGGAGAGTAATGATACTTTTATGCATGTGGATCATGATAAGAATGCTTTATGTGATAGCTATATTGTTGAGTTTATTCATGATGCCGCTGAAAATTATTTTGAGAGAGGAAAGTATGGTTATAGAAATCTTCATGTTACTAAACTCTCTTTATGATGAAGTTTTGAGCTTTCTCTTGATTTGCTTTTATTTGCTGGGTACTTTAAGACCTACTGGTCCTTATGAGAGAGGGAGACATTTTCATATATCACAATAATATTAAGTCTTCTCTCTTTATGTTGAAATTTTTGAAGTTACACTTGTTTTGCATTTCTATGCTAGTCACTTTGTTTTTGATTTTTTTCTTACAAGACTCCTATGCATAGAAAGAGTGTTAGATTTAAACATGTTTTATATATGCTTCTTGATGCTCTCTTTTATGTTTCAACTCTCATCTTTATGTGGGCATCATAAAAATCACTATGCCTAGCTAAAAGGCTTTAAAGAAAAGCGCTTATGGGAGACAACCCATCGTTTTTATTTGCTGTTATTTTTATTTTCTTTGAGTCAAGGAGTTTGTCACTTCTGTAGCAACTCCTTTGTATCTTTATTTTATCATTGTTGTGCCAAGTAAAGTTCTATATTGAAAGTTGATGCAAGATTTGGATTTCTGCGCAGAGACAGATTTTTAGCTGTCACGAATTTGAGCTCTCCCTGTAGAAAATTCGAAAAATTCTGAAAAATCACGCATCTTCCTGAGATATGTACGCAACTTTCATTATTTGGCCAGATCCATCTGAGCAACTTAAGTGCCTCGAAAAAATTCGTCTTCACAGACTGTTCTGTTTTTGACAGATTCTGCCTTTTGTTTTGCATTCGCTCTTTTACGATGTTTGTGTGGATTTCTTTGCTCCACAAAGCATTGGTGGCTGTAGCTAATGTCCAGAAGCTTTGGGAATGATTGTTTCATTACAGAATATGAGAATTTTTATTATGCACTAACCCTCTAATGAGAACTGTCTTGAGTTTGGTGTGAAGGAAGTTTTCAAGGATCAAGCGAGAAGGGTGATATTATGTGATCAAGAAGAGTGAAAAGCTAAGCTTGGGGATGCCCCCGTGGTTCATCCCAACCATATTCAGAGAGACTCAAGCGTCTAAGCTTGGGGATGCCCAAGGCATCCCCTTCTTCATCAACAACTTATCAGGTCATCTCTAGTGAAACTATATTTTAATTCTTTCACATCTTATGCGCTTTACTTGGAGCGTCTGTGTGCTTTTATTTTTGTTTTGTTTGAATAAATTCGGATCCTAGCAATCCTTGTGTGGGAGAGAGACACGCTCCGCTTTTTCATGTGAATACTCATGTTCTTCACTTATATTTGTTGAGTATTCTTAACTAGCTACTGCAGTGCTTTTAGCTCCTGTTTTTCATGCATCTCTTTGAGCTGTTAGCACGTGTTTATAAATACTCTCTTGCTGCATTATATTATCATTTGGAGAGTTTATGTTTAAGTAAGTTGTTGGTGTTTGCTTGGAAGAAAGAAAATGCTGCATGTGGTAGTGGTATGAAAACTTGCATAATCTTGTAGATCATTGAAACTTTGATAACTTGATTCTTTGCAAATGTTTTGAGATATTTAGATGGTAAAGCTTGCTGGTTAATTAAGTTAAAATCATTAGTGGATTGTTGTCTTTAAGCTTGTACCGTACTACAAACTATACTAAAATTGTTGAAGGTGTAGTTGGACTTGATAGCTTTCCATGTCTGAAAGTTCATGTAGTAACTAAGTTGTGCTGAAGGTCGAGGGATCTAACGGGGTACTTGTACCGCCGTGAACGGCCCTTCTTGGAGTGAATTTTAATCATGCTCTTAATGTTGAACCTGCTAGTTGTTTGCAATAAACTTGTGAGTTCTTTTTGACTAATGTTAAGCTACGGTTTTTGGCACTTCCACCATCCATATTTGCTAGCCTCTTCGGTGCTGTGCATTGCCTTCTGCTCACATTGAGAGTTGTGCATACTTCGCCAGTACATCCAACCCCGTGGGAGGACTTCCTCTTGTTCTCCTACACATAAGCCCATACATCTTCCTCAAAACAGCCACCATACCTACCTACCACAGCATTTCCATAGCTGTTCCGAGATATATTGCCATGCAACTCCATCTTACATTACATGACTTGTTGTCATTTATCATTTATTGCTTTGCATGATTCTATACAGCTGATGTGTGGTTTACCCATGTTACGCTAGATCATTGCATATCCTGCTACACTGGCAGAGGCATACAGTTTTATACATCATGTTTTGTTCATTATGAGTTATTTGTACCAAAAAGTGTTTGTCATATTAGAGTGTTGCCCCTGAAGTGAAAAGAGCCATGGAGCCATCGAAAAGAGAAACAGAAAAAGAAAAAAAATAGAAAAAAGAAAAAAAGAAAAAAAAAAATAAAGAAAAAGGGGGCAACATTACTATCCTTTATCCACACTTGTGCTCATGTTTAGCACCTGCAGTATTCATAGTCATCATTTGTGCTCATGTTTAGCACCTATACTCCATGTGAGAGAGTTTTCATGTTCTACTTGTATAACTATGTGGGGAATTTACACTATAGAACTTGGGTTGTATATTCCAATGATGAGCTTCCTCAAAAGTGCTCTAGGTCTTCATGAGCAACCAAGTTGGATGCACCCCCACTAGTTCCATTGGAGAGCTTTCATACACATATAGCTCTATGTGCATCCGTTGCATGGCAATCACTACTCCTTACATAGCTTCGATTATAAGACTTCCTCTTGTCTAATGATCACTTATAGCTTTGTGAGACTTTCTTCCTTGGCCTTCCAAACCCCCATTAATGTTCTCTTTGCCATAACATCCTGGTGCCAATACCAAATGCTTGCGCTCACCGGTTGAGTAGACTTCGAAACAGTTGATTCATGACGTTCATGTTTATGTTTACTTGGCTGAATCCTTCTATGTTATGAAAATTTGCTTGATGCTTGGATTGAAGGATAGAACTCTACGCTGGATACTTAAACCATCTTTAATGAACCTTGTACGGTTTCATGTCTTTAAAGCATAGTTCATGAAAACTTTTAGCTTGTTTGACTCTTGCTTTATTATCTCTTATATCAACTATAGACATTTGCTTTGAATGATTTGATCTCAGCTCACATGCCTTACATTATTATTGGATCAAGATTATGTTGGTAGCATGTCACTCAGAAATTATTTTTTTTATCGTTTACCTACTCGAGGACGAGTAGGAACTAAGCTTGGGGATGCTTGATACGTCTCCAACGTATCTATAATTTCTGATGTTTCATGCTTGTTTTATGTATCATTGTCACATGTTTTATATGCATTATATATCATTATTATACATTTTCTGGGACTAACCTATTAACAAGATGCCACAGTGCCAGTTCCTGTTTTCTGCTGTTTTTGGTTCCAGAAAAGCTGTTCGGGCAATATTCTCGGAATTCGACGAAACAAAAGCCAAACCTCCTATTTTTCCGAGGGACACACGGAGCCAGAAGGGCAAGCCAGGGGGAGGCCCACGGCCTCCAAACACCTGCTCGCGGGCTGGGCCCACAGGCGCGCCGGGAGGTGAGGAGGGAGCCCAGGACCTCCGCCGACATCGCCCCTTCGCCTATATATTGCCTCAGACGCGAAAACCCTAAAAACCAAGTCATATTTCCAGAAGAGTTCCGCAGCGCCGCCGCCATCGACGACAAGTTTCGGGGGACAGAAGTCTCTGTTCCGGCACGCTGCCGGGACGGGGAATTGCCCCCGGAGTCATCTCCATCGACACCACCGCCATCTTCATCGCCGCTGCTGACTCCCATGATGAGGAGGGAGTAGTTCTCCCCGAGGCTGAGGGCTCTACCGGTAGCTATGTGGTTCATCTCTCTCTCCATGGTGTGATCTTTATGTGATCATGTGTATTGCTAGTATCGCTGAATACATTAATAATGTTTATGCTACTCAAGTGATTTTGTCTAGTTTCTGGAGTCATTGTGACAACACGGTATCAAGGTGACAGTGTGGGTACTTGTGTGACTCTATGAATAATTTAGACATTTATCATGGCTTATTCTTGGGAATTGTGGTGTTTGTTTACTCAGACTTTGAGGTGTGCTTTTGCAGCCCTACGCATAGTACTCTTGCTTCATCAAGAAGGAGAATAATCCCGAGCAGTATTTACTTGTGTTCAGTTGTGCTAATCTAGTTGAATATGTAGATGTTACTCTTTATCTATTATGCACTCTATAGGTTACTTTAATATGAACTCCGGTACTCTCCACGGTGTAAAGGTGACAGTGTGTGCACCGTGTGTGATTCCTTTATGACGTTGTGGCGCTTGTTTACTCCGGCTTGAGGTGTGCTTTTGTAGCCCTACACAATGAATGGTGTTTGTTATCCAACAAGAGAGTGTTTAAGAGTAGCTTTTACTTATTCAGTTATGAGATCATTGTTGAGAGTGTCCACTAGTGAAAGTATGATCCCTAGGCCTTGTTTCTAAGCATTGAAACACCGTTTACAACAAGTTCTGCTACATGTTTGCTTGCTGCCATCTTTATTTCAGATTGCAGTTACTACTTATAATCATCCATATCACTTGTATTTCACTATCTCTTCGCCGAACTAGTGCACCTATACATTGACAAGTGTATTGGGTGTGTTGGGGACACAAGAGACTTCTTGTATCTTAATTGCAGGGTTGCTTGAGAGGGATATCTTTGACCTCTACCTCCCTGAGTTCGATAAACCTTGGGTGATTCACTTAAGGGAAACTTGCTGCTGTTCTACAAACCTCTGCTCTTGGAGGCCCAACACTGTCTACAGGAATAGAAGCGTGCGTAGACATCAATATTCCAGAAGCAAGTACTACTTTGACGACTGACGCACCATTTGTTACTAAAGATGTGCTCCCTTTGTCGTATGCGCTGCCTACATCCACTGGTAAGTTCTCTAACATTTTTTTTGAGTAATGAAAAATATGAAGGGGAGCCTTGGCGCAGCGGTAACAGCTGCTGCCTTGTGACCATGAGGTCACGGGTTCAAGTCCTGGAAACAGCCTCTTGCAGAAATGCAGGGAAAGGCTGCGTACTAAAGACCCAAAGTGGTCGGACCCTTCCCCGGACCCTGCGCAAGCGGGAGCTACTGCACCGGGGCTGCCCTTTTTTTTTTTAATGAAAAATATGCATGTTGTGTCCTCTTTTTCAGTTGTAAATGCCAGGCTTTTTAATTGTGTTAATGACCAAGTTTAAATCATTTTGTACTGCCTGATAACTTTATTAGGGTTATGTGGGTAAATTCAATGCTAGTAGCATGGTAACTTTGATTGCTTAATGCACTCCATTTTTTTGTAACTTTTTAATCCTGTACTGCCTGATATTTTAACTGTTTGGATGCTTGGTAACTTGATTGTACTTAGCCTGGTAACTTTCCTTTTTTCTTTGTATACCACGTGCGCACTTTTAATGATGTAAGCGTGTCAACTTCTTAGCTTTTTTATGTTGCTAATAATAAAAATATGCATGGTGTGTTCTATTTTTTCAGTGGCCTGGGTTTTTTATTGTGTTAATGACCAAGTTTAAATAATTTTGTACTGCCTGATAACTCTATAGGGTTTATGTGGTAAATTCAATGCTAGTAGCATGGTAACTTTTTATTGTTTAATGCCCTCCATTTTTTGTAACTTTTTTATCATGTACTACCTGTTAATTTCACTGTTGTATGCTTGGTAAGTTAATTGTATTTAGCCTGGTAACTTTCTTGTTTTCTTTGTGTACCACGCGCGTACTTTTAATGATGTAAGCGTGACAACTTCTTAGCTTTTTATATTGCTCGTAATAATGTTTGCTTTTTGTTTCTCTACTATTCATGTCTTTGTTGCCATTTCGTGGGCACCTTTTTGTTGTGCAGATTTTATTTTACGGTGTGTTATCCATACTTATCCACGCATGGCGCGACAGACGTGGTCAACGATGAGGCACAGGCTCCGAAGTAGTTATTGTGTCTCCATCAAAATCATCAAGAATTGAAGATCCTTATGGGTAGGGGGACTTTTCGGGGTTGTGGTGGGGCGGTGGTGGTTGTAGGGATCTTTTGTCTATTATCAGAATGTTTTAAGTAACGGTTGCTTAACGCTTTTGTAAAGCGTACTTATTACAATGTATAAAACTCAATGACTGTTCCCGTATCTTTTATGTTGTAATAACGTGTGTCTCATAAGTTATTTTTATTTTCTTGATTGAGTTGATTGGTTTTTGTTGTGTGATGCTCACAATTCTTCAGTTCTGAGTTTCGATGTGCTTGATTTGCACATTTTCTTGGTGATCAATTTATTTATTTTTGAACTGTTTTCTTTTTGTTGGTGATTAACATGTGGTATTTTTTTATCCACGTGGGGGCCACCTTTTTTCTTCTATTTTCATTACATTTTTCTTCTTTTCCCTTTTTCTTCTTCTTTTATAGCTCCCAATGTGCTATCATCTCGTGATAAGGGCAAATCGCATGTCAACGATGTTTCTGGAGTTATTTCACTTGATGATTTGCTGGGTGAGAAGATGGCAGTTCAAAAGTCTTGCAGTATAAGTATATCATTTCCAGTGGGAAAAAGCAGTGGATCTGAAGGTAATACACATTGATTTCTCAAGTACTGTATATAGTTTAAATTCAGGTCATTTACTGCTTTTTTTTGTACACATGTGCAGCATGATTAACCCTTCACCTTCATTTCTGATGTAGATGTGCAAGTTTTTTGCACTCCAGCAATGGCTGCTCCACCTTACATTATAGATATTGCTAGCAGAACTCCAAAGTCCAGGATTCGTATGGAGAGAGTTGTTCAACCTTCCCAGTACCTACTGCCTCCTTACATTAATATCAGAAGCACTGCTCATCAAGACGCCTTGTACCAGAAGCTTATTATACATACCAGATCTTCCAAAGTGTCGAGGCTTAAAGAGTATGTAACTATAATGCTTTCTGGTGTGGTAACCCTTGTTTTTATTTTGTGGTGGTAACTTTATTCTTTTGTTGTTGGTAACTATAATTGTTTATGTTGGGTAACTACAGTGCTTTCTGAGTGGTAACAAAAGCAAGTTCATAATATGTTGGGTAACTACAGTGCATATACCAATGTTTATGTGACATTTTGTTATTCTCTGTTTGCATCACTATAATTTTAGAAATTGGTCCTACGTTTGTGTCAGCGGGTGAGCTTGCTGATAGTGTGAAACCTAATGGTGAGCTATCAAACACTGCTGTTGAAATCGGAGTATATTTCCATCAACAATCTTGTGCTGACAAAAGCAAGGTCATATTCCCCTGGATTGTGTCATCATATCTGCTTGATCCTTAATTCCAAACAAATGTTTTGAAGAAGTACTTCCGGAAAGACGACAACTACAAGCTTAGCCACAAAAACTTGGTGCGTCCATGTCCGTTCATTTTTCTGCATTTTCCACCAGATTACTTTTGCGTGCTTTGTTTTTGCATTTTATTTTTCGTGGCTTATACATGATCAAGCATTTTTTCCACTTGCTAGCTTTGTTTCCCTGTACTTCAGAAGCTTGGAACATCTGCTTAGGCTTTGTCACATTGGTATATGCTGTCGTTGAATCTAGGCGCAAAAAGGTTTGAGATTCTTGATTCCGTTCGTGGCCCAGATGATGTTGGAATGATCGATCATGCTACCAGGCTGATGGATGCGATGAAAGAGATGTTCCTTGTTAATTACAAAGATTCTAGAAAACAAATTCAAGATTACGAGTTGGTGTACATTCCTGCACCAAAGCAAAATAATGAGTAAGTTTTTTTTTATCTGTCATGTAATAATTTTCTCACAGCTCTTTGTATTTTTGATGTGGCATTATCATAACCACTAGTTAATTTTCATTGCTTTTTTGTCTTCTTTCCTACAGGTTTGATTGTGGTTTCTTCACTCTTAAGTTCCTTGAACTGTGGGATGGACGTGTTTCGCCTGCCATAACATTTGATCAGATCCCAGAATTAAGGAAGGTACTGGCAGTAAGGTGGCTGGAGCATGGAGAAAATAAGCTTAAAGAATGGAGGTTTCTTCTTGACAAATATGCTTTTTGAGGTATTGCATACTTACCCCTTGTTGTTTTCATTCTAAATTTTATGGTGTAAATTCTTTTCACATTTGTTGGATGAATGGTATAACTTACTTATAATCTCATGATCACTTTAGTTACATCAACATGGTAACTTTAGTTAAAAAATCATGGAAAAAACCACCTGGTAATTTGCATGATATTTTTTAGCAAAAAAACCACATGGTAATTTTTAGTTTGAACCGTATGGTAAATTCAGTATAAGGCGTCTGGTAACTTTTTTACTTATGCGCCAGGACATTTTTCATTCTAATGTTGGTTGTAATTTTTAGCAAAACCACATGGTAAAGTTAGTTAGAACAACGTGGTAAATTCAGTATAAGTTGTCTGATAACTTTACTTATGAGCCAGGACATTTTTCATTCTCATGTTCGCTGACTTTTTAGCAAAACCACATGGTAAAGTTAGTTAGAACAACATGGTAACTTAAAATGTGAGTCGGTGGGTAAATCCCAGTATAAGAGGGGGGGTGGGGGGATACATGTTTGCATAATATAAAGGACATCTTCTAGCCAGAATTTAGGCGATACAATTCTTACAAAAAATGTTATATCTGATTTCATGCGGGTGTAACTATCTGTTTTGACCCCTACAGTAGCATTTTTTTCTTTGGTGTTGCAAGATTTTGGTGCGGATTTTTTCATACGCTATTTCCTGCTTGAAGCCCCATCTTCTTTAGTCTATCTGGGCAACCCCGAATTGTGTGCTGTGTGGAGCCACATCCGCTGCACTTTCTGGGTTTCTTTGTTGCGACATCTAGCGGATTTTTATTTGCTACTTCGCATGGCCTTCCTTTGGTGTTAGACCTTGGTGGGTTTCCTATTTTCATCCTGGTTCCTGAAGTGCTTGATCCGGGCAGATCCGCTGTGTTGTTGCTTGACTGTTGGACATGTGGGTTTGGTGCGCTAAATGACGGCATACTTGGCATAGTCGAGGCTTCAGCTGCTGCATCTTTTGCCTTCTTGTCCTGTCTTTTTAGCCATAGGTTAATTTCTTCTTTCATATTCCTCATGTGTGTCTTGATTATACGTATTGTATCGTCAGCCAAGCACGCCACCTTTGCAACTTTTCTGAAATCATCCTTCATTGAAGCCATTGCCAGCATGCTCCTTGCTTCTGCTGACATCGCGTGACGCGGAGCAGAATATTGGGCATTAGGGTCCGGGTCACCCAGGGCAGCTTCAGCTGCCAGCCCCACCTTTTCAGGATGTACTGGTCTGGCATTTGACGCACATTTAGTTGTATCATGACCTTTAGCACGTGGCAGCATAGAACTCCGTCACACTCAAACTTATAGTAGTTACATGAGAAAGTTCCCGCTTCAGGGTTCGCAATCACCAAGTAGTTTCTGGACCCATAGTGCGGAACAGGAAAATCCACTATGGACAGTTCATACAGATACCCTCCTTGGTGCTGGCAAAAGTATGACATAGTCTCCCTCAGTTCCCATTGGAACTGGTTGAAAATTTTCCTAGTGTATGCTTTAGCCATTTGTCTCTCTATAGGGCTGCGAGGACACCACAGGTCTACTTCTCTCAGAGCTGTTTCTACTTCTGCTTTCCTCTCTGCATTCAGTATCTTATCCTGCAGCGACTCGTACTGTTGTAGGAAATCGAGGATAGAGTTTTTTGGGGTGACATATCTCTTCAGAACTGCGTTGAATCCCTCGCTCCTTGATGTGGTCTGCAGGAAGGGGAAGAAGGCGTGGATAAAGTAGGCTGGAACCCAGCATTTCCTGTGCTCCAAATTGCATACAGATCCGTGTTCCCACGTTCTCCATGTGCTTCAATCATTGCTTCCCAGTTATCCTCAAACTCCTGTGGTGTCAAGCTGCTGTTCACACATGCGTTAAATGCGTCATGCAGATCAGGGTGTGTTGCCATGTATGACCCCATTTTCTCTGTTAAATTCTGCACCACGTGCCACCTGCAGTTTCTGTGTATTGCCTGCTTGAAAATCTGGTCAATGGCTGCACGCATAGCAAAGTCCTGGTCGGTTATTATGCATTTCTGTGCCAATCCACCGATTGCTTCTAGGAAGGTTTCCATCAGCCACACATAGCTGTCTATGAGTTCATTGCACAAGAATCCGCATCCAAATTGCACGGACTGCCCATAGTTGTTGATCCCGATGAATGGTGCACAGGGCATCTTGTAGGTATTTGTGAGATATGTTGCATCGAATGAGATGCAGTCTGCGAAATGTGGGTATGATCGACGTGATACACCGTCTATCCAGTACATCCTCTCAACACAGTCATCTTCATCCAGTTTGATTTTTGTAGAAGAAATCCTTATATTTCTTCTCCATCTTCTGGAAGTATTCCAAACAAAGTTCCATGTCTTTGACCTTGTGTTTATGTCGGAAAGATGCTCTCAAGTTTGCCAGATCCTTGTCTGTGTACGGTACATTTTCACGTTTACCGTGGAACCTGGACATTAGTTGCATTTGCCGGCACGTTGGAATGTTGCAGGCGTGCAGCATCTTGATGAATTTCTGTTCCTCTGGAGGGATGTTGCGGTGTGCGCGCAAGAACTTAGTTAGGGATGGCTTTCTGATCAGCGGGTAGTTGTGTTCGTTGCAGGCTTGCACAACACGGAACCAGCCTTCAATCTTTTTTATGTACATGTGAGCCTGGCATCCAGTCCTGGGGATTGTACTCCTCTTCCTCTTCTTCACAACTGACCTTGGATTCAGCGTGTCTTCCTTTGGCACACAGGTCTTACCAGCCTTGGTGCACACATGGAAGACTTTATGATATTCATTTTCATCATCCTTCCTTGACCAAGCAATCCGAACACTGAAACCTTTCCGTAGCGAGTACTCTAGATAGTGATCCCTGGCAGCTTCAAAAGTTTCGAAACGCATGTGCAACGTTGGCGGTTGCGGCGTTGAGCTTGCGTCAACAGTTGCATCTCCCCCATTGTGCTGGCCTGACTCATCAGTGCCAATAGTATGCTCTTCAATCGTTTCTCCAGTTTTTGTCGCTTGAACGCCACTTGCAGACACGTTTTCCATGTTATCAGCCCCTGGGAACACTTCATACCCACCTGCACCTGATGTGAAACATTTTATCAGCTTAATTTCCCATTCATCATCTTACTAGGTGTGATAAGTAATGGTTCAGACATCGGCTAACTGATGTTTTTTGTTCCTGGTAACATTAGCTTTTTGCCCCTGGTAACTAATGGTGGTATGCATTGGTAACTTAAGTAACATGTGATTGGTAACATTAGCTATTTTGTCACGGGGGTAACTCAATTACCTGCACCTCCCATATCACCATTGTTGTGTGACAAGTCAACATCAATGTCTTCTGATTCCATATCCATGGTTGCCCCCCGTTCAAAATCATGTCAAAAGTCAAACGTGGCAACTATAGAATATTTTTTGTGTGTTAAAGCTAGGTCTGCAGTATGGATAATTTCAGTGGTTCTACATGGCAACTTTTTCTTGCAACAAGTGAGGTGGTAACTATAGTCTCCATGTTCTACATTATGTCAAAACTGAAGTGTGGTAACTATACATTACAGGTGGTGGTAACTTTAGTTGTTGTACATGGGTACATTTAGTGACGGTTCATGGATAAATTTCGAGCAAACAAGTTTTTGGTATCCTGATTTAGTACCCTGTTCAAAATCATGTAAAAAAAACCAAGTTTATGTAGCCTGATTTAGTCAGTGGTAAATGTAGTGCTACTGCAGTGATAACTTTAGTGGTTCTTCATGTATAACTTTTGAGGAAACAAGTTTTATGCAGCCTGGTTTAGTCCCCTTTTGTTCTATCTGCAGGTTTTCACACAGTATCTGCATAGGGTGCATATCAGGATACAAGATAACTCAAGGAACATACATGAATGCATAAGGAATAGGACAGCAACATGAGTTCATATCACACTTTAATTCATCCATTGAGACCACAGATAAGGAGCACATGCACACATTCTATTCTAGATGTAAGTCATGCTTAGAGACCACAGATAAGGAGCACAGCGTATGAGACCACAGATTCAGTTGCTCTTTGTGCAACTACACTACATATCAGTCTATGTACTTTGATTTGGTCTGCAGCTCCCTCTCCCCCAAATTCGTGTTGGTTTTTCTTGGGGAAACTGAATTAGGCAAAAATTACTGAAGGAGGGAGTTTTTACCTGTGGTGTGATAGCCTCCCTTTATCTGCTGTTATTGGTCCTGTGTCCTTCTTTCAGGCTATATGTGATGTAGAGCTAGCAGAAGCGTCCATGGGGATGAGACCTCCTGGGGAAGAAGGCTGTGGCGTTTTCGATCTGTGGTAGGTATGGGTTGCTGTCCTTTTTCTTCTTGGAGAAGAAGACGTCTCTTTTGATCGATGTGGCCCCAGGCTTGGACGTGCATGTGCTTTTGCCTTCCTTTTTGGTTGGTGTGGTGGTCCCATGGTGGTTTTGCTTGCCTTGCTTTTGCTGGGTGTGGTGGGGATTGCACGTGACGTGGTCCAAATTAGCTGTGCCAGCTAATTTCGACAGCGACGGTCGCGCGCGGAGCGCGCGTACACGGCAAGCTAGGTGCGTCAACTTAAGCTAATCAGCAGGCGCCTGATACATAGTCCTGTCCATAAAAAATTGTTCACGATAAATTAAAAAGTGTTCACCTATAATAAAACGGTTCACCATAATCGAGTGTTCGAAAACATGGGTTTGAAAATTGTTCGCGGGTTCGAAAAATTGCTTATGTGTCAAAAAAAATATTCGGGCGGTTCCAATAAAGTGTTCATGGATTCAAAAAATGGCTTAGAAAAATGTTTGTAGGTTTTAAAACACGGGGTCCAAAATATTCGAGGGTTCGAGAAAATTGTTCACGCGTACAAAATATATACGTTCAAGAGTTAAGAAGAAAATATATTCAGGTATTACCAAAAAACGAATAAAAAATAAAAAGAAAATAGGAAATAACAAATATCATAAAATAGACTGAGAAAAAAAAGAAAATATAATTAATTAATAATATTAATCGGGTAACCATGGGCAACCCTCGGGCGTAAACTTGTGCCCTTATCTTACCCTTGAATAATCAGGCGACCCATGGGCAAAGTTGACGAAGTTGACGACCCGTACCCTACCCATTATGCATGGTCGGATGTAGTGAGCGGGCATACCCATTGATCGGATTGCAGCCTTAATCTGGAACAACAATATATCTGGTATGTACATCGGTTGATTCACTTGTAAATTTTTCCATCAACCTGCTGGAAAGACACATTTCTTCTGTTATCTTGAGGCATATTGCTTTACGTAGGTGTGCTCGCCTGGTCGAGATTTCAGGTTAACTTGACAGTGAGTTTAATCTACTGACGATTAATTACCAAAATCAACATAAGTTGTAAAGAGTTATCCGCCCATTGCTCTTCCTTTCACTAAATTCGAGCAATTCTCGTGTACTTGTTAACTGTTGCTAGAGAGTTCAATTTATATACACTTGTATGTGGACATTGGACAAAGACTATGAAAGTAATATTTAATAAAAATCCATCCGCGGTATCAATCCACGAGCATATTTACTAGTACTAGGATATACTACTCAACAAGTTAGAACGTGACAAGATGCATGATATATTCTCTAAACTAGCGATCATCCTCGTCCTGCTCCCCATGTTCTTGGTACACCTCCGGCGACACTTCCCGCTTGCCGACGACCACCGTGTCTCGGCCGCGTTTCACGCGTAGCCTCGTGCCACCGGCCAACGTCCGGCTGACGTCGGCGATGCGTTCCTCGTGGAGGCCAATGTTGAGCAACAGCTGGGCCTCGCTGTTGCGGTGCGGGACGTCGACATAGTCGTGCATGGAGAACACCTCCTCCACATCGCCGATCTCGGTTTCGTATGTGAACACTTTGTGCCGTTTCGTCGCGAGCAAGACCTTCTTCCCCTCTGCGCCGGTGACGCTGCGGAGCGGGACGATCTCCCGCTTGCCACTGAGCTCGTCACGAATCGGCCGCGGCAGGCTGCCCACTTCGACGCGACAGCGCACCGACCACGACGGAGAGTCCCGACTCCGAAATTTTGACAAAAAGGACCACTTCGGCGAGTGAATTGTCAAAAAGGACCACCTCCGAACGAATTGTCAAAAAGGACCACTTGGCAGCAGCCTGCCGCCACGGGCCAAGGCGGCATGTCCCTCTCCATGCATGAGCACTGATCCAATGAACAGTGTCCTGACAGTGCACGTTTCGATCTACTAAAATTTGTTGAATTTGTCTTTTTTGCTGAGCCCAAAATACGAGGTATTTCGCAGTGAAAATTTGCACGATCGTAGTGCATAGAGTTGGATACATCCAGATATATTTTTTCGAATTTTTTGAGACGTATAAAAAAATTCAAAACGTGACTGTTCATTGATCAGGGCTGCTACGGGTTGTTCTGTAGTAAATAGAAAAGGATAGTAGTAGCAGCCAGTACCATGTTTTCAGGCCAAACTCGTGCCAGCCCGGCACGCTAGTGGTCGGCCCGTGCCGTGGCGTGAGGCCGTGCCTCGTGCCAGCCCGCTACGTCATGTCGGGCCGTGCTAGGCCGGCACGCGCCTGGCACGCTAGTGATCGGCCCAGTGCCTCCACTAGTAGGAAAACGCGATTCTATGGAATGCTATTTTGTGGCGCACCAAATAAGCATGCGCCACAAAAACATATTCTGTGGCGCACCCTACTCTGGTGCGCCATAGAATTACAAATTCTGTGGCGCATGAAAACCACATGCGCCACAGAATTTTGGAATTCTGTGGCGCACCTAGTAACATGCGCCACAGAATAGCACCTAAGCTGGTGCGCCACAGCATATTGCAATTTTGTGGCGCATGTTGCCTGGTGCGCCACAGAATGACAGATTTCTGTGGCGCATGCCACTATATGCGCCACAAAAAAGGTTTGAAAAATTATTTTTTTCAGATCAGATCTGAGATCTGAGATCTGGTCAAATCACCGGCCCCACACCACAGCCACACACGCACGCAACGCACGCACCTGACCTCCATCTCTCTGCCCACACACCATCTCTCTACCTTATCCTCTCCATCTCTCTTCTCTCCCTCGCACCACACACGCACGCAACACACAGCAGCACACGCACGATCCCCTTCTCTCTCTTCTGTCTTCATCTCCTCCCTCACAGCGCTGCCGCCTCGATCCCCTTCGCCGGCCGCCTCCGGCGAGTCCTCGCCGCCGCCTCTGCGAACTCTTCTCCGACCGTGACTTCCGGCGACCGGTCCCCGCCCCCCTGCTTCCTTCCCGCGCCGGCGACGCGCGCGCGGAGCAATGGAGGTCGTCGGGAGGGGAACGCCGCTCCGGCAAGGAACATGGCTCACGGCCTGGGTCACTGGTCACCGCCGCGCCGGAGTTCGTCTTCACCGCAGCCCCTACTCCCGGTCGGCTGCCGGCCATCTCCCGCACCGCCGCTCTTCTGCGTCACCGCTGCGTCGGAGTTCGTCTTCACCACCGAGACCTCCATCGATTCACGCTGCCGCAGCACCTTCTCTCTCTCTCTTTCCGCAGGATTCGGTCACCGCCACACACATAGATGTTTCCTACTGCTCTCGCTCGCTAGGGTTAGGTCCGCCGCTGCCGACGCCGAGCATCCGGAGCCTCTCTCTGCCCGTCGCGACTACCTGCAAGCCCAGAGCGCGACGACCTGCACCGCCCAGCCAGACGCCGACGACCACCGTGGCTGCCACCAGCAGCCATTTTTTTTAAAATTTTGAAAACACATTCTGTGGCGCACGGTTGAGCAGTGCGCCACAAAAATCCAGGTTTTCTGTGGCGCACGGGCCGGTGCGCCACAGAATTGCATATTTAGTGGCGACAATTCTGTGGCGCATCCGACGTGCGCCACATAATTGTTTTTAGGTGCGCCACAGAATGACTTTTCTGTACTAGTGCTCGTGCAGGCTAGAAAAGCCTGGCCCAGTACCAACACTACCGGGCAGCATGGTATATATGTCGCCTATGTTGTCTCAAAAAAAAAAATATATATATATATGTGTGTGTGTCGCCTATGTGCATGCTCCAACTGCTACACCTTTTCTTTTGGTGTCCACCCTGCACAGCAGCTCATCGCCATTGCAATCGATTTTGATCTGGGAATGCGATTATAGGTGAGTTATGATCAGTGATCACATCACCATTACGATTGGATTTGGGGATTTATGAATGGTGATTTGTAGATTGGAGGCATAGACATTGGACTGTCGAGAGGGCATCAGAATCTAGTGTGCCCTGAGTCTAACATCTAAAAATGATGTCAACAAGCTATTCCTACAACATTTGCATGGCAAGTAATCATACGACTCGGTTTATCAGCCAGGTCAAGGGCTCCTGCCCAGCTACTCTCACACTCGCATCTTTTCTTTTAAAAAAGAGGCGCCCGCGGCGGGCCCGGAAGCGCCTGCAGCGTGCCCAAGGAACGGCCTTTTTGACGACTGGGAGATCCTATAAAATGAAGAGCGTTTCGTAAACAAATCAGTGTCTTGTCTGAATCGAGAATAGCAATTCCATTTCTTGAACGATGAGATAGAATGCAATAGAAATAGAAATAAGGATAGCAAACGGGTTGCCTACTCCTAAGGGTCAAAGCAAGCCCTTGGCCAACGGTCTTTATTATCTTCGAGGTACGACAATTTCAGGTAATGCCCCGTTTTAGTAGCATAGCAGAAAAAAAAGACTATGAGAGTACAATGTCGAGGTTGATGCATTTGAATATATATTTATTAGTGGTGTCTGCACATAGGATAGGGACATTGGATGGTCAACAAGAGTCATTTTGTGTCGACTACCATAAGTGTATTAGTTTTAATGCCTCTACAATGGTAGTCTATGTATGCTGATTATATGCATGGACACACACTATTCCTGCGTAAATATCTTTGGAAATTGAAATCTTTATGTGGTTTCTTCAGCGCAAAGTTTTACTCACTGAAGATAACCTGATTAAAAGAAAATGGACTGGATGTAAACAATGTGTCTTTTGTCAATCAGATGAGTCTGTGGAGCATTTGTTTATTTCCTGTCCTTTTACACGACATTGGCGACTAATTCACTTCACTTTTAATATCTCTCCACCAACTAATGTGGCTAATATGTTTGGGCACTGGCTTGATGGGTAGATAAAAATACTAAGGCCCGGATTCGCATTGGTACTTGTGCTTTTGTTTGGGCTGTTTGGAACTGTCGGAATGATGTGTTGTTTAACAAAGTCACAAATGCTCATTTTTTATAGGTTGTTCACCGTGTCACGTATTGGATCCATATGTGGTCCTTCCTACTCAAACCAGAACAACGGGCGCTCATGGATAACGGATGTATTCGGCTGATGGCGGTCGTTCGGTCTATCTTCAACCAGGGTGGCTGGCAGCATGCTAGAAGACTCCAACATGTGTAGTCTTAGCTTTTGTGCGATCTTTCGCTGGTTGATTCATGTGGCCATTTTGGCTGATCCTTGAGATGTATAACGTTGACCTAAATTCTTTGTGATTTGTTTTTAATATAAAATCTGTGTGCATCATCACGATGCAGAGGCTGGGCCTATGCTCCCATTTAAAAAAAAAGATTATGTTAGAGATTTCTTGGAAGATTCATGCATCGTTATCAAGGCCTTTGCGTAGTATTTGTACGGTGGAGAAGGAAACCGATTGTTATTCTTGTGAGTTGAAAGTGGACAAGAAAGCGTCCCACAGGAGTAAGGAAATGAAAAGCGAGGTCGTAGGAGGAGAAAAAGGAAGTCGAGAAAGATAACTCGTGTCCGCTGGATCGTTAATCAATGTAATTATTATTTTTCACTTCGTAACGACACTGTCCTCAAAAGAGTAGTTGCTGGAGAGAAAGCCAACTGTAGTAGTCGCAAACAACGCCAATCTGTGTTGCGTTCATAAAATATTATTATATGCTTATAACAACTTTCTACTTTTTTTTTGGGCACCTTTGCAACGCACAGAAGCAGACCCGATGAGACAAGTTTTGTGGAGACGCGCCGAGACAAGTGTGGAGACAATCACACGGGGCGCCTCTGATTCAATTGGCTTATTTGACGGACAGACAACACGAGATAGTGACATGACCGAGGCAAAGCAAAACGGGCCTAACAACGTTGTCACACGAGCTTTTGTACATCATGGGCATATGACGTCGAATTATATATATTTTTTGGAATTACATCTTAAGTAGAATAGAATCTTACTGTTTTTAGAATAATATGTGAATATCTGTTATATACACGTGAATTTTCATGACTTTTGTACTTGTAGTGTCGGCCATAGCCGAGGCAGCCTTGTGTTGCGAACCATTTCGCGTTGTGTTTCTTTTTTCAGGAAATGCACATGAGTTCCCAAAGTTTTGGTGAAACGTTGATTCATTTCCGTTTCGTCAAATTTCTGGCACTCGATATGTCCGTTTTTAGCAAATGTCATGTCGAATTTTTTAATGAATTTTATACATATTTTTTAGTAATACTATAGTTTCTATACATATTTTTTACTATTATCTAACAATTTAATCTTTAGTTCGAAGATGTCCGGAAAGAACCCCACCGTGGTCTCTTCTTTTCGGTTGACACATTCGGTAGGATGGACTTGTGATGCTTTTGCTATATGAATCGTGCATGAACTTGTGATGCTTTACTATATGAATTATGTTGCCTATGTTGCATACGATCTTCTGTCTTGCTAGATGAAGTGGTATGTGGTGTATACAGGGAGGGTTTTAGGAATCTACAACTCATGGGAGACGTGCAGTAAACAAGTGAACGGTTACAGCAATAACTGCTATAGAGGATTTGAGACTAGAGAGAAGGCAGAAGAAGATTACCAGATGTTCTTAGGGCAAAAGAGGAGCAACAATGGAGTTGGGAAGGATGCAGCTCAGATCGGATCTAGTAGGCTGAAAGACTTCATAATTCTCATCCAGTTCATCGTGATTGTGTTCTTGTTGTTGTCCTAAGTATGTTTGATCTTAGTTTTTTTTTAAGATTGCTAAGTTGTTTAAGGCTTTTACTTGCATATGTGATGCATCTGTTGTAAATTGTGAAATTGTTTGTTGCTCCAATTAGTTCTTGTTGGACATGTTAATTAAGAACTAATTAATTAAGGCTATTACTCTTACATGTGTCATGTATAGAAACGCTGCCACGGCAGCGAAACATGCTGCCGCCGTGTATTTTTTTGGCTTTGAAAAATATAGTAGTGGCGTGTTGCTTTGTGAAACGTCACTAGTATATAGCTAACAAGTGGCGTTTCAGTGGCACGCCACTAGTGTCTCTATTACTAGTGGCATTCCAGGGTTACGCCACTAGTAACACTTATCAGTGGCGTGGCAGGACGTGCATGCCACCAGTAGCTTTGTTACCAGTGGCGTGGCAGGACGTGCATGCCACTCGTAACATTTACCAGTGGCGTGCCACATACATGCAACTAATGCAGATTTTAACACGCCACTAGTAGCCATTTCTACACTAGTGTGTGCGATGATCGGTGCCATCGCACATAGGTTTTTTCAAAGAATCATGTGCGATGACGTGCACACGATTTCAAAGAAATAAATGTATGCGATGCTCGTACTATCACACACGGACCGAGAAACCAAACCCTGTGCACACGTGTCATTCCCTCTTCTTCTCACGCCACTCTGCGGCGCGTTTCCTCTGAAAGAAACGACTAACTGCGGAATTCATCAGGCTTTCGACCGGTGCCGGAGCTCACACCGTCATAGCGGAGACGAAGCCAACGAACGAAATCTCCCGACAAGGTCACCACGGCCGCCTCGCAGACCTCGTCCCAGAACACAAATCTCAGTCGCCATGCATGACCAGTAGGAAAACCCTAACGTTACCGTTATAGGGTAGGGTAGAGGCGGTAGTCTACGGTCCCTATCTCCTAAACACCGGCACGAAGACCATCGTCGCAATGGGGGCGGAATTGGGACATACCACTCCGACACGGCGCCGCCGCTTCCATCAATACGGTGCCTCCGGGAAACCCTACCCCTATGTACACGCCAGACACGAAGATCTGTGATTCCCCGGAACATACGGTTCACCGGCGGACATGGGAGGAACTCTGGTCACCTCCGGTTCTCCTTTTTGTGTTCCTATTTTCACTCATCCGCAATACCATAATTTCCTACGAATCTTGTTGCCCCAGCCGTGGACGTCCTATCACTGTCATGGTGCCCGTGGTCGGGGAGCTAGCTAGCTTTATGGTGGGTGAAAATCCACAAAATTAACCCTTTTGGCAAAATTCAGCAAAAAATAACCCTAATTCCAAAAAAAAAATCAAATCTAACCCTTTTTTGTCGCGCCCAACGAGGGGGCGCTATCCTCTGCGTGATAGCGCCCTGCACCGGGGTGCTACAGTTCTGCCAGCGTGGCACAGCGGGGCCCATAGGCCCGAAGTGTAACGTCGTGGCCGGGGGCGCTACACTTCAGAGGATAGCGACTCGGGGCGTGGCTCTACACTTCGGGTATGTTAGCGCTGCGCGACTGCCCACCCGCAGCCCAGCCCCAGTCGAACCGAGCTCTTCCTCTCTATCTCCCTCTGATGGCCGGCGGCGGCCTCTCTCCCCCTCCTAAATCTCCACCAAATCCAGCCAGATCTGAAGGCAAACTTCGTGGATTTCATCACCAACTTCTTCCCCAAGGATTTGGGGACGAAATCCCAAAATGCACGGCCAAGACAATGCTTAAATGCCCTTATGCATTTCCCGAAAGCCCAAAATGCACGGCCAAATACACGGACGGTTGCACCGTTGTAATCCCTAGTCTTTTGGGCAAAGGGCTGCCCGGATTTGTAGCGGCCATAGCTCCCAACAACCTAGGGAGTCGGTTGTATGCTTCCTCACAATCACCATACAACATCTTGAATGCGGCTTGCTTAGCCTTACATGCCTTCCCATACTTCACCGAGTAACCAAAGATTTCTTTCACCGTGTCCATGACAGCCTTCACCACCAGATTCGTACTCCTCATGATTAGCAAGTGCCTTTTGAGGTGCTTTCTTCATGAAGTTCTTGGGTTTGGGGACGAACTTGGTCTTCTTGATGAGTTTGCCACCATGTTCGGCCCTATTCTCGAAAGGACACTCAGCGACAAAGTGTGAGTTATTTCCACAATTGAAGCATGTCCTTGGCTTCTTCTCATTCCCAAGGAGTCCCTTGAAAATCCTTTTCCCTTGTTTCTTGAAGCACTTGACCAAAAGTCTCCCTTCTTCCAATAATTGTTGGCCGCAAGAGCCATGTACTCACTACATGACTCATATGTTTCTTTAGCATCAGGCACATGATCACCATCATCACTATCATCCTCCTCAACATGAGCCTTGGCCTTCAAAGCAAGATTGACTTTTCTTGGCCCGTTCACATGAGCACGAACATGCTCTGAGGTCTTCTTCATCATGTTCATAGTAACAAAGATTCCCAAAACATCTTGTGGTGATAGTGATGAATAGTCCGTTCTTGAATAGACCATCATCACCATAGTCTCGTTATGTGGCATCATAGTTTTGCGAAACTTTTCTTTGAGCCATTCACCATCATTGTCTTTGAACCCAAGATCCCTCATTGCCATGGTGAGAGATTTGAGTCTTCGAAAAAGCTCTTCCGGAGTCTCTTCATCCTTCAAAATGAAGTCATCGACTTGTTGTTGAAGTATTGCCTTCTTGGAGCGTTGCATGCCCGTGTTGCCATCATACAAATCAACTAGATAGTCCCATGCCTCCTCGGCGGTATTGAGGGCCCGGATGTGAACAACACTATATTCGGTCATTGCCTTTTGGAGCATGTGCTTGGCGGTTGCATTGAGTTGCTCATCTCAACAACCTCACTTGGAGTCAAATTCTTGGGGTCATGTGGCTTGAAGCCATCCTTGATGATTCTCCATAGTTGAACCGATGAGCTACACCCATCAGACTCCATAGCACGTTTCCAATTAGTAAAACGAGAGCTATCTAGCATAGGAGGAGGGCCTTGGTTGATTATATGAGGATGTTGGATATGTTGTGAGTTTGTGCACGTGAAAGGCATGGAATGAGAATCATATGAATTAGCATCTTTTGGTATTTTGGGTGTGGGTTTTGGTGATGGGATAGGAATCCCATTCTCATCTACTTTTTCGCTAGGTGCAGTAGTAGATGGGATTGGGAGCTTGGCCATTAATTTTTCCTCCCATTTCTTCGCGGCATCCTCAATCATGGATTCCATGAATTTCTTCATGGCACCCATGGTGAGGGGAGCAGCGTCGTCATCGGAGGGTGTGGTTTATTTATCTTTGTTTACCTCCTCCGGATCAGTTATCCTCCTCTTTAGGCGGTAAAGCCTTTAATAAAGAGACGAAGCTCTTATAGCAATTGAAAGGATCGAGAGGTTGACTAGAGGGGGGGTGAATAGGCATCTTAATTTAAGGATTGCTCAAATATAAGTTCTCTAGATTATGCAACCAGGTGAACAACCTATATGATGAGCAAAATACAAGCTAGCAATAGATAATTAAACAAGTAATACTAGCAACGAGTAGTAAAGGTAAGTTGAGAGATAACCACACAGTGACGCGGATATTTATCTCGAAGTTCACTTCTCAATGGAAGCTAGTCTCCGTTGGATCTGTGCGAAGTCACAAAGTGAACTCCGAATAGCCATCAATGGCACACCATATCTCCTTCGTGTCCTCCACCAATCCGGAGTGGCATGAACCACTATGCCACCAAAACTCCGGGAATCTTCAAGGTTGGGGCACACTCCACAACTCACTTGGAGTCTCCCAACAAATCCCCGTGGCTACCAAAGCCACGAAGATGACCACTTCCGTCTAGGGTTTCAACGAACCCAAGAGTAACAAGTTCCTCAATGGAATCAAAGGGGAAATCAAATTACTTCGGTGTAAGTGTAGATCTAGATCACCTCTCTCAAATCATAGAAGGCAAGATGTTTGAGTGGGTAGAGAGAGATCTAGGGAAATGAAGCTTTGGAACAATGGTGGGTATGAGCTGAAAGTCGTGGCCCCTCTTGGGGAAGAAGAGGTCCCTTATAGGTCCACCAAAAAACTAGCCGTTTTTTGCCAGAATCCCTCCGTCCGGAATAGATCCAGAATGGTCCAGAATATTCCGGACGCTCGGAATATTTCGAGCCATTCCGAACCGTTCCGAATACCTAAGAGAGAGTTTTGCCCCTTGTTCGGAATCCGTCTGGAATCAGTCCGAAAAATTCCGAACTGTTACGAATTCCAAACAGAGAATTTTCGCCCCTTGTTCAGAATCCGTCCAGAATATTCCGGACATCCGGAATATTCTGGATTAATTCCGACTGGCTCGGAATAGCTGGTTTTTCAAGAGATTTCTTTTTGGAAACTTGTAGGTTTCTTCGGCAGTGTATGTAGGAAGGCTAGTGGGGGTGCAAGTATAGTTTTTCAGTGTAGGTGAATGATTTCCCCACGGCATCCATTGAACAAACCATCTTGATAGTACGGATGCCCTATAAGATAAAATAAACAATATAAACACATCGTATTCGATCTTTTATCCTTTTTGAGGGATCAATCACCGATCTTTTATCCTTTTTGAGGTGTCAATCACCGTCTTGTGCTTTTCATCAATTCAACCTAAACACTTAGCACACGGTGAGATTTCACTTATATTGTTATCAAACACCGCAAAACCATTTAGGATGAAAATGCCCTTTCAACGGCAGGAGCACGGGTCCAGGAGGTCGAAGAGCCGGTCACGAAGGCAAGCTTGGCACGCGAGCGAGGACGTCAGCGTGGGGGCAGGGAGCTCGGGGCAGACGCGGTCATCGGGCTCCCGGCAGGAGCTGCGCATGGAGGTCGCCTTGGGACGGCGACGGAGGAGCTCGTCGGCCGGTGCTGGTCGCTGGAGGAGAGAGGCCATGGTGGAGCTCATCGGGTAGCACCGAAGCAGTCGCTCGTCGGGGGCTGGGAGGCGGTCGTGGCGGTGGTGGCAGAGACGGCCAAGGTGGAAAACGGCGGCCGTCCAGGAAGGAGGAGGTCGTAGGGACGCGGTCGAGGATGAAGGCGGCGCTACCGGCGATGGGGGCCACGGCCGGAGGCGGGAGCATGAGCAGCCAGTGGAGCGGTCACCGGAGGGGAGGGGGACGTGACCATGGGCGCGCGAGACGGAACAAGAGGAAGAGAGACGTGGGGAGGTGCTCGGGAGAGAGAGAGATGGCGGCGCTGCACTGGGGCTGGGGATCGAAGGGTTAGGGTTCGGGCTTGGGGGTGTTGGGTTAGCTGGGAAAGCCTAGGCTGGGCTGGCCTGGCTGGGGCTCTAAAACATTTTTTTGCTTATTTGTTTTATTTTCATATAAATAGAAGGGGTTTTGGGAAGAGAATAGGAGCTCAACAATTTTTTGAAAATTTACAAACTCACTGGAATTAAGAAAATATGAATGATGGCATGATTATGTCATGATGCACAAAACAAGAACACAATCAAAAACTACTAGGGTACTTTTCTGGACGTTACAACGAAAATGAAGAGGAACGCATGGGCCATGATCTATATGTAACATATGTTGTTAATATGTTCTTCTTTTCTAGTATATAAACAGTTCTTGATCTCCTGTTGTTGGTTTTGTCAGTAATGCTAGAACCTGAATATATATCTCCCTTTTATTTGCCAGGAACGACCAGATGAAATTCTACCGTTTGGTTTAGCTAGGCTTTTTGGATCAGGGGATGAAGATGAGGAGGCTCTAAACAACAACCAAGACAATAGTGAAGAGGAACTCGAGAAGAGGAAGGAGGACTAGAAACAACCAAGACAATAGTTGGGAGGCCATCCCTCATGGTGATAACTCCTTCACAGTTAACTTCCCGTCCATGGAGGATTTGCTAAGGTTTGATGGTATAGAGCTTGGCATCCCTTCTCAATCAACCAGGCTTGTATTTAGTCAGTGGAGACCGGTGGACGTTCCGCACAAGATGGAGCTACACCAAACTTGGGTACATGTCACTGGTGTTCCGAATCCGTTGAGACACTTCTTGGGTTTAAGGGTAGTTGGTTCTCTCATTGGTACCATGATTGATGTGGACTTGCTTTCCTTCTGTCGTAGAGGTGTGATGCATGTAAAATGCATACATGAACTTTGCATTATTTTACTTATATTCCAATCATATTTGCATCATATAAGGGTTATATCAATGTTTTATAATGATTTTGGGAATACTTCATAGTTTTCCCATTTATTTGGAATTAACCCTGTTTTCCAGAAAACGTCTTTTTTAGTGTTTCAGACTTTCCGGGAGCTTCGGGACTCCAAAAAGGGCAAGGTCAGAGAGAACACTTCAGAATTTTCGAGACGAACGCAATGGGCTCAAAATGAAGGCCAGAAGCCCAACCAGCTGGAAATGAGAGGGCCCCACGCGGCCTAAAATCTTGGCCGCGTGGGCCTACCTATTTTGGGCCTCGAGCTCCGCCGCCGTTGATCTTTTCTCCACCGACCTAGTCGTGACCTAAAAACGCTATAAAAATTGTCCCCCGACGTTCTCTGGAAGCGGCGCCGCACAAACACAGAAACACCGAAACGGAGATCAGGAGCTGCAGATTGGAGGGGAAAACTCCGGCGGGCGCTGCCGGGGTGGTCTCCACCTTCTCCAACGACTTCTCCACCGTCTCCATGATGAAGGGGGAGTAGTCCACCCCCTGGATTTGGGTTTGTGGTGGTAACTTATGTATCTCTCCTCTCTTTGAGCTTCACTAATTAGTACCGTATGAGCTGCTGAACATGATTACGGTCATCTATGTAATTCCCATGGTGGATATTGTGGTGTGAGATAATTTGTTATGCATTTACTGTTGTGTTGGATCTTTTATGACTTGTCATACTTTGGAGATATTCTATGATGCATGTGATGGTTTGATTTATGCATAATGCCTTGTTTATCTTTATCATGAGGTGATTGACACCACCAAGTGTAGATAGATGAGAGAGATGTGGTCACACACGAAATATAAATCATTGCACTAGTGTTTAGAATATTGTCCATTATGAAGTATGATGTATGTGGGTACGGATGGCCGATGTGACAACGGCATAGGTATTGAGTGACACAGTAGCCCAACATCCTTTATCTGGGGGTAAAAAGAAGAGTATGATGTGGGAGTGAGAGCAACCACGCTAGCCTTACGAGGGTGACCTAGCAACACAAATGAGTACTTCTTTCAACTATGTGTTTTAGGACATATAGCCGTTATAAAAGCTACCATTAAAACATGACAATTATGTGTACTTTATCTATAACATGATAATCACCATAGATGAGAGAGAGGATTAAGTGAACCCATGAACCCATGTCCATTGTTCCTATAAGAGAAAACCTTTGTCTTGTCCTCTTGCATTGAAGAGGATTGGGACACTTTTACATTCTTGCTTGGTTACATTCCATCCATCAAATCAACCACCTTGCTCCTTAAACTTGTTTAGTGCATAATCAACTAAAACTTGTGACACTTTAGTTGTAGGGAATAGATAACTTTTCCTTCTTGCTCCTGCGGATCGATACCTTACTTCCACATTGAGAGGTGCTATAGTGATCCCCTGCTCTTGGGGGTATCAAGTACTTTTCTGGCGCCGTTGCCGGGGAGCGTAGCGCTTAAGTTTCTATTCTTGTGTGCACTAGACTAAGCTTGGGGAAGTCTCTTTAACTTGTTTTATATCTTGCAATCATCTAAGCTTGGGGAGGTTCCTTTAAACTTGTCTGGGTGTAAGTTCTTCATTACTTTTGCTATGGGTTTTCTGTTTGATTATACACCTGAGGAACTTGCAACATTTACACTTGAGGAACTTGAAATATTACAAGAAGCTGATGATTTCTTTTCTCGAGCAGATGCTATTAAACGTAAAAAGTTAACTCTTGCTGCCATGGAAAGAACTAATATTTTGCAGGAAGAAGAGGACAAAAACCTAAGCTTGGGGATGCCCATGCAATCTCAAGAAGATGCTGAAAAAGAACAACTGGAGAATGAAGAGTTGGATCTCCCAACTTCACCATCAACATATGATAGTAACACTCAAACTCAAAAACCTTTTGCTAGTAAACTTATTGATAATAATGAGGAGTGTTGCTTAAATGTGCTATATGATAATGCTTTAGATGATGGTCCTATGCTTATTGATAATCCTACATGTTTGGAAGTTACTATATTATGTGAGGATAAAAATGATATACTTGCTGCTCATGATAGTACTCTTACTCATGAGAGTCCTGCTATGTTCTTGAATTCTCCTAACTACACCATAGAGGAGAAATTTGCTTATGTTGAGAAATACTTATGTGGTTTGCAATTATCTTTAGTTCCAAATCTTTGTTGCAACCATGATATTAAACTTGATATTGATCTTAACAACTATTTTGAAAGAGGGAAGCATGCTAATAAACTCCAAAATAAATTTAATGACTCTCTTTATGTTCCCAAATTATCTAAGTTGGAAGATTCTATTGGTTACGTGATTAAATACACTTCTACTACTTGCAACTATTATGAAAGAGGAAGTGATAAGAACCCTCTTTATGCTACTAATAATTATGGGCTGCAAGTAAATATTGTTAATATGCATTGGAAAACTTATATTCATTGTGATTCATTCATATACAAAATGCCAATGCATAGAAGAAGTTAGACTTCGTTGTTATTACCTTTGTGTTTTGTTTCTCTCTCTACCAGGTTTCAACTTGACTATTATCTTCATTGGCTTGAGAGCAACATGGGACCCTGGTATAATGCATGGAACACTTCCCAAGGAAGAGGGGAACAACATTCAAGCTCCTCATGAGCTTCATCTTCGCTAACAACAAGTAAGAAGCCTAGCTATATGGCTATAAAGAAAGCGCTTTGCGGGAGGCAACCCGGTTATTTTTGTGTGTGATTTTTCTTTGTGTCCTCTTGCTGTAACAAGAGACTTTGTGTCTAGTTTAGTTTCTGGAGTTTTAAATAAAGTGCCAAGTTTTACCCATTTTGGTCTTGAAAAGTTGCTTATTGAGTTCGGAGATTTTATTCCTGCACGAGTCAGTGCACGGTATGATTTTTAATTCTTATTCTGTAACTCCGAATGAGCTCATATTTGAACTGTAGTTGCAACTTTTCATCCTCTGTATGCATGAATTTTTCGGAATTTTTCGAGAAAGTTTGGTAGGGTAGAAAAATACGTTTTGCTGCTGCTGTTTTTCTGGACAGATTCTGTCCCATTTTGTTTGATGCATGCTTTGAGCTTTTAAGTTGAATCTTTTTGATCCAATTGAGTTTATGAGTAGGCATACAACATTATACACTTTCTGGACATCTCATATGAATTTTTGTTCAAGGATTATATGCAGCAAGAAACCTATTTGTTTATCACTATTAATGCACCCCACAGAAAAGAAATGGGAGAAACGGTGTTTTGAAGTTTTTTCACAGGGATTGGAGGAGATGCACCAAGAGCTATCCAAGGATGGTGAAGACCATAAGCTTGGGGATGTGAAGACAACCCCACTGGACCTACACACTCTCGGTTTGCACACGTCCAACTTCTGTTTTTCGATCGAAACACTTTATCGCATAAACTTGGAGCGTCTTTTTGTTTGTTTTGGTTTGATTCTTTGAGAGACCACCACACTATCATTTATATATGGGAGAGCTACTGGAAATATGGGTTGAAATATGTTGGATGCTTTTATAAGATTGGGAAAAGGGATGTTTGAGTTGATTTTTAATGATACATATAGTTGCATGATTCATGAGCTTGTTTATGAGTAATAGTTTGCAAATCCTTTTTGAAGAGCTATCACTTATTCATGTTTTGGTGCTGATTGTTATTTTACTTGGTTTAACATGGATTAGTTAGTTCTATGGACACTCATGCATGCATCTAGATGGTCAACTTTCTCCCTTTTGCTAGCCCAAACATTCCAACAAGTCAAAACTTGTTTCCAACACCTTCAACCAAAGTTATTCCAGTGAGTCCACCATATCTACCTACTAGCTATATGCTATTCCGAGTATGTTCATCATGATATTTGTGTTATCTATACCTCTGAATGAAAATGATTATGTTATTGATTGCCATGGGAAAAGTTGGTTATATAGCTCTCACGAACTTGATGCACATTTTACTATCATTGCAATAAATAAAACATGACCCATTGTGATTAAGATTATGATGCTAGTGGCTTGATAAATGTTCGAGGTTGGGAGTTAGCCCATATGTGCTGTCACATGCAAAGCTTTCAACATGCTCCTTCATCTCATTTAGTTGATATCATGTACTTTTGTTTATGGATGCCTATCATGGTGAAATGAGGTGGAAATGAAGTAGTTTAAATGAGTTTGTATAAATGGTTAGAGAGACGCCTGGGCCGCTAATCTAAGCCATGCATCATTCATGGTGGAAATTTACTTACATGCTATGGTGAACCGTCTGTGATACACCTTATAATAAATAGCTATTCCAATGGTAAATAAAAAGGGTGTTGAGGTTGTTCATCTTGTTTGTTTGTCTTGTCATTTTGATATGGGCTTGTTCCATATCCTGGGACAAGAGGTACCCCAGTTGACGCTCTTGATGATACTATTATTACTTACAATGATATATAACTTGAACTTGCTTTGTTTCCTAAGTTGAGTAATCATGGTGTAGGTACTTGTATTCAAGGGGCATGAGACACCTAACCTTTACTTTGTCAAGCACACTACTCATATTTGCTCTCACATTAAACTATAATCATTCAAGATGCTATGATAGGGGAATGAGAGCTTGACACCAAGTATTACCACATTGCAATCATTAACTTAAGTAGAAGAGTTTGGAGGTTAGATGAAACTTATGCATGCTTTACCTCTACTCACTTATACATCTTTCCAAAGTGTCCACCTATCATATTCAGATTTTCATCATCACTCTATGACCAATGTAGGATGTCCATACTTATCATTATGCATACATGTGGTCCATACTACTATCTGTTATGTTACACTTTGTGAACTATCATTGAACATCCTTACATTGAATACTTGATATCACTTCATAAACTATTTTGCATATTGCTACTCCTTTGAAGAATGAATCATTTGACTCTATGTAGCAGTAGCAATCATCTTTGATATCCATTGTTAGTATTAAATTGCAAAGTCCATGTTAGTTTTATCACCTTCATACTCGAGGACGAGTATGGTTAAGCTTGGGGATGTTGATGCATGTAAAATGCATACATGAACTTTGCATTATTTTACTTATATTCCAATCATATTTGCATCATATAAGGGTTATATCAATGTTTTATAATGATTTTGGGAATACTTCATAGTTTTCCCATTTATTTGGAATTAACCCTGTTTTCCAGAAAACGTCTTTTTTAGTGTTTCAGACTTTCCGGGAGCTTCGGGACTCCAAAAAGGGCAAGGTCAGAGAGCACGCTTCAGAATTTTCGAGACGAACGCAATGGGCTCAAAATGAAGGCCAGAAGCCCAACCAGCTGGAAATGAGAGGGCCCCACGCGGCCTAAAATCTTGGCGCGTGGGCCTACCTATTTTGGGCCTCGGAGCTCCGCCGCCGTTGATCTTTTCTCCACCGACCTAGTCGTGACCTAAAAACGCCTATAAAAATTGTCCCCCGACGTTCTCTGGAAGCGCGCCGCACAAACACAGAAACACCGAAACGGAGATCAGGAGCTGCAGATTGGAGGGGGAAAACTCCGGCGGGGCGCTGCCGGGGTGGTCTCCACCTTCTCCAACGACTTCTCCACCGTCTCCATGATGAAGGGGGAGTAGTCCACCCCCTGGATTTGGGTTTGTGGTGGTAACTTATGTATCTCTCCTCTCTTTGAGCTTCACTAATTAGTACCGTATGAGCTGCTGAACATGATTACGGTCATCTATGTAATTCCCATGGTGGATATTGTGGTGTGAGATATTTGTTATGCATTTACTGTTGTGTTGGATCTTTTATGACTTGTCATACTTTGGAGATATTCTATGATGCATGTGATGGTTTGATTTATGCATAATGCCTTGTTTATCTTTGTCATGAGGTGATTGACACCACCAAGTGTAGATAGATGAGAGAGATGTGGTCACACACGAAATATAATCATTGCACTAGTGTTTAGAATATTGTCCATTATGAAGTATGATGTATGTAGGTACGGGATGGCCGATGTGACACGGCATATGTATTGAGTGACATGTAAATACAGCCCAACATCCTTTATCTGGGGTAAAAAGAAGAGTATGATGTGGGAGTGAGAGCAACCACGCTAGCCTTACGAGGGTGACCTAGCAACACAAATGAGTACTTCTTTCAACTATGTGTTTTAGGACATATAGCCGTTATAAAAGCTACCATTAAAACATGACAATTGTGTGTACTTTATCTATAACATGATAATCACCGTAGATGAGAGAGAGGATTAAGTGAACCCATGTCCATTGTTCCTATAAGAGAAAATTTTGTCTTGTCCTCTTGCATTGAAGAGGATTGGGACACTTTTACATTCTTGTTTTGTTACATTCCCATCCATTAAATCAACCACTTGTTCCTTAAACTTGTTTAGTGCATAATCAACTAAAACTTGTGACACTTTAGTTGTAGGGAATAGATAACTTTTCCTTCTTGCTCCTGCGGATCGATACCTTACTTCCACATTGAGAGGTGCTACAGTGATCCCCTGCTCTTGGGGGTTATCAAGGTGTGGTTCGCATTTTGGTGGGAATGGTGGCAGATGACTGTTTCAAGAAGGTGGATGAGTTGGGTCCTTACATTAAAACAGACGGGGTGCTATTGTTAAAAGGTTATGATTTTACCTTCCATCCGCGGCGGATTTTATCCCGGAGCCAGACTTTGTTACTTTTATTTGGAAGTGCAAAGATAAAGATGACTCAGCTGATAAAGGGATGGAGGAGGAGGATCTTGAGGGACAGCCGGGGCAAGGAGGTTCAACCGTGAATGGGCTACTGGGGCAACAAGTATGTCTATTGATCCTAGTCCGTCTGCTGGTGCGAGCAAGGTACATGGGGCGTCCACTGCTCACTTGTTGAGGGGTATTGCTCTTACGCCCTTTAACCCCAACCCTTGGACTCCTCGGGCGATTGAAATTGTTAAACAGTCGAGGTTGTCTGGTGGTCTGTTTGTGGTGGAGAATCTGTCCTCCCTGGAAGCTGGACCGCAAAATGCTGGCAGCCGGCCTCATAGCCGGGCGGTGCGCTGCTGGCCGTCTCTCACGAGCGGCAGCTCACAGGGGCCTCCGGTTCACAGGAAGCTGCTGTCCAGGACGAGTTGGGCCGAGGCGATGAGCAGCTAACCGCCGCGCGCGCGTCGGCGACGGATGTTCCTGGCGGGCCGCTGCCTACCGCCCACGCGGTGGAAGGCGGGGACGCAGTCCAGGAGATGTCGGGCCGGTCTCCTGGGATGGCGAGCGCTGCAGCTGGGATGGAGGCTGCTGCCCGGGAGACACTGGAGAAGACCACGGTGGGACTCCCACCGATGCAGGCTCCGGACATGGTTGTGGTGGTGGGTTCGATGGTCTGCTCGTCGGCGGACAGTGGAGTTTCTCCTGCTACTCCAACTTCAGACACTGTGGTCAAGAGGGCTGCTACTACGCCACCGCCCTCTCCCATGGTGTCTCCGCCATCTCCTGCTACTCCGGCTTCGGACACTGTGGTCGAGAGGGTTGCTACTCTTCCATTGCCCTCTCCCATGGTGTCATCGCCGGTTGGGGGATGTTCGTAGCCTAAGGGTACACCTAGGCGTAGTGGACGTCACCCGACCGGGGCGGATGGAGCGTCAATGACGGACGAGGACTCGCTGTCCAAGGCGATGCGTCGCAAAGCGGCGATGTTCTCCGCTCCTCCCACGGGTATGTCTCCATCACAAAAGTATTTTCTTTCTTTTTTGATGTCTAAATTATCTTCTAGATTAACTAATGTAGGCGTCAGTTTAGGAAGAAATGAAAAAAAAATTGTAGTTTTGGCTAATGCTTTGAAACACCTGGTGTTTCGAGTAGGCCGGTTACCTCACATGTAGATGATGATGATGCGAATGCCACGGTGGATGGACAGCTTCTATATCATCTGGTGTGTGAGGTAACGGAGGTGGGGATGGATGAGGCGGAGCTAGGATCTTTTTATGACCTGTATGCTTTCGGCCGGAAATCCAAATCCGCTAAAAACAACAAAAAAACAAAAATCGCGAAAAAACGTGAAAAGGTCTAAATCTCCAACGGTTTCCAGATGAATGGCATATTTCTGAATAGCAGAGGTCTCGGTGACTTGGCTAAACATTTGAATATTGCTCAGCATGTCAGGGACCATAAGTTGGATTTTTTGGCTATTTCAGAAACGGGGAGACGAGACTTTACAGGTTCTGTCCTGGATCGCCTTTCAGGTGGCTTGAACTTTACTTGGCATTCTCGTCCCCCTCGCGGTAGATCGGGTGGTATGTTACTCGGCATTAAATCAGATTCCATGAAATTGTTGGCCTTTTTGGATGGTGACTTTCATATTAAATTTCATATCCGGAACAAGGGCCGTCCAAGAAGAGCATAAGGCTGCTTTTCTTCCTGAGTTGGTCAACCTAGCTAACGATAACCCATACCCTATTCTTATAGAGGGGATTTCAATATGCTAAGGTTCCGACACGAGAAAAGTAGGGACGGTTTGATTCTCATTGGCCTTTTTTGTTCAATGCTGTCATTGACAACTTGTCCTTAAGAGAGGTACATATGACGGGGAGGCAGTTTACTTGGGCAAACAGCCTCCCTGAGCCGACATACGAGAAGCTGGACCGTGTATTGATGGACTCCGATTGGGAGGATAAATACCCATTGGTAACGGTACACGCTTTAGAACGTATTGAGGCTTTCTCAGACCTTGCGTGATGGTTTTGATGATCTGGTAAAAAAGTTTGGTCTCAGCCGGTGGTTGGTGATACCCCCATTCAAAGATGGAATAATAAGATGCGCAATCTGCGTAAATATCTTCGAGGGTGGGCTAGACACACAATTGGCATGCTCAAAAAAGAAAAAGAGCGCCTTTGTTCTATTGTTGAAGAGCTCGATCAAATCGCAGAAATACGGGTTTTATCAGCACAGGAGATTGAACTTAAAAGTCAATCGAATGAGCAGGTAGCACGTATGTTGCGTGAAGAAGAGCTTAAATGGTACCAGAGATCTAAGGCTCAATTTATCCTTGAAGGGGATTCGAATACGAGATATTTCCATAATGTTGCCAATGGCAGACATAGGAAGAAACGTATTCACTCTCTTAATCAGGATGAGGGCCTGATCGAAGGACAGGAACAGCACAAGGAGTATATTACGAAATACTATAAATGTCTGTTCGGGGCTCCGGAGGAAGGAATCTTTCTCTTGATGAGTCGCGAACAGATGATATACCCCAAGTATCCACTGAGGAAAATAACTTTCTTATTGCTCCCTTCTCAGAAGACGAGATAAGAAAGGCGATTTTCCAAATGGAGCATAATAAGGCGCCGGGTCCGGATGGCTTTCCTGCTGAGTTCTACCATCATTTCTGGGAAGCCATCAAATCCGATCTTCTAGAATTGTTCGGATGCTTGCAAGCCAGAGAACTAGATTTGTTTCGCCTTAACTTTGGGGAAATCGTTTTGTTATCTAAAATTTAGGAGGCTGAAAGGATACAACAGTATCGGCCCATATGTCTCCTGAATGTTAGTTTCAAAATCTTTACGAATGTGGCAACCATTAGGTTAAACTCTGAGGCTGATCATGTGGTTAAAACTACACAAACTGCATTTATGCAAGGTAGGAATATACTAGACGGGGTCATCATTCTGTACGAAACCGTACATGCGATGCATACAAAGAAGCTTAATGGAGTAATATTCAGAATCGACTTTGAAAAAGCCTATGATAAGGTTAATTGGTCGTTCCTCCAACAGATTCTGAGAATGAAAGGTTTCTCGGAAGAGTGGTGTGCTTTGATTCACAATTTTATTTCTAGGGGTTGTGTGGCTGTTAAAGTCAATGATGACGTCGGCCGTTACTTCCAAACAAAAAAGGGATTAAGGCAAGGTGATCCCCTATCTCCCATACTATTTAATATAGTGGCTGATATGTTGGCGATCATGATTGAACGGGCAAAGGAAGATGGCTAAATTGAAGGGGTAGTCCCACATCTTGTCGATGGGGGATTATCCATTCTTGAATATGCGGACGATACAATTCTCTTTATGGAGCATGACCTAGATAAAGCGGCGAATCTGAAATTAATTTTATCAGCATTCGAGCGGTTATCGGGGTTGAAGATCAACTTCCACAAGAGTGAATTGTTTTGCTTCGGCGAAGCCAAGGATGCAGTTGCTCAATATGCCGAAATATTTGGTTGTGAGCAAGGTCAATTTACTATTAGGTATTTTTTTTCCTATTAGGTATTTGGGTATTCCGATACATTATAGGAAACCGACTAATGCGGAATGGAAACACGTCGAGGAACATCTTCAACAGAGGCTATCTAGTTGGAAAGGAAAGTTACTATCTCTTGGCAGGAGGTTGGTTCTCATTAATTCGGTACTATCAAATATGGTACTGTATATGATATCCTTCTTCCAGCTACCCAAAGGGGTCTTACAAAGATTAGATTACTTCCGATCGAGATTCTTTTGGCAAGGAGATAGTGAGAAAAAGAAATATACACTGGCTAAATGGAATGTCGTTTGTCGACCAAAAGATCAGGGAGGACTGGGTATTCATGACCTTCAGGTTAAGAATTCAGCTCTCCTCGGTAAATGGCTTTTTAAGTTACTTACTGAAGATGGTGTTTGGCAAACGCTCCTTAAACAAAAATTCATTGGCACAAAGGCGTTATCTCAGGCATATTGGAAACCTGGTGATTCTCACTTTTGGGCTGGCCTAATGGCGGCAAAGAAACATTTCTTCCGCTTTGGGGTATTTAAAATTAAGGACGGATTGGAGATAAGATTCTGGGAGGACAAATGGTTAGGTAATACCACCCTCCGAGAACAGTATCCGGCACTATACAATATTGTTCGTCATAAAGGGGATACCATAGCCACGGTTATGCAGTCTTCACCACCCAATGTGACGTTCAGGCGAGACTTAATTGGGCCGAGACTTGTGTCTTGGAATGCCTTGCTAGGTCGGTTGAGTTCGGTCCAACTCTCACAAGGTCCCGATGAGTTTCGTTGAAATTTATGTGGGAATGAAAAGTTCTCGATAGATTCCATGTATAGGGCGTTAGTTCAGTCCGATGTTCCAGTCGATAACAATAAAAAAAATATGGCAAATGAAGATACCACTAAAACTGATTTTTTTTTACGTGGTATATTCGTAGGGGTGTCATTTTAACTAAGAATAAACTTGTTAAGCGAAACTGGCATGGAAGTACATAGTGCGTTTTTTGTCCACAACAGGAGACAATTAAGCACTTATTCTTCGAATGCAGGTTTGCGCGTTCTATTTGGTCAGCTATCCAACTAGATTCTAACTTATATCCACCCAAGTCTGTTGCAAATGTGTTTGGCAATTGGTTACATGGGGTTGATAAAAAGCTTAGAACTGTTATTAGGGTGGGAGCGATAGCCGTTATATGCTCGCTTTGGCTGTGTAGAAATGACAAGGTTTTCAATGATAAAAGAAATTCTCGTTTGCAGGTACTCTACCGGTGCACAAGTATTCTCCGTTCGTGGTCCACCTTACAACGGGCGGGGTATCGAGACCTCTTTACGGAAGCATGTGCACGACTGGAAGAAGTGGCGAGGGATATTTTTATCCAACATGGATGGTCACTTGATCGTCAGATTGGTCCACCGTAGACATACACGTTTAACCTCTCTATGATTGTAATTCATCTATTGCTACCTTTTTTGCTGTTTGGATTTTTCGGATTGCGGCTGTGGGCATACTAGTTATGCAGAGGCCGAGTGTAATGCTTAAACCTTTTAACTAATAAAGCCCTTTATCTAAAAAAAGTGACGGCTGCAAACACACATATGTTACTGTAATTAACTTGGTGCATTATGGCATGTTTACAGGGAGCCAAATCTGCAGCCGGTGCTGGCATGGAAAAATGTCCATGATCATACTGATGCTATGTATATGAGGACAGAGTTTCAGGCTTAGGAGTTCCAATGTTCAAACTGAACTGATGTATTGTCGGCCGTGGCCAATTTTTATGTCTTTCAGCACATGTAATGGTGCTAGCGTCAGTCATGCCCTGGCCGCACTCTGCTCTGTTTACGCAGTTTGTTTGGAGTACCATAGCATCTGAAGTTGTGATAGCAGTCGAGCAAACAGAGGAAGTGGTGCCCATGATCATCGACCAACTGCATTGCCACATCTGGCAGCTACAGGAACCGGTCACACAAGGCGTCCCTGCTATGCATGGGTAAGTAAGTCTGAGAGCTGACTCGGACTATGAAGAATTTCTTGCAAGTCGACAACAACAGGTGCCTGTCCCAAGTCAAGGAGGAGACTGTATAGCTGTGTTTCCTGATAAAATGGTCTTACACAGTTGGACGTAATGACTCATCTTCTAAATTCAAGAGAATTTTTTTGTGCACTGAGAAATTATCAGTGGTAATAGTCTCAAGGAAGATTGTGTTTGTAGCTAGGTGTCAGGGTTGCACGCTTGGTGGAAATTGGTAAATGACTAAAATTATGGTACTATGAAAATACTTTTATGACAAATCCATTTGACAAATTTAAATATCGATGTTGCTAATCCTAAGTATTATGAGATTTTCTTATGTCTAGGTGGATTATGAAAAGTGCCACTTGAGTTTAGTGAAAGAATCGTCCATCCAATCCAATGAACTGTTATACCTGGGTTGATTTGGTGTCACCGTCACCTCGAGATTTGTCATCATGGCCTCATCGGTATTTCAATTTGCTCAGCGAAGACGTCATAGGGAGTTGCTTGCAAGCTAGGGCTTGTTAGCTGGCGCGTGCGTGTGGAGGGTTTTTCCTTAATCTTCATTATATTAGTAGCTCGCCTATAATCAAAACACGCTTATCCACAAGTTGCAAATCCGTCAACTTGTAGTCCTGGATAGCATACACGTCCTGCACGGAAAGCTGCTCACTGATGTGACGCACCGACACTACTGGAGTAGTACATATTTGGCAGCAGCGTACGTAACTCCATCGATCCATCGTTGAGCCATGACGAACGGGTACCTGTTCCGGGAGTACATCGGCGCGCAGTTCACCGGCGTCCGTTTCTCCGACGTGCCCGTCAACCCCGGCCTGAGCTTCAACTTCATCCTCTCCTTCGCCATCGACTACACGCCAGTGGGCCAGCAGGCCACGCCGGCGCCGACCAATGGTGTGTTCAGCCCGTTCTGGGACACGGCCAACCTCTCCCGCGCCGACGTGACCGCCGTCAAGGCCACGAACCCAAACGTGAGCGTCATGGTCGGACTCGGCGGCGACAGCGTGCAGGACATCGTCAAGGTCTCCTTCGCGCCGGCGTCCGTCGACTCGTGGGTGGCCAACGCCGTGGCGTCCCTCTCGGACCTCATCAACCAGTACGGCCTCGACGGCGTGGACGTCGACTACGAGCGCTTCGCCGACGGCGTGGGCGTCGACACGTTCGTCGAGTGCATCGGCCGGCTGCTCACCCAGCTCAAGGCCAGGTTCCCCAACATCACCACCTCCATCGCGCCGTTCGAGGACCCAGTGGTGCAGAGCTACTACCAACCTCTGTGGAGCAAGTACTCCGGCGTCATCGACTACGTCAACTTCCAGTTCTATGGCTACGGCGACAACACCGACGTCCCCACCTACGTGATGTTCTATGACCAGCAGGCGCGCGACTACCCCGGCGGAAAGGTCCTGGCCAGCTTCAAGACCGGCGACGTCACCGGGTTGCTCTCGCCTGAGCAAGGCATCAGCGCCGCCATGGAGCTGCAGCGGCAGGACAAGCTGCCGGGCCTCTTCATCTGGTCAGCGGATAGCTCCAAGGTCAGCAGCTACGGGTTTGACTATGAGACCAGGGCGCAGGAGATCGTGGCCAACCATTGATCTCTGAACGGACGGTTCAGAGTATAATTAATTAATACGGTGTTGGCTTGCTAATAATTAAGAATAAGCGTGCAGGTACTTGTAATATTTGCAGGAAGAACCGTATCCATATATCTATATCTATACCTATACCTAATATTAAAAACATGAACGTTTTAAAAAAATCTCAGGGGGTGGGGGGAGGGCGGGATTTCCGGGACAAAAGTTGAAAACGTCTAGGATTTTTCGCCCGGTAAACTCATTTATGGGGGGACCGAGAATTCCGGTTACCGGCCGGTAACCGCGGTATTTTGACCGGTAACCAAATTCTTGGTTTTAGCCCCTAAAAAAAGAGCAACTCAACCCGCAGTCCATTGGCTGGATCGTTTCGTACCGCCAAAGCGCTTCGTACGCAACCCATGCATGTTGGCGAAGACCCTGGACGGTAGATCCCGCCATCGTGGAGGATGAGGGCGACAAGGATGCAGGCCGACCAGTAGGCCTCCACTTTGATGCCAGCCAGCCGCCTTCACCACGGTGGCAATCTTCTCAGAGGTGATGTGGATCTTGTCATCGTCGACTCCCAGCGCCCGACCAGACGCCGAGCCAGAAGTCGTGATGGAACACACGGTGACCACCAGTGGAAGATCGACTCCTCCAAGACCGGCCCGAGCACTCCTCTAAGTACCAACCCGGATGTGGCAATGAAGGAGGCGGAGGTTGCTGAAGTTGTGCCCTAGGACTTGAAAGAGGTTGTCGATGAAGTGGTGGAGGCGACGGACCCGACAAAGGGCAAGTCCATCGTGGATGACGGCTCTGTGATCGCCGAGCCGGACAATACTTGGGCCATAGTGCCATACAAGAGTTGGCTTCACACGCCGCCTCCAGCCGAAGAAGTCCTCGATGAGATGGACCACGTAGTAACACAATTTGCCGGCAACTTCCAACTGCCCAAGGAATCTGGATGGGAGTTGAAAGAACTGGAACGTCTTTCAGACCTAAGGCATATTTTGATTATCATATTGGAAAGAACAGCTACATGTAGCTCAGGTTCATTGCTAAGCGACAAAAAGCACCTCAGGAAATTGATATGCACCACTGCACAAAATTATAAGCCATATTTAGAAGAAGCTGTTAAAAACATCGAGGCAATCTTTGAGCAGCTAAAACCTCCCGTTAACCTGGAAGATCTTGGTATTGGTGGATTCTTTGGTCCATAGTATCCCACCTGGCTTGGTACTTCCTATTTGTCTTCACTCAACCATTTGGCATTCATAGATTGCAGTTCTTTTTTCGATAAAGCGCGCTGCTCCAGCCCCTCGCTAGGTACCCGCCCATCACCTGCTCGGTCAATCCTATACGTCCGTGGGCTGTGGGGAGGGGAAACGGTTCCGGACGCCCTGCACCACCAAAACGAGTTAGCACCCTGGTATTGCACGCGGCGGTGGCTTCGCGCATCTTAGGGTTTTGTTTGCTTGCAGTGGTCGAAATCTTTGAACCGTTTGGCAAATTGACTAGTTCAACCGATTCACATGTCTAGTTCTGTCAGTCTGCGTTAACGCCGGTTCATCATCCGTATCATGGAGTGCCAAGGGGTGCGTTCTCCATGCATCATTCCGTGTGACAAGAATGTAGCCAAATTGCTCTAGTGTTTTGTTCATTTACCTCGACTGCTAGATGAATTGTAGCAGCAATTGGTTCCTCAGTTTTATATATGCCGCTTCAGTCAGGTATAATTCTCCGGTCAGGCTTTTAAGCACCAACAGATGACAAACCTCTGTTGTTGGATTAAACACAGGTTCTGTCGGATATACTGGTGCCGGTAATCCAAGCCTAAACACAGGTTCTGTCGGATAACATACCTGTTGATGGGAAATTGTATGTACTGAACTTGCTGCTGGGATGTTGCTGTGTTTCATTTCTATGAATGGAGCCAGGAAGAAAATCTGGTAAAGGAAGCACTGCAAATGCGTATGCTTGAGTTCTCGCTGATGTTTTTGATCTGGTAAAGCGGTTACTCCAGCTTGTGTGTGTGACGGTATCTCTTTGTTCATCGGATTCATCGGTATAGCATATTGCTCTCCTTGCTCTGTACTGACTGAATGAGATTTGTTTGCGAGGTAAAAAATGATGTATGTCTGAAGAGGTTGTAGTTTGATGTTGGACTTTGGTGAGTAAGGCAACAGTACTGTTGTTGGTTTCTATAGATATTCAGGCTCCAGGTCAATACTGTACGTATATCATCATAGCATATTAGCAACTCTAACTACTCAGACGTCATTGCTTGCAGTTGGCCCGGCCCTGGAGTGATGAACATTTGAATTTGTATAAATACCTTTCGACGACGCTGAAACAAAAAGAAACATATTATGCCCTTCATCATATTGTCAGCAGAAAAATATGAGATCCTGGCGATGCTGATAACTTGATACGACAATGACGAAGAAGACGAGGATGAAATTCAGAGAGGCGTATGTCATACAAGTTCAGATGACGGTGTGGTGTGGCATGTTGGTCTGCTCTCTGGATTCTAGAAAGAAACAAGTGGGCGCTCTTCTTCTTCTTCAGTTCAGCCCACGACCAGTTAGCAAAAATTGAGCAAGCAGAGTGCAGATCAGAGGAAGATGCAATTGCCACGCCCAGCCCGGTTTCCCTGCTAACGAGCACGCACGGCAGAACGGTGGTGGTGCCAAGGACCAGACAAAATTACGCTCCTGTGAGCAAAGGTCTTAAATCACATTTTTTTTTAATTAGGTACAAGCGTAAATAATATGGTCTAAAATTTTAGAAAACTATAGTAATTTAGATGTACTAATACATCTCTGTAGCATCATATCTTACAACCAGTCAAAGAAACATCTGCCGCAGCAAGATTTCGGACATCATCCTATTAGCTTTTTGATTTTCATTTGATTTGGTCATATACAACGGTGGCCTGAGACACATTGGCGGCGCTAAGCAGCGGCGGCGGGGTGGGCTCGACATGATGGGAGGGCTTCAACCTGCTCCCTGTCTGCTACGTCCTGCGCGCCAAAAACGGTCTGCGGTCTGCCTGCATCACTTGGACGCCGGGGCGGCGGCCTCGGGCATGGCGGGCGGCGGCGTGGGGCTTGCCGATCTGCCCAATAAAGGTGGCGGTCCTTGGATCCCTCTCTCGCCAAGACGATGATCTACTTGATGCATGTCTTCATTGATCTGCCCGGAGTGTCGAGTTCTGGAAGGCTCCGCCGGCGAACTCCATTGGGGTTGTGCACCCCGGGTTGATTGAAGGGGAGAGAGATGAGCGCTGGTGATCACGACGGCTGACAAGCAAGGCGTTTACCCAGGTTCAGGCTCCCGGAGGATAACACCCTACTTCCTGCTTGTCTGGTATTGAATGGCGAGTTGTGGCTACAATGGCGAGATGGCAATCTCGCTAGGGTTTGTGGTGGCGGCTATGAGCGTACCCTAGACGAAGGACCCTCCTAGCCTTTATATGGTAGGCTAGGTCTCAGGTGAACGGTGCCGATGGCGCTTACAAGCATGGCTGGAGTCACATGACCTAACGTCGACTATCTTGGGCCGCACGTCGTCCTTCTTGGGCCTTCCTTGGGCCTTCGTCATAAGGCTGATAGGCTTGGCGTGACCCAGGTATCCCCACCGTGGGGTAGTCGAAGAGTGACCCCACGACAGGAGCCCCCGAGTGCTTAGTCGAATCGTAGAGTCGGGTAAAGGACTCCTTCCTCCTGGGCACGCCATCGGGTTCCTGAAAGGAACAAGTAAAGTTAGTCGACTCCGGCCGTTCAGGGCTTATGGAGGATTCCTTAGTCGAACCGTCGACTGCTGGGTAAAATACTGTGCGTACAGTCTTAGTCGGTGATTTTTCGACTGCTAATGTTCTGAGTCACTCGGGAGCGCGAACAGCGCTCCCGATGGGAGTAGCCCCCGAGATTAAGCTGAATTGCTTGCAATTGAGGTTAAACTCAATTTTTCTTCAGTCGAAAAGCCCGCTCCCGATGGGAGTAAAGAAGGGACTCGACCTGTTGGAGTCGCGACTGGCTTTGCGTGACTTACTGTGTATTCGGCCGGTTTGGCTTACTGCACAAGTTGGTTCAGCTCTTGGAGCTTACTGAATCTTCTTGCACTCGAATGAACTGTTCGAGTTCTCAATCAGCCCTTGGCTTACTTCCTACGCCTTCGCGGTTGACGTCAGTGCTGACGTTTTTGGCGCACTCTGTGCCCGATGGGACGTGACAGTGCGGTCCCACTGTCAGTATTGACTGGAGACAGCGGTTGCCGCTTTGTACTGACCGTTGGGCGTGAAAATTTCGCGGTGTGATGATGGCGCCTTGATTCCCGTGCGTAGTGGGCGGCGTGGCCGGCGACGGTTGCTATCTCCACGCGACACGTGGACGGCCTGATGATGTTGTGAAGTGCGGTTTCGCTGAGGACGGCCTGGATTAACTGGCCACGCGGTATATACTTTTCACCGCGGCAGCGAACAGTTCATTCCATCCCCATTCTGCCCTCGTCTCCGCTGCTCTCTCTCCGCCATTGTTGCGCTTTTCTGCCAGTTTCTTTCCTCCGCCCTCCATGAGCAAGGCCGCGATGAAGAGGGGGAAGTCTGTTGCTGGCGCCGTCGCCGCCGCCGAGGCGAGCGTGATGAAGAAGCCCGACGGCGACTGGTCAAATCGTCGGTGAAGAAGGCCGACCTCGAGGCCCTCCGCGCGCAGGGGCTGCTGCCGCCGGCAGATCAAGCGACGGTGCGCGCTCCCGGGAAAGAGGTATTCCCCGCTCCTCGCGAGGGGGAACGCGTGTGCTTCGTGGATTTCCTTCCGCGGGGTTTCGGGTTCCCCCTCCACGATTTCGTCCGTGGTCTCTTGTACGCTTATGGGATTCAGATCCACGATCTGACTCCCAAGAGCGTCTTGAGCATCGCGAGCTATTTCGTGCTCTGCGAGTGCTTCCTGGAAATCGCACCCAACTGGCTGCTGTGGAAGTCGGTATTCCTCGTGAGGAGGAACGTGGGGAAGAGCAAGCAGGTGTATCCAGTCGGCGGCTTCGGCATCCAGGTGCGTGGCGACACCTCCTACTTTCAGATGAAGAAGTCCAACTCCGTCCAGGGCTGGCGAAAGAAGTGGTTCTACATCAGGTGCGACCAAGAAGGGCTTCCCGACTTCGCGGCTGATCGCGAGTTGCGGAAGACGAACGCGTGGGCGCACCCGCTGTCGAAGGAGGACAGGGAGGCGACTCAGCCCTTGCTGACGCTTCTTCGTGGCCTTCTGAAAAGTCTCGGGCGCGAGACAGGTGGAATTCACCTCATCGCCACCTTCTTCAGGCTTCGGGTGCAGCCGCTCCGCACTCGCGTCCACCCGATGTGGGCGCATGAGGATGTTGGCGATGAGCTCGATGATGACGCAGTCGAGTCGAAGGTGAGGAGCATCACTAGTCTCCGAGCCGCTGACCCGTGCAATGTCAAGTGCCCAGTCGAGCCGTATGGGCCTAATAATCCTGTGCCTGAGGTGAGCTTCGTTTGCTTTGTCTTGTATCTTCTGTCTAATCTTTTTGCCTGACTCGAATGCTTCATTTGCTGACAGGGTTGTTCGAGCTATGTCAGTCTTCCTCCGTTGATGGAGAATGGACCTCATGAAGAGGCAGAGTTCCCTGAGGACGAGGTTGATGACGATGAAGTTCCCTCCGCCACCTCTCCAAGTGAAGAGTTGGAGGAGGATGATGAAGATGAGGAGCCGCTGCGCAAGCGGCAGAGGCGAAAGAGTGGCGACTCTGGTTCTGCTTCGTCGCCCGTGAAGGAGGCGGGTGTGAACGAGGAAGAGACTAGCGAGTCGTCTTCGGGTGGTAGGCACACGAGTGACCTGGCTGAGCCTTTGTTCGTGCCTCCCCTCGGCTCTGCACAGCCGACTGAGTTTGCGAGGATGGCCTCCGTATCCCTGGGAAGTGAAGATGATGTAGATGTTGCCAGGTTAGTCGCGTAACCATTGCCTCGTTTGTGTCGAGTGTGTTTTTGCGCTTGCGAGTCCTTGAATTGTTATCTTGTCACAACGACCGTACTGGCACTGCGAGTGTGTTTTTGCGCTTGCGAGTCCTTGAATTGTTATCTTGTCACAACGACCGTACTGGCACTGTTGCTTCTTCCCCTCGTGAGATGGAGCACACTTCTGCTCCCATGATCGAGCAGACTGCGAAGACGACCGAGAAGAGGCTCAGGCGGGTGACGCTTTGGCCTTGAAGGCTTCGACCTCCTCCGTGCCAGAGAAAGCTGCTGATGCGACTCCGGTTGACGCTGGGCTGCTTGAGCATGTAAGTGTCCTTCGACTCGTTCTGCAAAATCTGTATCGGGTGCGCGAATCAGCGCTCCCGATGGAGTAGCCCCCGAAGATGTGCGTGACTAGAATAGTCGGGCGCAGATTGATGTCTTGTGTTTCCTGCAGCCATTTTATCGCCAGCAGATGGAGGGAGCCGCAGCCTTCGTTCGCATGGAGCAGGAGAGGGATCAGCTCCGCACTGCTCTGGAGCAAGCGAATAGTTAGTGTGAACCCTTGTGCTCGAGGGGTGCTTCGACTGCCTTTATTGCTAACTTTGCTCCGTTGATCCGCAGGCGAAAAGGAGAGCATGAAGAAGCGTGTCGCGGAGCTGGAGAAGTTGCTGGGTGAAGCCCAAGAGCGCGAGCAAGCTCGGGATGATCTGGGGAAGACCCAGGTCGACCGCTTGCTCGCACTCGCAGATGTTGTTGGAAGTAAGTGTTTCAGCTCAGTGCCTACTTTGTCTTATGTCGACTTCGGGTGTCTTATGGGCGTGGATTTCTGTTGATCAGAGACTTGCGGGGGTGCTCCTCCAGAAGGGTCCTCCAGCGAGAATGTCGACTTGGCGAAGGCTGTTGGCTTCATGGACCGCGTCTGCGCGTATGCTTCGGCGGCGCTGCAGAAGTCGACAGGCGCCTTGGCGACTGTGCACCAGAGCATCTTCCCCAGCAAGCCACCGCCAGTTGCTGTTGACGCACTTGCGGCTCCGTTCGAAGGCAATGCGACCACCTTGGCGGACTACACGCGTGCGCAGACGGTACGCGGCTCCGAGCTCACTTTCCAGCTACTTCTTGGCCACCAAGTCGTAGGTGATTTTGAGAAGGTTGTCAGCGACTTCCCTCGGAAGCCCGATGGCAGGACCGCGTCCCTTAGCGGTGTGAAGGCACAGGCGAGTCAGCTGGCTGCAAAGTTGGTCGCCACCTTCGAGAAGAGGATTGCCAAGGCTGCGGAGTTGGCTGCTAGGAAGAACCGTTCCCAGTCGGAGTCTGTGATGTGGACTTTGTTCTTTTAGGATTCTTCTGCTTTTGGTTCTTGGTCTGTAATGAACTATATAGTTTGCGGGTCTTCTGGCCGCGAACATGCTGGTGTTGAAATGTGAATTTGTGCCTTCGAGTCTTCTTTCATATCTTGAATGAATGTGTTCTTTTCCTTGCTTGACGCTGTCGAACTTGACAGTCTAAGATGGCGAAGCTCCTGGGGTCGCTGGAACGACTGGTGTGGGCGACGAGGAGGACACCTCTTCGGCTGCACCCACTCGTCGTCGTCGAGCTCCTCCAGCTCCTGCGCGAAGCGTGAATGATCAATGAGTGATCACCTTCATGAGGAACAAAGTTGTTGAGCTCGAGTCGAAGTTGAAGAGCGCGGAGTTGGAGTTGGAGCGCTTGAGGTCGCGGCCCGTTGCGCCGTTCTCCCAGCGAGAGGAGTTTCTGCTAGGCGAGATAGACTTGATCAGTCGGCAGCTGCAAGGTTGGTTTTCTAGCACTGTGCTTCGACTTCTTTATCCTTTTACTGTTCTTAGCTTTGGGTCTTGATGCAGATGTAAATTCTGACTGGAAGGCCGAGCAAATTCGAGTAGACGAGCGGGTGGAGAAAGAAGCCGCCGGTGACTCACCCGAAGCGTGTCATTTTTGGTCAGATAAATCCAGAGGCAGCATATTGGCTCGAATGTTGGATCGCACCTGGCGGGCTGCTGTACTCTTGGAAGGTTGTAGAAAAACCCTCTGGCAGATCAACAGGGTGTACTTTCCGCACAACGAGCAGCCTAATGGACTGGCTGCGCTGCTGGAGAGGTTCCGTGAAGGCAGTGCGTTGAAGGAAGTTGTGCACACTCAGCTTGTTGCCGGGGCAAACGTGGCGCTGGCGTACGTTCGAATGCACCGGCCTAATCTTCCACTGTACAAGGTGCTTGACGGCTTGCCTGGAGAGGGTGACTACGCCGATACTCTTGCGGCTGCGCGTCAGATGGTTCAGCAGGTCCAGAGCTTTAGTGAGCACCTTGTAGGGCCAGTCGATGCGCCAAAGGGCGAGCCTGTAGAATAAGAGTAGTAGACTGCTGTTGTATAGCGTTAGCTTGTAAAAGAAATTCTCCAAGTGGAAATATGAGTGTATGTATGCCGAGGTGGGGGTAGCCCCCGAGTGAGTAAATTGTATCTTGTAGACTTCTGTAAATCTGTATGGCGCAGCCCCCGAGCGGATCGAGTGCGGCCTAGGATTTTGAATTAGACATGTGCGGCGCAGCCCCCGAGTGCTTCGAGTGCGGCCGAGGTGGGTCGAGTTAGACCCGTGCGGCGCAGCCCCCGAGTGCGTCGGGTGCGGCCTAGGATTTTGACTTGGACCTGTATGGCGCAGCCCCCGGGTGCTTCGGGTGGTGACCTAGGCTTTTGGACCTGTACGGCGCAGCCCCGAGTGCGTCAGGTGCGGCCTAGGTTTGACTTAGACCTGTGCGGCGCAGCCCCCGAGTGCTTCGGGTGACGGCTGATACGTCTCCAACGTATCCATAATTTCTGCTGTTCCATGCTTATAGTATACCATTTGCTACATATTTTATATATACTTCATATCACTTTTATGCATTTTCTATTGAGGATAAAAATCATTTTGATTATTCTATGCCTCCTATTTATGATGATTACAATGATGGATGTGATACTTTTACTCTCACTATTACTAATGATAATGTTCATGCTTATGTGGAGAGTAATGATACTTTTATGCATGTGGATCATGATAAGAATGCTTTATGTGATAGCTATATTGTTGAGTTTATTCATGATGCCACTGAAAATTATTTTGAGAGAGGAAAGTATGGTTATAGAAATTTTCATGTTACTAAACCACCTCTCTTTATGATGAAGTTTTGAGCTTTCTCTTGATTTGCTTTTATTTGCTGGGTACTTTAAGACCTACTGGTCTTATGAGAGAGGGAGACACGTTTCATATATCACAATAATATTAAGTCTTCTCTCTTTATGTTGAAATTTTTGAAGTTACACTTGTTTTGCATTTCTATGCTAGTCACTTTGTTCTTCATTGACTTGTTTTCTTACAAGACTCCTATGCATAGAAAGAGTGTTAGATTTAAACATGTTTTATATATGCTTCTTGATGCTCTCTTTTATGTTTCAACTCTCATCTTTATGTGGGCATCATAAAAATCACTATGCCTAGCTAAAAGGCTTTAAAGAAAAGCGCTTATGGGAGACAACCCATTGTTTTTATTTTCTGTTATTTTTGCTTTTCTTTTTGTTTGAGTCAAGGTGCTTGTTACTTCTGTAGCAACTCCTTTGTATCTTTATTTTATTGCATTGTTGTGCCAAGTAAAGTTTTATTGAAAGTTGATGCAAGATTTGGATTTCTGCGCAGAGACAGATTTTTAGCTGTCACGATTTGAGCTCATCTCCTGTAGAAAATTCAAAATTCTGTAAAAAATCACGCATCTTCCTCAGATATGTACGCAACTTTCATTAAATTGGACCAGTTCCATCTGAGCAACTTAAGTGCCTCGAAAAAATTCGTCATTCCAGACTGTTCTGTTTTTGACAGATTCTGCCTTTTGTTTTGCATTCGCTCTTTTACTATGTTTGTGTGGATTTCTTTGCTCCACAAAGCATTGGTGGCTGTAGCTAATGTCCAGAAGCTTTGGGAATGATTGTTCATTACAGAATATGAGAATTTTTGATTATGCACTAACCCTCTAATGAGAACTGTTTGAGTTTGGTGTGAAGGAAGTTTTCAAGGATCAAGAGAGAAGGTGATATTATGTGATCAAGAAGAGTGAAAAGCCTAAGCTTGGGGATGCCCCCGTGGTTCATCCCCATATTCAAGAGACTCAAGCGTCTAAGCTTGGGGATGCCCAAGGCATCCCCTTCTTCATCAACAACTTATCAGGTCATCTCTAGTGAAACTATATTTTAATTCTTTCACATCTTATGCGCTTTACTTGGAGCGTCTGTGTGCTTTTATTTTTTGTTTGTTTGTTAATAAATTCGGATCCTAGCAATCCTTGTGTGGGAGAGAGACACGCTCCGCTTTTTCATGTGAATACTCATGTTCTTCACTTATATTTGTTGAGTATTCTTAACTAGCTACTGCAGTGCTTTTAGCTCCTGTTTTTCATGCATCTCTTCGAGCTGTTAGCACTTGTTTATAAATACTCTCTTGCTGCATTATATTATCATTTGGAGAGTTTATGTTTAAATAAATTGATTGGTGTTTGTTTGGAAGAAAGAAAATGCTACATGTAGTAGTTGGTATTGGAAAAGACATATGCATTCTTGTAGATCATTGTCTTGTTTCGATTTGACACTTTGCAATTGTTTTGAGCTCTCAAGTAGATCATGTTTAAGCTCTTGCATCATGTAGTTAAAGCCTAGTAGTGGAGAACTACCGTAGAGCTTGTTGAGACTTGGGATGCATATTTGTTCTCTCTAAGGTCTAGATATTTTCTGGTAAAATGTTTGAGCAACAAGGAAGACAGTGTAGAGTCTTATAATACTTGCAATATGTTTTTATGTGATTCTTGCTGTACCGGTTTATACTTGTGTTTGCTTCAAACAACCTTGCTAGCCTAAACTCTGTACTGAGAGGGAATGCTTCTCGTGCATCCAAACTTGAGCCAAAACCCATGCCATTTGTGTCCACCATACCTACCTACTATGTGGTATTTCCTGCCATTCCAAGTAAATATTCATGTGCTACCTTTAAACTATTCAAAACTTTATTACTCCTTATTTGTGTCAATGTTTTATAGCTCATGAGGAAGTATGTGGTGTTTTATCTTTCAATCTTGTCATTTACTTCTGACAGACTTTCACCAATGGACTAGTGGCATATACATCCGCTTATCCAATAATTTGCAAAAAGAGCTGGCAACGGGGTGCCCAGCCCCAATTAATTACAACTTTCATTAATAATTCTCTTCACATGTTTTGCCCTGATTTATCAGTAAGCAACTTAATTTGCAAATAGACACTCCTCCATGGTATGTGAATGTTGGAAGGCACCCGAGGATTCGGTTAGCCATGGCTTGTGTAAGCAAAAGGTTGGGAGGAGTGTCATCTATAAAGAAACTAAAATACATGTGTAAACAAAAGAGAAGAGGGATGATCTACCTTGCTGGTAGAGATAACGTCCTTCATGGGAGCCGCTCTTGAAAGTCTGGTTGACAAGGGGGTTAGAGTGCCCACTACCATTCGTTGACAACAACAAACACCTCTCAAATACTTATTTTGTGCTCTCTATATGCTTTCGAAAACTTAAAAAGCTCTAGCACATGATTTAATCCCTGCTTCCCTCTGCGAAGGGCCTATCTTTTACTTTATGTTGAGTCAGTTTACCTACTCCTTTCTATCTTAGAAGCAAACACTAGTGTCAACTTTGTGTGCATTGATTCTTACATATTTACTTATTGCACTTGTTATATTGCTTTATGTTGACAACTATCCATGAGATATACATGTTACAAGTTGAAAGCAAATGCTGAAACTTAATCATCCTTTGTGTTGCTTCAATGCCTTTTACTTTGAATCTATTGCTTTATGAGTTACCTCTTATGCAAAACTTTTTGATGCTTGTCTTGAAAGTACTATTCATGAAAAGTTTTTGCTTATATGATTCATTGTTTACTCTTTATCTATTTGTTAGCAAACTATAGACCATTGCTTTGAGTCACTTCATTCATGACATGAGCCTTGCAATATATTGATCAAGATTGTGTGAAAGCATGTCTCCTCAGAAATTATTTGTTGTTATCGTTTTACCTACTCGAGGACGAGTAGAACTAAGCTTGGGGATGCTTGATACGTCTCCAACGTATCCATAATTTCTGATGTTCCATGCTTATATTATACCATTTGCTACATGTTTTATATACACTTCATATCACTTTTATGCATTTTCTGGGACTAACCTATTAACAAGATGCCACAGTGCCAGTTCCCTGTTTTCTGCTGTTTTTGGTTTCAGAAAAGTACTTCTGCGAATATTCTCGGAATTGCACGAAACAAAAGGCCACGTCCCTATTTTTCCAGCACCGTCACGGAGTCCGAAGGAGAGGCCCGAGGAGGCCAAACCACCTGCGGGCGGTGGCCCCCTGCCGCGCCGCCTATGGTGTGGGCCCCTCGGCCTCCACCGACATCGCCCCTTCGCCTATATATTGCCTCAGACGCGAAAACCCTAAAACACAAGTCATATTTCCAGAAGAGTTCCGCAGCGCCGCCGCCATCGACGACAAGTTTCGGGGGACAGAATCTCTGTTCCGGCACGCCGCCGGGACGGGGAATTGCCCCCGGAGTCATCTCCATCGACACCACCGCCATCTTCATCGCCGCTGCTGACTCCCATGATGAGGAGGGAGTAGTTCTCCCCCGAGGCTGAGGGCTCTACCGGTAGCTATGTGGTTCATCTCTCTCTCCCATGGTGTGATCTTTATGTGATCATGTGTATTGCTAGTATCGCTGAATACATTAATAATGTTTATGCTACTCAAGTGATTTTGTCTAGTTTCTGGAGTCATTGTGACAACACGGTATCAAGGTGACAGTGTGGGTACTTGTGTGACTCTATGAATAATTTAGACATTTATCATGGCTTATTCTTGGGAATTGTGGTGTTTGTTTACTCAGACTTTGAGGTGTGCTTTTGCAGCCCTACGCATAGTACTCTTGCTTCATCAAGAAGGAGAATAATCCCGAGTAGTATTTACTTGTGTTCAGTTGTGCTAATCTAGTTGAATATGTAGATGTTACTCTTTATCTATTATGCACTCTATAGGTTACTTTAATATGAACTCCGGTACTCTCCACGGTGTAAAGGTGACAGTGTGTGCACCGTGTGTGATTCCTTTATGACGTTGTGGCGCTTGTTTACTCCGGCTTGAGGTGTGCTTTTGTAGCCCTACACAATGAATGGTGTTTGTTATCCAACAAGAGAGTGTTTAAGAGTAGCTTTTACTTATTCAGTTATGAGATCATTGTTGAGAGTGTCCACTAGTGAAAGTATGATCCCTAGGCCTTGTTTCTAAGCATTGAAACACCGTTTACATCAAGTTCTGCTACATGTTTGCTTGCTGCCATCTTTATTTCAGATTGCAGTTACTACTTATAATCATCCATATTACTTGTATTTCACTATCTCTTCGCCGAACTAGTGCACCTATACATCTGACAAGTGTATTGGGTGTGTTGGGGACACAAGAGACTTCTTGTATCTTAATTGCAGGGTTGCTTGAGAGGAATATCTTTGACCTCTACCTCCCTGAGTTCGATAAACCTTGGGTGATTCACTTAAGGGAAACTTGCTGCTGTTCTACAAACCTCTGCTCTTGGAGGCCCAACACTGTCTACAAGAATAGAATCGTGCGTAGACATCAACGGCCAAGGATTTTGCGAGTTAGACCTGTATGGCGCAGCCCCCGAGTGCGTCGGGTGGCGACCTAGGTTTTCGACTTGGACCTGTATGGCGCAGCCCCCGGGTGCTTCGGGTGGTGACCTAGGCTTTTGGACCTGTACGGCGCAGCCCCGAGTGCGTCGGGTGCGGCCTAGGTTTGACTTAGACCTGTGCGGCGCAGCCCCCGAGTGCTTCGGGTGACGGCCAAGGATTTTGCGAGTTAGACCTGTATGGCGCAGCCCCCGAGTGCGTCGGGTGGCGACCTAGGTTTTCGAGTTGGACCCGGATGGCGCAGCCCCCGAGTGCGTCGGGTGCGGCCTAGGTTTAACTTAGACCTGTGCGGCGCAGCCCCCGAGTGCTTCGGGTGACGGCCAAGGATTTTGCGAGTTAGACCTGTATGGCGCAGCCCCCGAGTGCGTCGGGTGGCGACCTTGGTTTTCGAGTTGGACCTGTATGGCGCAGCCCCCGAGTGCGTCGGGTGCAGCCTAGGTTTGACTTAGACCTGTGCGGCGCAGCCCCCGAGTGCTTCGGGTGACGGCCAAGGATTTTGCGAGTTAGACCTGTATGGCGCAGCCCCGAGTGCTTCGGGTGCGGCCTAGGTTTTACTTGGACCTACACGGCGCAGCCCCGAGTGCCTCGGGTGGCGGCCTAGGATTTCGACTTGAACCTGTATGGCGCAGCCCCCGAGTGCGTCGGGTGACGGCCTAGGTTTATGTTGCTTTTTGACAAAAAAAGTAAAGGGGAGAGCTTGTTCCACAAATCACTTCATTGATTTTTGCGAGCAGGCCGCCTCATTAAAACCCTTCCAGTACCCTCAGGTACCCTGGTAAGGGAAAGAGTGCGTCTGGAACCTGCCGCTTCTTGACATAGTACACTTTGGTACAAGGGGGAGTCGATTAGGCATAGAAGCGGCGCAGTTGCGCAACGTTCCACGGGTTGCTGCAGACTGTCCCCGTCTTCGAGTCCTTCAGGCGGTAAGCTCCGCCGCCGATTGCCTCTGTCACGATGTATGGACCCTCCCACGGGGAGGCGAGTTTGTGCACCTTCTTCTGTTTGAGGCGGAGGACAAGGTCGCCAGGGACGAACGCTCTGGGCCGCAGTCGCCGCCCGTGGTAGTTGCGTAAGTCTTGCTGATACACGGCCGCGCGGGTAAGGACGATGTCGCGTGCTTCGTCGAGGGTATCCATGTCGTCCTCGAGTGCTTCTTCTGCGTCGGACTCGTCGTAGGCCACCACGCGGGGCGCGTCGAACTTGATGTCGCCCGGCATGATTGCTTCTGCGCCGTAGACCATGAAGAATGGCGTGTACTGAGTGGATCTGTTTGGCGTAGTGCGGAGACTCCACAGCACAGATGGCAGCTCTTCGACCCAGGCGCCTGCAGCGCGCCTCAATGGTACTCGCAGGCGCTTCTTGATGCCCTTGCAGACTAAGCCATTGGCCTTTTCGACCTGTCCGTTGGACTGCGGGTGCGAGACAGATGCGTACTTGAGCTTGATGCCTTGCTCGGAGCAGAAGTCCTTGAACTCTTCGGCTGTGAAGTTCGTGCCGTTGTCGGTGATGATGCTGTGTGGCACTCCAAACCTGAAGATGATCGACCTGATGAAGTTAACTGCCGAGGAGGCAGTCGAACTTGTGATAGGCACGGCTTCGATCCACTTCGTGAACTTGTCGACTGCCACCAAGAGATGCGTGTGTCCTCCGGCGAGGACTTCTTGAGTGGACCCACCATGTCGAGCCCCCATTGAGCGAAGGGCCAGGCGAGTGGGATGGTCTTTAGCGCTGATGCTGGTGCGTGCGGCTTGTTGGCGAACTCCTGGCAGCCGAGACATTTCCTCACGAGTTCTTCTGCGTCTTGCATTGCGGTGGGCCAGTAGAATCCCGCTCGTAAGGCTTTGGCCACTAAGGCTCGACTGCTGGCGTGGTGCCCGCAGATGCCAGCGTGGATCTCGAGTAAGATGGCTTGGCCGTCGACTGGGTCGATGCACCTTTGGAGGACTCCCGACATGCTTCGCTTGTAGAGCTCCCCGTTGATGACGGTGAAGCCCTTGGAGCGCCGGATGACGCGCTTGGCTTCGACTGGGTTCGTTGGCACCCTCAGCTGCAGTATGTAAGCCAGGTATGGGCTCGTCCATGTGGGCTCGATCAGCATCACCTCCATAGGCTCCTTTCCGTGCTGGGCGGGTCGGTGGTGCTCGTTGTCGATGTAGAGGATCCTGGCGCGGGCCGGAGCTTGACGGAGCGTTGCATGATGCACTCGAGGAAGACTCCGGGTGGCACCGGCGCTTTGTTTGAGCCCAGGTTGGCGAGGGTGTCGGCTTCCTCGTTGCTCTCGCGGCCGACGTGCCGCAGCTCGCAGCCGTCGAAGGTACCTTCCAGCTGGTTGTACAGGTCCCTGTAGGCGATCATGTTGTCGGCGATGGCGTCACATTGCTTCATGGTTTGTTGCACGACGAGGTAGGAGTCTCCGTAGATCATGAGGTGAGTGGCGCCGCAGTTCTTGGCCATCCGCATGCCGTGGATCAGGGCCTCATACTCTGCCTCGTTGTTGGAGGGCGTTGGGAAGTTCCGCGATCTCCGCCGCTGACACGAGGAGTGATGTCGCCGTCGTTGACGCGGGCGCGATTGGCTTGTTGACGATCTTGTAAGTCGACGGAGACGCGAGTGGCGCGGTGTAGAATGACGCGACCTCCGTCGCGCGCGAAGGTGTGGTCGATGTAGTCGAAGTTGACGTAGATCTTGGCCTTGCCAGCGACGCGATCGAGGTAGTCGAAGTAGACTCGATCCGCGCGGTGGTCGACGAGGTGGTCGATGTAGTCGTAGCCGATGCGATCTCCGTGACAGCCGGAGACGCTGGTGGCGTGGCCGTGTTGGGCGCGATCTTTGCCGCAGCGGAGGCGGTCGGTGTAGTCGAGGCGGATGCGACCTTCTCAGCAGTCGAAGATGATGTCGCCGTAGTCGCAGCAGATGCGATCTCCGCAGCGGGTGGGAGCGTGGTTGGGGGAGTCGCGGCAGATGCGGGTGCCACCACCGCGCGCGGTGCGATCACCGCGGATCTGAGTACTCCACAGCTGTCTACGAAGTAGTGCATGGTACCGAAGGTGAGGCACATACCTACGTGCAGATCGGCGTACACCGAGCGGTGGGCCGGCGGGTGGAAGGTGTACTCGAAGGAGCCGAAGCAGATTGGCTCCTTGGTGATGCAGACGTCGGTCTTCAAAGTCGATGGAGCCGGTGCGACCATGGTTCCAGCGCTCGTTCTTTCCCACATACGGCGCCAATTGACGAGGGGTGGACTCGGCAAATCCCTGGGTTGTGCACCTCGGGTTGATTGAAGGGGAGAGAGATGAGCGCTGGTGATCACGACGGCTGACAAACAAGGCGTTTACCCAGGTTCAGGCTCCCGGAGGATAACACCCTACTTCCTGCTTGTCTGGTATTGAATGGCGAGTTGTGGCTACAATGGCGAGATGGCAATCTCGCTAGGGTTTGTGGTGGCGGCTATGAGCGTACCCTAGACGAAGGACCCTCCTAGCCTTTATATGGTAGGCTAGGTCTCAGGTGAACGGTGCCGATGGCGCTTACAAGCATGGCTGGAGTCACATGACCTAACGTCGACTATCTTGGGCCGCACGTCGTCCTTCTTGGGCCTTCCTTGGGCCTTCGTCATAAGGCTGATAGGCTTGGCGTGACCCAGGTATCCCCACCGTGGGGTAGTCGAAGAGTGACCCCACGACAGCAACTCAAGCCTGGAGATTGCCGGATCGGGTGGGATTCGGTTGCGCGCAACCATGTTTTTTCTGACCGTTTGGTTTCAGAGAAAGCGTTGCGAAGCTCTGCAGTCTGTTGCCATCGTGAACTTGTTCTGTTCCATGGTAAAGTCAGTGTGCGGAGAATGGCATGGAAGCCGAGATTTGAGAACTAGTATATGGCATGGAAGCCGAGATTTGAGAATTAGTATTGGTGGTTCGAGTCCTGGTGGCGATGAGAGATTGGTTTGGTGAATCGTAACTTAGAGCAGCGACAACGGCAAGTGGGGGTGACAGCACAGGAGAAGTTCAGAGTCTAAACTTTCAGGATGAAAACCCAAGATCTGACCTTAATTGGTTGTGCCTAGCAATGATCTTGTTGAAGGCATTGTTTTTTAGAGTGCGGACTTTTTTCAGGATGAAAACCTATGATCTATTATTAGGGCGACGACGGCGCTTGAGCACTGTTCCCTTCTTGAAGGCGTCGCTTCTGGAGAAGCTGGACTTCTGGTACTATTTTGTTGGTGTTAGGTCTGCTGCTACAAGGATAGATCACTGTAGCGGGACTTTTCTTTTTTTGTAATTTTTCTTCTTTTTTCTGGGCTGTGAGCATCCGTGTGGCCGCTAGGGCAACACGTTGTTGTAGAGGCTGAGTGTAATTGGTATCTTCACGATATTAATATAAGCTCCTTATCGGAAAAAAAAACTCACATACATAGCCGTTCTAGGCTTTGGTTATAGCTAAAATTTGAACACAACATGCCTTTACGACCCATTCCACTTACTTACAGAGGCTATTCAAACCATTGCCGGTGAGTGATTATATGCTTAGATGAGAGCATACTCAATGTTGTTCCTGATTACAAAAGCAGGAAGGAAGCAATTCCTTTCTTGCCCTGCTAAAAAGGAAAAGAAACCATGGGCTGTGCGTGCGTTTCCAGCCATTCAAGAAAAGCAAGGCATCATCTTTTGTCATGGTCAAGCTAACTAAGGATCCACCTAGCTCCCTAGGCACCCTTAGCATCAACTCATCCCGCTATAAAAATGCAGCCCTGCTGCATTGCAACTCTACACCTTTCAAACCCCCTGTAAAACCAATCAAATATCGCCTAAGAAGAAGTCATGGCGATAGTGCTGGATGCCTTCGCGTCCTACCTCGGTGACCTGCTCAAGCAGGTGGCGGAAGAGGAGCTGGGGATGGTGCTCGGTGTCACCGGCGACATCGACAAGATGGGTGTCAAGCTCAAGGACCTCAAGAACCTCCTCGTCGATGCTGAGAGGAGGCGCATCACCGACGAGAGTGTGCAGGAGTGGGTGGCAGAGCTCAAGCGTGCCATGTACGAGGCCACCGACATCCTCGACCTCTGCCATCTCAAGATCATGGAGCAGGGCTTGTCCACACCGGACGTGGGATGCTGCAACCCCTTGCTCTTCTGCCTGCGGAATCCCCGATTCGCCCATGAAATCGGCAGCCGCATCAAGAAGCTCAACCAGACGCTCGACTCCATCAAGGAGCGAAGCGCTGCATTCAGCTTCCTCCATCTCGGTTCCTATGAGGATCGGAGGATGTCCCGGCCCAATGCTGCTTACCGGAAGACAGATCCGGTGTTGGAGCGATCGAGTGTGGTGGGGGAGAAGATTGAAGAGGATACAAAAGCCCTGGTGGAGAAGTTGAGAAACAAAAATGGTATTGATAGCATCATGGTGTTCGCCATTGTGGGTGTTGGTGGGATTGGCAAGACAACTCTTGCCAAGAAGGTCTTCAATGATGAGGCCATCGAGCATGGGTTCAATACAAAGATATGGCTAAGCATCACAAAAGAGTTCAGCGAGGCTGAGCTGCTGAAGACGGCCATCGTCGCCGCCAAAGGAATCCTTCCTCAGGGTGGGACTCAAGACAAGTCTCTACTTGTGCAGGCTCTTGAAAGCGCCATGAGGAACAAGAAGTTCTTTCTTGTGTTGGATGACATGTGGGGCAACACTGAATGGAACAATCTACTAAAAGCTCCTTTTAGCCACGGCGCCTCTGGTAGCCGAGTCCTCATAACGACAAGACATGATACTGTTGCCCGAGGCATGAAAGCTGTCCATCCCTACCATCATGTTGAAAAATTAGAGCCCCAAGATGGTTGGTCATTGCTCAAGAAGCAGGTCAGTGTTTAACTTCAATTCAATTTAATAACAGTGATAATCTTCGATGAATGGGCGCCAGCCATATTTCCATGAAAATCGTCAATACTTATTGCCGTGGTTCCTTCTGCATATTGTTTAGTGTGTTATTATATTAGATATTTCCACCTTTGTTTGATAATCACTATAGTCAGAATAATACTAGTGAAGATACCGATTGCTTGTTAGTGGTGGATTAGTATGTCCATCGTGGTGAACTTGAAGCACTTACAAAGCCCCAATGCTCATCTCCCTTGAATTTCTCTCTAACCCCACTTGGTGTTTGAGTGTACTAATTGCTGGTTATACACGTGATGAATGGGTACATCGAGCAAGTTCACATTGCATGATATAAGTAGATGTCCACTTAAAAAAGTTCATGCGTGTCTGCCTTGAAATTTCTAGTAGGATCTACCCATTCATAACGTGACATAGCGACCAGCAAAGTGCCGATGTCACCACCAGGATTTGGGCTCTTCGTTTCATCTTAATACACCATAGCCAGCAACCAAACATATTTGATACACTAAATGACGGATATAAAATTAGAAGCAGCCTGAATGATAGACCATGTAGTACGAGCAAACTGGTATTCACATAAATAATGCTTAATCGTTTCATCCTTATAACCAAAACATTGTTTTCGTTTTCTAGGTCATGTTCTATAAAAAGCAAGGAATGATAGCAACCCATTCTTATATGTCTAAAGCTTTTGTAGTTCTCGGTGATAAGATGGATCGACAAGATGTCTTCATGACCGTTGCTTTAAATAATAAATTAATAGACAACTCGATGCTTTTGCTTGGGAATACAATTTTGTTAGTGCTTTTCTTTGCTGATGATGTAGCTTATTAGTAATAAAAGAACAACACTAGTCACTCTTAATGTGTTATGTCTTCATTATTAACTCTATAAATTTAAACTTCTTGCAGGTACTCACAAATGAGAAAAGTGAATCTAATGTTGATACGCTAAAGGATATTGGATTGAAAATTATAGCTAAATGTGATGGTTTACCGCTTGCTATAAAAGTTGTGGGAGGACTCTTATGCCAGAGAGGGAAAGAACGACACGATTGGGAAAAGGTCCTAAATGATAGCATATGGTCAGTATCTCAAATGCCAGAAGAGCTCAACTATGCAATACATCTTAGCTACGAGGACTTGTCCCCTTGTTTAAAACAATGCTTTCTACACTTCTCCCTTAAGCCAAAAAAAATGATTTTAGGTGACGTACATTTTGTGAGCATGTGGATCGGTGAAGGATTTGTTCATGGGGACTCAGATAGATATGAAGAATTAGGAATTGAGTACCATAAGGAATTAATAGTGAGAAACCTTATAGAGCCAGATACATCCTACTCCGGTCAATATGTTTGCCATATGCATGATGTTGTTCGTTCATTTGCTCAATATATGACTAGAGATGAATCACTAGTAGTTCACAATGGAGAAAGTGATAATAGTAAACTTAGGTTGGAGAGGTTTCTTAGGGTGTCTATAGAAACTGAAGGAGTGGAATCAGAAGAATTTGGGTGGAGAAGTTTACAAGTGCAGAAATCACTAAGATCATTAATATTAACTGGAAAATTCAAGATTCGACCCGGTGATTCCTTGGGTATATTCTCAAGTCTACGGATTCTACATGTAGAATTCACTGATTTTGATGGATTGGTTGAATCTCTATATCAGCTCAAACACTTAAGGTATTTGTCAGTAGTAAGTAGTGATATAAAAAGCCTCCCAGAGAGCATCCACAAGATGAAATTCTTACAACATATTAGACTTGTTCGTTGTAAGAATCTTGTTAAATTTCCCGACAGCATTGTGAAGTTACGGGAACTGAGATATCTTAACCTTGGTGGCTATGTAAATAGTATGCCTAGGGGTTTCCATGCTCTAACAAAATTGAGAACACTACATGGGTTCCAAGCCCACATGCATGGTGAGTGGTGCAGTTTGGAAGAGCTTGGACCTCTTTCACAGCTTAGGCACATTGGATTATTTGGTCTCGAGAATGTATCCACAGCCTTATTCGCCATAACGGCCAAGCTTCATGAAAAGGTGCATTTGTCATTGATGAGCTTAGGCTGTAGTAGTAGACCGGGTGATGATGGATTGGTAAAAGAGAGAGTATCTGAGAAGGATCAAGGAATAATCGAGCAGGTGTTTGATGAGCTTTGTCCTCCATCTTGCATAGAAGATATTCACATCTGGGGATATTTTGGGCGACAACTCCCAAGATGGATGATGTCGACAACGATGACGCCACTCAATAGCTTGAGGATACTGAAGATGGATGGCCTGGCTTGTTGCACCCAACTCACTGATGGCCTATGTCAGCTCCCGTGTCTGGAGTTTCTAAGGGTCAACCAAGCTCCAGCAATCAAGCGTATTGGCCTTGAATTCGTGCTGCCCCACAGTCAGCTTCTCCACCCTTCATCCCAGGCCGCGACTGCGTTTCCAAGACTGCACAAGTTGATCTTCGATAAAATGGTGGAATGGGAGGAGTGGGAGTGGAATGTGGAAGTGCAAGCTATGTCGTCCTTGGAGGAACTTTATATCCGAACTTGCAAATTGAGGTTTATCCCTTCTGGACTTGCCTCCAATGCAAGGGCTTTGAAAAAGTTAACCATATGGGCTGTCCAGCGACTCCAGTCTCTAGAGAACTTTGATTCTGTTGTCGAGCTCGACCTGTCTGACTTACCGAACCTGGGTAGGATCTCCAATTTCCCCAAATTACAAAAGCTTGATATTTATTGTTGTCGAAAGCTCAAGTCACTGCAGGAGATTAATGCACTCAGGAGACTCGTGCTTACAGTTCACTATAGGGAGAAACAACTCCCGATGTACCTGCAAACTGTAAAGCCAAGTCATTTGCTCATGGACTGCAGCAGAGAGGTACTCGCCTCCATGGCTTTGGGAAAGTCTGGCCCCGAATGGGACAAGTTCAGTCATATCCAGCATGTCGAGGCTTATGCAGATGATGTTGATGGAGGTATTGAAAAGAGATGGCACCTATTTTACACAAGTGAACCCTATAGCATGGAGACAAACATCGATCTGCAGGTAATGTATACATGTTGTTGATCAGTTTCCTTCTTTCCATTATGTATAGCTAATCGGTATCTCTTGTTGTTAGTTCCGTTCCATGTTGATAGTTCACTACTCTATATGCTAGAGCCTGAATATGCACTTGCTACTGTTTCGTTTTGCTTGCCAGGAGTTGTCATAGTCTGAAGATGTAGTGCCTATCTCCCCTGGTCCGATTAGGGGATGAAGAGGAAGGGGGTGTAGAAGACTGCCAAGACGGAAGGAGGAGGAATGCATGGGCCATATATGAGCACGTGGTAACTCTAGGAGAGGAAGGAGGACCCGCGAATTAAGGAGGCAAGATCATCTGCATGTTGCAAGATCATCTCCATGATACCATTAAGGAATGCATTACAAGGATGCGAATGACAATTTCATGTTGGTAGCTACGACTTAAAATCTCGTAAATGAAGTTCATAGGAAGCAACATCATATGGACTCCTCCCGGCAGCAATGCAGGTTCACCGAGAATCCTGCGTCGCTGAAGGTGCACCAAGTAGGACACGTATGTATAGATGTGGTTGTCGTATTCCTCTCGCTGAACATGTATATGAGATGCCGCTGGGAAACTGCATGGTTTGGACCCACATACATTGATCTAGAGGTAATATAAGTTGTTAATTCGTTGTTCTTTTCGAGTATGTATAGTTTATCTGTTTTCGTAATCTTCCTACTGTTTCATTTTGCTTGCGGCCGGCAGTGGTTAGAGAGAGCTGTTTTCAGGCGATAAAGATGAGGCGGATGTAGACACAAACCAAGACAATAATGAAGAGGCGCACATAGGCGTCATAACTCTAGAAGAGGAAGGAGGACTATCAAACTAAGGAGGCAAGAACATCTAAACATGGACCCAAGGATGTTAATGTCCTGCTGCGAGGCACGCACAACCGGGAACTAGAAATGCAGATCGGCTGGGATCAAAAGATGCACACAGCTAAAAAAGAAAAAGAAGAAGAAAGAAAAGGACCCCGCCACAGCGATCAATCACTCGCAACAGCCAGACCCAAACTACCAATACAACACCAAGGACTACAGAATAGGTTCTCCAAAAGCCCGCCTCCAAGAAGGGAACAATGCACGAGAAGAATAGGTTCTCCAAAAGCCCGCCTCCAAGAAGGGAACAATGCAGGAGCGCTGTCATCGCCCAATCAAACATTGTAGGTTTTCACCCAGAAGAAAATCCGAACTCTCAAGCCAATGCCTTCAACAAGGAAAATGTCACTGCCAGGTACAACCAATGAAGGTCAGACCTAGGGTTTTCACCCTTGATATCGAGACTCGGCACTCAAAGAGCGCCACCAAAACTGAAATCCCCGAGTGATACCAACCGCACCGAGGCCGCTGATGCAAAGCACCAATCACTATGTTGACATGCACGTGTGCGGTTCGAACAGGAATCTCATCCTACAGCCATGCCCGCACAACAGCCTGTGAAGCGATGTCTTCGTCGCATCCAATACTCTGTACCTGCCAAAATTGGTCTTCCAATCATATCCGTCTTGACATTCCCTGCCTCTGTTCAACACCGTAGAAATCGCAAAGTTTCGATATGTTTCATGGTGCCAACGGAAAGCGGAGCTTCGCGGCACGCCCTCTTGAAGCCCCACGGGCTGAAATTTGAAGATGCGCACGACCGGATCCCATCCGAATCAGAGGTTTGGGAGCACATACGCCAATCCGTGAAGACCGCCAACGGTGACATCCAGAACTCGTCGACGGCCAAATCGAGGATGACCGGCAGCTGGTAGATGGGTGCGTTGGGTGGAAGAAAACCACTAGGGCCACCGCCGAACCACCATTTATTCGATCCAGGACTGTAGGACTTCACCGCCACGCGCCAGACGAATGGGTCGCTGGCAGCCCCACGAGAAGCCCCCAGATCAACGCGGCCACCGCGGCCAAACCCTACTCCACCGCCACGCCCAACGACCGGCGGTCCCCCAGCAGCGCTAGAAGCGATGGAGAGGACGCCGCCCGCCGCTGATCTCACGGCTGAGCGCCGCTAGGCCAGCAGCCGCTGCGCTCTCTGCCTGCAGCGCTGCCCGAACAGCCACCGCTACAAATGTACATAGTTGTCCCTATGTAAAAGCGCGATCATATGCTTGCTCGGTGGCACGCTGCGCAGACCAGCAAACACGACGAAGAGATAGAGGTTATGATATATAGATATAGTTCCTTCCTTTACCACATCTTTGCACATCGGCAGCAGGTTAAGTGCAACATGCCTGCAGTTTCCCAGCAGCAGCTTATACACAAGAGAAACGAAAATGAAAAATGACAATACATGTTCAGCGTCGGCAGGAGTGATACAAGAACCACACATGGCCGGCTCTAAGATTTCAAAGGCCCCGGGGCGAGCTTCACCGATGGGCCCAATAGTGAGAAAAATTCCGATCGATACAGAAATAGATACATATATTATAAAGTCATAAAGAATGGTAATTTTTCATTAGAAACAAATATCTGATGTTTTTCTTGCCTTTGTTTCAAACCAAGTATCATAGAAGCTACAACGCATATAAAATATATACAAATAGCATGCTAACAAACCTCCAGTATAATCATGAGAAACGAGACTACAAACTTATTCATAGCACCTTGCTAACAAACCTCAAGGCAAATGAGACTACACGCATGATCCTGTAGACTAGTTTTCTGTTTTGTTTTTGTAAAGAGATTTTTCCCTTTCTCAAAATTCTGTACATAAACCTCTATTTTATCTAATCGGATGGCGGATACGACCGCTTTAAAACTTAAAAAAAAACATCAATGCAACATGATTACAACCTGTGTACTCGTTTCTCTGGATGCAGTTGTATGTGAAGTAAAGTAAAATAAATAAGACATCAGACTGAGAACACGAAAATACTGAATCGCCCAGCAAGATCTCATATAGTTTTTCAGCTAAGAATTACCTGATGATCTTGAATTCTTGAATCTTGACGCTCCCCAATTCCTTCCCGAGTCCCGACCTTATCCTGGTTGAGGGGTATCCCCAAAGTGGTAGCGGTAGCCATTTTTTTAGTGGCTACCATACGTTTGGTTGAGAGGGTAGGGGTGGCAGGGGTATCCAGATTCCCCGAATATTCCTGCGAAACGGTGGCTCTGCTCGTCCCACCAAATCGGGCGGATGGCGCTAACCACCGCTGGCTCCCACGCTAGTCTCACCCGAAAATATTTTTCGCGCCGTTTCCGCTGGCTCACCGCTCGCGAAAGAAGAGAAAAAAGACCCCAACCTTATCCTATCCCCCTCGTCTCTCCTCACATCCTCTCTCGCGAACCAGAGGCGAGGCCGACAAGAAATCGAGGCGGCGCCGGGGACCTCGACGGAACGACTCCGGGACGGCGGCGGCGGGTAGCCATCTTCCTCTCCCCTCATTCCCTTGGTCGGCAGCTGGCCTCTCCCTCCTAGCTCCTAACCCTCCTCTTTTATCTCGGTAAGCAGGGGCGGCGGCGGAATTTGCAAGAAATCGACAGGGGGCGACCAGAGGCGGCGGCGGCGGGGCTAATCCGGACGGCGGCGCGAGGTATCCTCCTCCTTTCCTCTCATTTTCTTGCTCGGCGGCAGGGCCCCTCCTCCTAGCTCGCTTCCTGTCTCGGTCGGCGATGGGAACGCCAGCTCGGGTAGATGGTTGGAAGGGGCGACGAGGTAGGGGCCGAGCTCGCCTCGAATTTGTGTTGTGCTGCTCGTGAACGTTGCTTGGGAGTGCGTAGAGGCTGTGGCTCCGCTTGCTCTGTGTATCTCAAATCCTTGCACATCTCTGAAATTATTTCTTTATCTTGTTTGCACAGGGGTACGAGGTGGACGAGCAGATCTGCATTCAACTACCAAAGTTGTGGATTTTGTCACTTGAATCAGTGGTATAATTTTCATCTTCTCTGTCTGATGGTTGGGAGGGGACAGCACATGATGCACTTGTATTACGTGATGCTTTAGAACGTGAGAATGGTTTACGTGTCCCACAAGGTAATAGATTATCAACCATCTATCAATGGTAATATTTATATACCATCCAAATAACCCAAATGTCCCTCCTGTGTTATGAAAATTTTACCTAGTTGATGCTGGATATGGGGCCAAACCGGGGTTCATGCCTCCATTTCGACGTGTGAGATACCATTTGAATGAGTGGGGAAACAATCCAGTGCAAGATGAGAAGGAGTTGTTCAACCTTAGGCATTCTTCTCTACGTGTGTCTGTAGAGCGTGGATTTGGGTCACTCAAGAGAAGATTCAAAATCCTTGATGATGCTCAACCATTTTTTCCCTTTCCTACTCAAGTAGACATTGTTATAGCTTGCTGCATTATTCACAATTGGGTTATAAATGATGGAATAGACGAATTTATCATACCCGAGGATGAATGGACACCAAACATTCAGCATGCCTCAACATCAAGTGGCCAAGCACAAGAACTTGCATACATGACTAATTTTAGGCAAGAAATTGCTGATCAAATGTGGGAAGATCCAATGAACTATTTGCAGCAACAAAATATGTAAACGGAGGAAGCATGGCCACGGTCAATATGCTAGAGGATCAAGTGAGCCTCTAGCAACACACAATGTGATTCATCTTGATGAAGATGCTGCTGCCACCGTTGAAGAAGCTAGCCAATCACACAATGTGGGTGAGTCCTCGGCTCCCAAGCCTAAAAAGGCCAAAGCTAATCCTTGTGGAGATGAGGGGCTGCAAGCAACTCTCATTACATGTAGTGAAAGGTTGACTGTTGCCATAGAAAAGACTGCTACCACCGACAACACCTCTCCATTGGACCTTTGGGAGAACATGAAGACACTCCCAGGTTTTGGTTTGGATTTTCTTGCCCACTACTATACCTACTTGGTTGACAATCCTCGTACCGCAACGGCGTTCCAAGTGTTGGATAAAGATCAAAAGATGGTTTGGGTTTCTAGGTACATCAAGAATACCTTTCCAGACTTTGTTCCATATGTTGATCCAAGTGATGGAGAAACCTAAGGTTGAAGGCTGATTGTTTGTGGTACTTGTTTTGTTCTTTTGCTGACAACTAAACATTAGTCTATAGGTTGTATGGACTTGTGACTTCTCACAACAACCAAACATTGGACTATGGGTTGTATTGACTTCTACATGTCAAGTAAACTTTGATCTCTCCTTGGAGTATGGCATGTAAGAGTTGTAGCTAGGCTAAGTAATATTGTCGAATTATGACTTGGACTTTGAATATCAGTTTTAATTACTAATTTCGAAATTATGTTGAGGCTTGTTCTTCAGATTTATTGTTGTCAGATTATTGTTGTCAATGAGTTCAAAAATGTTGTGAAATATGTTCCGATATGATCATGTATAGAGGTAATCTCACCATACCACCAAAGAGGTCACACAAACAGTCTATCCTCAACCCCCAACCACATATCACCATTTCAACCAAACAAAAAACTGGTTCATCCCATATTCTCAACCAAACAGAAAAAATGGTTATCCCTAACCAGGTGGTTGGGGATACCCTCATCCCCTAACCATACCCTCCAAACCAAACACACCCTTAGCGATTTCAGTCCGGGCGAGATGGGCAGACGGCGAGTGGGTGGGAGCCGAGGCGAGGCGCAACTTCCGTGCGTGGCTACCGCAATTCATTCGAGAAATCGAGAGGAATCAGGAAACGAAGCGTCCAAGCGATCCCCTTCCCGTGCGTGGCTGCCTTCCTGGACGCCTGGGCTGATAGATGGGTCATTGGGCCTTTTTTCTTCTTTTGGCTATACTCTGTCATATTCATACTGCATACCAGATATGGGCCCCTATTTGGACAGGGCCCCAGGCCGTCGCCCCTGCTGCCCTGGGCCAGAGCCGGCCCTGCAACCACAGCTACAAATGAAGCAGGGGGTGAGGAGTGGTCTGTGAACTAGCATAAGAAAATGTTGAAAGGAAGAAAATGAGTACGTCTGTAGCATAAGAAAATGACCGAACGTTGCACCGGGCTGTGCTAGTTTTCGGTCGATCTAGCGATTAGAAACGCTCGGTCAGTTTTCGATATGCAAAACGACAAAACGAGGCAGAGAGGGAGGAAGAAGAAGAGAGGGCAACCGCCGCCGCCGCACTCCAGATCTGTCGCCGCAATCCAGATCATCTCCACCCCCGCAGCGAGTCGACCGAAGAAAAGCTGTTTCACGTTGCACCATGGTATCTTTTTTATATTAATGTATTCCCTTTGTCGAAAAAAAACATAGGGACAACCGGAATGTTGCACAGGGTGCATATGTAAACTCCTGTTTGTTAGTATTTGGTTTGGCCGGAGAGAGATTGCCCGTGTATGTGTGCTAGCTTGGAGTTCTCACTGATGTTTTGCTGTTGTTCTAGAGAGTAAAAGAAGTTAGCATCTCTGTTATGTTTTATGCTCTCTGTTCATCAGATTCATCGGCATTGTATTTCGCTCTCCCGGCTAGACGGTGCCGACTGAGTATCTGCCCTTGTGAAGTGCAATATTTTGAAGGAATCAAGTTTCTGACATAGATCCCGTAAATTCAAATAAATTTAGTCAGGTTTCAATTTCTGGAACCGCAACTGCATTCACTACCGCCGTGCTCTTCAAGCTGGTCTGGTTTCCCGACTTCAGGCTCAAACCCGCCAGAACTGTCCGGTCCGACTCTACTCTCCACCTCGCTTCTCCATCAGTCATCCCATTTGGCACGGGCTTGCTTGCTCACTCGTCGACCCCGCGTGTCCTTGCCAGACGTCCGCACGACACCTGCTTGAGGAATTGCAGCACACCGTTCTGAAAGATGTGATCCGAGTGCTTATGAATATTGATAAGATGTATGACACACATTTTCTCGATTCTTGGGGTTCCACACCCAGCGTTATGAAATGGATGTGATGGCCAGGAAGATAGAAGAAGATAACGAACAACGTGTTTCCCTTGTGGCATAGCTTGATGCGTTGACCCGGACCTTGTCCAGGTAGTATTTCGACTCCATATAATTAACATGGTGAACTGGTTATGCGATGGTGCACACTAGAATTGTTATTTTGTGCACGTGGTCGTGCGATGGTTTAAGTTGAACTATTATTTTGATGGTGCCATTGTGCACTTTCAACTGTGATTGTATATTTGTATGCAAAATGTCATGCCAGGACCCCATATAATTGGTCTGATATACTGGTAGTTTAGTATTATTCTATCATTTATTTCTCACAAAAAATTGATTATCTAAACATTGCAATAATTGTGGCAGTAGTTCGACTATATATGACGAGACCACGGGGGAAGGATCATCCAAAGATACAAACTGTAACTTGTTTCGCAAGCAGCTACTCTCGTTACTTTTCGTACTTGTTTTTTTTTTTTTTTTTGAAAGGAATACAGTAGGGGAAGCCCTTACAGCGGATTTTTTAAAGTAATAAGAACCCAAATATGTGTCCGTGAGGATTTAAACCTGGGTGGCTGGATTGTACACCCACTTGCCTAACCAAGTGAACTGGGCTCACTTCTTAAACCTGGGTGCAAGCAGCTACTCTTGTTACTCTTCATACTAGGTGTGGTTAAACTTAAACTTTTTTATATTTGACTAATTATATAAAGAAAACTATCCATATCTAGAATATCAAATCAATATCATTAGAACCATAATAAAATATAATTTTATATTATACATATTTGGTATTATAGATACTAAATATGTTTTCTTATATATATTTGTTCAAACATTACAAAGTTTGACTTTGATTAATCCTAATATTCGGAGAAATATAAAAAGGGAGGAGAATATTACTAGTACTATTATGTGGTTTGTTTCTCACAAGAATTTGATTAATTTAATGGTGCAATGATTGACGTGCTCCGTATGACGCGCTAAGAGTGACGCAACCCCACTTGCCCAAGAGTGACTTGTTCATACGCGCCTGATGGCCTAGAAGCTTTAGGTCAAGTCTTCCCAAAGTCTGCAAGTTCCATGGCCCCCTTGCTTGAGCGTGGATCGAAGAAGAAACTCGGAGCGAGTCAAACAAACCAAGTGCACACGGTAAAATAATTGTATTAATAAGTAACTCCCTTCACTTGTGTCCTGTCTCTCCCCCTCTTTCAGCCTTTCTATATAAACCATTCCTCTCTCGAGACGATTTCCCACTGAGTGGCTTCCTAGTTTAGTTTGATTGAGCTGGTGCTTGTTGCTCAATATTAATTACTTGGTTCGCGAGATTCCCTCTAAAGATCTCGAGCGTCCTAGCTTGCGTGAAGATGGGGTCTCCAGTGATTGACGACGACGAGGACAACTTTGAAATCTCAGGCCCGACGCATATGAGGTCCACTACGGGAGAGCACCTCTTTGCCATGTGCCAAGGGCAGGAAAACACACGGCAAAGCCTTTGCCATGTGTCGCACACGGCAAAGAGCACACGGTGAAGAAATGCACGGTAAAGAGCTCTTTCCCGTGTGCCGAAAGTCGGGCACACGGCAACATTGCTAGGTAGGCCCACCGTCACTTGACGACGACGACGGACGTTGACGGCATGCTCCTGACAAGTGGGCCCCACCGGTCGGTCTTTGCCGTGTGCAAACACACGGCAAAGCCGCTTCTCTTTACCGTGTGCAAACACACGGCAAAGAGGGATGACGTTATCAAAAAAAAATCCCCCGTCCCTCGCCGGGATGGGGTGGCGGCGCCAAGATGGCAGACGGCGGCGGCGGAGACGGGGTTGCCGGCGGCCTGCGCGAGGCCACCTTCCTGCTCGAGGCCACGAACGTTGGCGGCGGCGAAGACAGGGTTGCGGCGAGGACGCCGGCAGCGCGGCGAGCTCGAGGGCGTCGTCGCCGAGGCGCGTGGCAGGTGGCCTCGATGGAGTATGCGGCGTCGAAGGGCATGGCCATGAAGTTGGCGCACACCACCTCGCACTGCGCGTCGAGCCCAGCCTTGCGGTTGTGGGAGCGGGCGCGGTTCACCGATGCCGCCGACCTTGGAGCCGGAGTGGGCGGCGATGGCGCGCATGGGCCCGCCGACGCCGCAACCGACATCGAGGAGGCGGTGGCCGGGCCTGGCGTGGAGGAGGTCGGCGGCGCGCTGCTCGTGGATGTGGGTGGTGTCGCGGTCGGACCTGCCGGGGATGGCGGGCGAGAAGTGGAAGGGCGGTGTCCGGGCGGCCGTCGGAGCAGTAGACAACGAGGTCGCCGTTCCTCTTGCCGCCAATCTCCTCCACGCGTGCTTCTTGACGAGGAGGCAGAGCATGGCCTCGCACGTTGTGCCCAGAAACGTGCAGCGCTTTGCCCAGCCAGCCCCACTCGTACGTAGATATGCCTCCTAGCTAGCCTCCACCAATAAGAGAAGAGCACACGGATTTTGTGCTTCCCTAGACTTGCTGGGAGCCGTTGGATCCTGATATGGACTGAAACCAGCAGGATCGAATGGAAAAATGCTTGACCTCATGCTCTTCAAAAACTGAAGTTTGTAAAATAGATATGTAAGATTATTATAATGTAATTTTTTTTGTAGTTGCAGCTCACAAATTAAATTCTTAATTTTATTTGGAAGTCCTAAATAACTTTTATTGGAAGCATTTCCACGCATGTATTGTGTGGAGAGCATCAAACACTTCCCCTAGCTGGCTGACACCTGATGACTCATGAGCATAGCAAGAAATTAATTCCAACACACGGCAAAGATTTTTTTTGGTTTTTTCTTTTTCTTTAAATAGGCGAATTTAGTTAGAAAGAGGGAAAATAACTAATACTTGAGGATTATCCATCAAATATGGACTACTTTGTGTGAAAATTGTATGGGTGTCATTTTGATTCATGCCAAAGGATTTTTTTTTTGAGTATTTTTTCACTTTTTTTTGAAAGTTTGTCAAACTCCAAGTTTATCATTTTTCATAACAATTAGTACACATAAAATGACTCCATGTCAAAGGATTTCTTTTTTTGAGGATTTTTTTCATTTTATTTGATTTTTTTGAAAAAATGGTCAAAATGGCGAGGATGGGTATTCATTGAAAGGGTCGAATTTTTCAAAACTATCGACGGTTCTCTGAAATAATCACTAATTTTGTACCTTAAAATGATTTTTAGAAAAATTTCAGAACAAACTATCACACACTTGTAGTTCAAATTGGAATTACTTTTGCAAAATCAACATAAAGTCATTAAATGTGCGAAATTAGGTAGAAAGCGAGAAAATTCCTAATATTTGGGGACTATCCATCCAATATGGACTACTTTGTGTAAAAATTTGATGGGTGCCATTTTGCACCATATTTGTTGTACTTGCTTCACAAAAAAAGTCATTTTTGGCACTTAGAAAATAATAATAATAATAATAATATTAACAAAAAATAATTTGAAAAAACTCAGTTCAGTAACATTGTTTCCCATACCAAGATACATATATGTGCCAAATATGGGCACATTAGCACAAACTATGCCACGTGAATGGTCATATCTTTATTACAACTAGATAAAGTAAAATTGAAAAAAAAAATGAAAATCGGTTGTTGTCGTGTGTTGGCACACGGCAAAGAAGGTGTGTTTGCACACGGCAAAGAAGATTTCTGGCGGCGGCGGAGACGGGTTTGCCGGCGGCCTGTGCGAGGCCACCTTCCTGCTCGAGGCCGCGGACGTCGGCGGCGGCGGAGACGGGGTTGCGGTGAGGACGCCGGCAGCGCGGTGAGCTCGAGGGCGTCGTCGCCGAGGCGCCTGGCAGGTGGCCTCGATGGAGTATGCGGCGTCGAAGGGCATGGCCATGAAGTTGGCGCACACCACCTCGCACTGCGCGTCGAGCCCGGCCTTACGGTTGTGGGAGCGGGCGCGGTTCACCGATGCCGCCTACCTTGGAGCCGGAGTGGGCGGCGATGGCGCGCATGGGCCCGCCGACGCCGTAGCCGACGTCGAGGAGGCGGTGGCCGGGCCTGGCGTGGAGGAGGTCGGCGACGCGCTGCTTGTGGACGCGGGTGGCGTCACGGTCGGACCTGCCGGGGAGGGCGGGCGAGAAGTGGAAGGGCGGTGTCCAGGCCAGCCGTCGGAGCAGTAGACGACGAGGTCGCCGTTCCTCTTGCCGCCAATCTCCTCCACGCGTGCTTCTTGACGAGGAGGCAGAGCGTGGCCTCGCACGTTGTGCCCAGAAACGTGCGACGCTTTGCCCAGCCAGCCCCACTCGTACATAGATATGCCTCCTAGCCTCCACCAATAAGAGAAGAGCACACGGATTTTGTGCTTCCCTAGACTTGCAGGGAGCCGTTGGATCCTGATATGGACTGAAACCAGCAGGATCGAATGGAAAAATGCTTGACCTCATGCTCTTCAAAAATTGAAGTTTGTAAAATAGATATGTAAGATTATTATAATGTAATTTTTTTGTAGTTGCAGCTCACAAATTAAATTCTTAATTTTATTTGGAAGTCCTAAATAACTTTTATTGGAAGCATTTCCATGCATGTATTGTGTGGAGAGCATCAAACACTTCCCCTCTAGCTAGCTGACACCTGATGACTCATGAGCATAGCAAGAAATTAATTCCAACACACGGCAAAGATTTTTTTGGTTTTTTTCTTTTTCTTTAAATAGGCGAAATTAGTTAGAAAGAGGGAAAATAACTAATACTTGGGGATTATCAATCAAATATGGACTACTTTGTGTGAAAATTGTATGGGTGCCATTTTGATTCATGCCAAAGGATTTTTTTTGAGTATTTTTTCACTTTTTTTTGAAAGTTTGTCAAACCCCAAGTTTATCATTTTTCATAACAATTAGTACACATAAAATGACTCCATGCCAAAAGATTTCTTTTTTTGAGGATTTTTTCATTTTGTTTGATTTTTTTGAAAAAATGGTCAAAATGGCGAGGATGGCTATTCATTGAAAGGCGTCGAATTTTTCAGAAATATCAACGGTTCTCTGAAATAATCACTAATTTTGTACCTTAAAATGATTTTTAGAAAAATTTCAGAACAAACTATCACACATTTGTAGTTCAAATTGGAATTACTTTCAGAAAATCAACATAAAGTCATTAAATGTGCGAAATTAAGTAGAAAGCGAGAAAATTCCTAATATTTGGGGACTATCCATCCAATATGGACTACTTTGTGTGAAAATTGGATGGGTGCCATTTTGCACCATATTTGTTGTACTTGCTTCGTAAAAAAGTCATTTTTGGCACTTAGAAAATAAAAATAAAAAAATTATAAAAACTAATTTGAAAAAACTCAGTTCAGTAACATTGTTTCTCATACCAAGATACATATATGTGCCAAATATGGGCACATTAGCACAAACTATGCCACGTGAATGGTCATATCTTTATTACAACTAGATAAAGTAAAATTAAAAAAAAATGAAAAACGGTCTTTGCCGTGTGTTGGCACAGGGCAAAGAAGATTTATTCTTTGTCGTGTGGCAACGAATAAATCTTTGCCGTGTGCAAACACACGGCAAAAACCTGCCGTGACTGCGCCGTCGGCGCTGTCGATTGATGGACACGTGTCCACTTTCTTTGCCGTGTGTCATTCTTTACCGTGTGCTTTTTACCGCCTTTGTCGTGTGCCGGTCTTTGCCGTGTGTTTTTTTACTACGATGCCATGTATTATTCTTCGCTGTGTGTGGCACACGGCAACGTTGCTAGGTGGGCCCACCGTCACTTGACGACGACGATGGACGTTGACGGCATGCTCCTGACAAGTGGGCCCCACCGGTCGGTGTTTGCACACGGCAAAGAGGGATGACGTTATCAAAAAAAATCCCCCGTCCCTCGCCGGGACGGGGTGGCGACGTCAAGATGGCCGACGGCGGCGGCGGAGACGGGGTTGCCGGCGGCCTGCGCGAGGCCACCTTCCTGCTCGAGGCCGCGGACGTTTTCTGTCTCTGATCTGGATTTTGTGGTGATATTTACCGATGCAAACTTCATTTACTGCTTGCTGCAGCTTGACTAGGGAACATGTCTTCTGGTTTTGGCTTCTTGATCCCCAGTCTTGTACCAAGTGTAATTAAGCATGCTGATTAACTGAAGATGCAAATCTTGTTTTGTTGCAAAGCTATTTCTTGTAGTGCAAAGCTTCCGCCTCTTCATAGCAAACCTGTACATTGTGTTTGGTTGGAGGGATTTAGCTTTTAGGGTATGAACTGACATTGTGTCGGCCGTCTGGTTTTTTAATACTGCCACAATCTGCTATTAGTTAATTGCGCGTCTGAACTCATTTTCCATACAATTAAGATAAATGGCTAATGTTGAAATATTTTTCATGTTTGTCCTAATTTCAATATATTAATTGGATTCAAGTATCAACTCATCCAAGATTAAAAATTATTTTGTGTCAGCAATCTAAATCGTTATTCACATGAAGCATAAACACAAGGTGAAACCTAATATTTTTCTACTAATAAAAATACATTATTTACTGTATTGTCAACGTTTTTCAATGTATTTTATTTTCCGTTGCAGCGCACGCATCTGATAGTCTAATATATGTATTTCTTACTTGTAATTGATTGGAGTGCAAATATGGTTTATTCCAACATTGATATTAGTGAAGAACTTTTAGCGTGACACACAATGATGTAGTTTTTTGTGAAAACGAATATGGAATATATGTATTTAAATGTAATTCATGTCAATTTTGAAATTATATTTGACATTATTGTTCTCTCTCATAGGTACGAAAGACAAGTCATGTATTTTATTGGAGATGAGTCCTTTCTATTTATCAATGAAAATCATCTCTTGCAATTTCAACAGTATGAATATTCTCATATTAAGTGAAGATGATAATATATGAAGCCCAAATCCACGTGCTCGTCTTACTTCCGTGTTCTCAAGTATGACAAACTGAGCATTTTTTCATATTATTTTTTTCTGTATGTATCTTGATCTGTTATTCATGCTCTTCTATCTTTTATTTGTATTTTGAACTGTTAGATCAACTATGGAGTGTGGTTCAGTCCGAGCAATCGGACATAGCTTCGTGCACACTTGATACGTACTGTCATGACTTTTCTGCAGATGATGAGTTATGGTACTATATTGATAGGTATATGTGTTAATATTGACTTGTATCGAAAGAAGTAATCCTTAGGTACGACTTTTCCTACTTGTAAATGTCCTTTTTTTGGCCAGTCGTAAATTGTCTCATTTAATTATAAAAATGTCCTACTTGTAAATTATCCCATTTAATTGTAAAGACGTGCATGCCAACTATTTGTAAAAACTAGCGAAGCCAATTGTCCTTGAAGACATTCTTTCAGATATTCCAAAAGTAATTGACAACCTTAGAAATATTAAACCTCTAATAAACTTTTGGCCCATAAGCTGGTGCACGCCTTTGTTAGGTGGGAAACTATAGTAGCAGCTGCTGACTCTCGCGGCCTCCTACCTAGATTCTGAATCATCATCAAGCTGCAAGTATCAACTTCTCTCGCCAGCTCTTATCTTTATGTATGTTTGCATCTTGTCACATATCATGTAGATGATTATGGTTAATGTTCTTGTTTTATATTGTTGCAGAGATTGTTGTCTCCGGGGCATGTCAACGCCTCAAGTATTATCAATAGTGGAAACAGAGGACAACCAATTGAACATGGTCAGATCTAATCGAAGCTGAGATAGTAGCTCTAACATGCCAGATTTTTTATGTACTCAGCCATTGAACCATTGCTGGTCAATGTAAGTACCAGAATAGGATCTGATCTGATCTGATAGATTGTACAATTTTCCTGACTGGAATGCGTAATCTTTTGTACACTGCCCCAAGCTGTCACTCACTGCACACTCCCGCATGCAGTCACTTGACCATAATCTGCATGTGTGTGTGCTCACTTGTGCAACAAGTAGAGTTGACTCATGGATGACTGGCGCGGCTTACCCAGTGTAAAAGAATTTCTTAGCATCTCCTTGGTAACAAGGAGCGTTAGGTCTGGCGATTTCTTTAGAGCTTCTTTAGAGGTGCATGTTTACTGCGAATTTAGTAATATTTGTGGGCCAAGTGCTCAGTGGCTTCAATTCTACTGGAGCAAGGTCTTGACTCTTGAGGCATTTGATTGGTTAATGATCGTGCGAAAAGGCTGGTCTTTTGCACTGGGCACTGGCCAAACAAACATGCTGCCAATTTCTTCGACTGTACTGCAAGTGCACATTCAGTACAATGGGATGGCATGGGAACATGTTTATTTTCTTGCTGTCGATCAAATTCTCAGCCTTTTTTATCCAAGATAGCATAAAGCTTTTGCAGGTGGTTCAATGAGTTTCACAAATAACTTGTAACATTGCTTGCTTCAAATGGTATGGGCGCAATTGACTATGGCTAACAAAATCCAAATTGTCGTGGTGGTGTCACGGCAGATGTCATAGGATGGCTAAAGTGTGGGGCTGATGGACGCTGGAGGATCCGGAGAGGGGTAGCACGCTAAGAAGCATACACAGATGAACACACAAGCACAAGCACACACAGGATCGACCCAGATTCGGGGCCCTCGTGAGGAGGTAACACCCCTACTCCTGCCTATCTCTCTCTAAATATCACGGTATCACAAATACAGGGTTGCTCCTCGAGCTGTATGATCCCAGCAATGGGGATAAACACAAGGAAGAAGATGAAGCTACGGGTGGAAAGGTGTCTCTGGGCATCGTCCCTCACGCAGGAGGGGTGAGGACATATATATAGGCTAAACCGAGTTACCGGAATACCCTCCACTTGCAACGGTCACTTCTCCGTACCGGCACTGCAGACGCGCACTCCTGCGCGTCATGATTGTCTCTGCACAGTGGACAGGACATGGCTTGCCCATGTCCTGTCCCATATCTCTGCTCCAAGGTACGCCCGAGGTCAGCGGTGTCCTTCTCCTGCTCCTCGGTCAGCAGAGGTAAGCCCAGTCACCTCAGACGTGTGCCGTACCGCACGCCGCGCTCCCGTGCCAGACGGGATGGGACAGGAGCATTGACTTCCGCCCAACATAAGGATAACCCGGCATGGATATGCCGGATTCCCCTTCCTAAATAACCTTACCTGCACATAAGAACACACACAAGTTACCGACATTCATATATCGGTTATGCTGTCTCGGATCCTTATCTCGGATCCCTTATCTCGGTCAACATATGCCGGTTGGCACCAGCATGGTACCTCGGTCCCTTCTGGCCCGGGTTATCTCGGTACGCCTATGTCGGTTTTGCACCTACACCACACTCTGAAGTCCAGGCATGTTGGCTTTTACTGTAACTTGGCCCACACCTGGGCATAGTTTTTACCACATCATGACCCTACCCGGGGTAGCCCCCCGACATTAGTCCCCGAATCTGGTGCGGTCCTGCAGCCTTGGATGAAGGGCCACAGCAGGTTTAATCAACCGAAACAACCATAACAATCATCCGACATAATCATGTCGGTTTAACCGTAAAGCCACTTAATGACCTCTCCAACTGATTTCGACATTTGCCCCTGTGTCGGTTTCTCCGACACAAGAACTCCGCTGAGAGTAAGTCAAGCTTTCACGACCAACTCAACTTACCCCAACCATCCGACATAACCACGTCGGTACACCTCCAGTATCCAGATAAACCTCCAACTGTTTTGCCATATGCCCTTATGCCTGTTGCTCCGACACAAGGCAATCATTTTATCCTGATCAAACATCCGACATTCACATGACGGTTTATCGCAAGCTTCAAGGACCAAACTTTCCACAACCTTCGAGATCTGCCCTTGTGCCGGTCTCTCCGACACAAGAAGATTCCCACAATCTCTCAAAGATCTCTCCACAGCACGTGGCAGAGAGACGTTGTGCGCTCCCTCGGTTCCTGTGCGCGGACAGACATATCTCTGCACGCACGCCGCATACGTCACGAGCTGTCACGTCTCAAAATCACTCGAGTGCGTTTGACCGTGGCGTGCCTCCTTGATTCCCGCGCCAGTAACCGCACGCGATCACGCCGCGGGCCGTTACCACCTTATGGCCCACGATGCGGCTGATCGTGCGGCTGCAAACATCGCAACCGCGCAGATCGTGCGCGGTTAATCCGCGCGCCCGTTACGGTAACCGCACGCGGTAAAAAAGGAAACCGCACGCGCCCCGTGCCCATAAATAGGGGAGCGGGCACCTCTCCTCGTCTTCTCCGCATCCCTCTTCTCCTTTCTCTCTCTCCTGCACCATCGCCGCCGCCGCGCAGTGAGCTCCTCCACCGCACGACGCCGAATCTCACGAGCCACCGCCCACCGGAGCACCTCGCGCCGCCACTGGACACGCGCAACTCCGGCAAGCCCCGCGCTTCTTCGCCTCGCACCGCCGTCGCACTCCGGTGAGTTCCTCGCCCTTGACTTTGCTGATGAACGTGTTCATCCTCACCGATGAACACGTTCCTCTTCTCCGACGAACTTTGTTCATCTTCCCCGATGAACTTGCTCCTCCTCTCCGCAGAACCTATTGAACTCAACTGCTTAGTTCCCCTCTAGATCTTCTCCATTGTGTTTCACACTACCCGTGCAATATTTCCTCCGTAGGTTCTTCTAGGTGTTCAACTTATAAAACTTGCCTTTATCCTCTATTTATTCTTCTCCGTACATCTTTTCACCAAACACTTAGTCACAGATTGGTGTTTCCCGCCCTTTACGCATTTTCCTCTATTGCCCAAATATTCTGAGATACTTATCTCGGTTCCTCTGTTGCCCAAATATTCCGAGATACTTATCTCGGTTCCTCTGTGCCTCTTTTGCAGATCCCTTCCGAGATGTCATCCAGCCATACCCCGGAGCCTGCCGAGGATGTCGTCGAAGAGGGAGAGCGCGCCGGGTGGGAAGGTTCCGACGTAACCCAGGCCGAGATAGACTGGTAGTCCGGACCAAGCATTCCGGCACAAGTGATATGCCGGTTCCCGGCACAGAGGCCGAGCCGAAGCTGAAATCCGGTGAGCGCGTGGTCTTCGTCGCGCACTTCGAGCGCGGCTTTGGACTCCCGGCGAGCGAGTTCTTCCGATCCTTCTTGGATCGATTCCGGCTTCAACCTCACCACCTTCCAGCCAATGCCATTACCACGCTCTCTGCGTGTGTTTCTTCTCCGAGGGATACCTCGGACTCTGGCCCACTGTTGAGCTCTGGGCCAAGTACTTCCAACTCCGGAAGCAAAGTGTCCCGGATCCGGAGAACAAGAACTTCCCCAAGGAGATGACCCCGTGCGGAGCTGCTACCATCATACCTCGGAGGGTTCCATCTTGCCTCGGATTCAAGGCCTGGAGTCATGCCGGAAATGGCAGCGCACGTTCTTCTACGTGAAGAACCCGGACAGCCCAGACAATGCCGACTTTCTGAACCTGCCGCTATTCAACATCGCCACCCCTACTGAACAGTTTAACTGGTCCCTCAACCCGAGGGACCTGAACCTCGAGATCAACCAGATTCACAAGGTCGTCGAGGAGCTTGGGGCAGGCTTAACGAGCGATGATCTCCTGAGGACCTTCGTCAGCCGCCGAGTTTCCCCCCTTCAAGACCGAGTTCACAAGATTGCCACATGAGTGGCCAGTATGATCCAACTCGGATCAGCACCCACGAGCTGAACAAAGCCGAGATCAGAAGACGTGTCAAGGCAATTGCCCGCACGCTGATGACCGAGGAATGGGAATGGGGTCTAGAACCTCATAACAGAACTCGGCTTCCGGAGCAAGTAAGTAACCTTGCAACTTGCACCGACATACTTTTTTCTACCGAGATAACTCTTATGCCGGCCCCATAATCCGCTCATAAAGTAACTCGGTTTTACTGCTTCTGGCTTGCAGAGGTTTACCCGGCAAAAGACTGAAGATGGAGAGGATCCCTCCACCAAATGGGGCCAAGATATCCCTGCCCCGGACGTCGCCGAGGTAGAAGACCCGGATGATGAGGATCAGCTGCCAATACCGAGAGCTGGCGCCCCTACCTCGGGTAAGCCTCGAGCCCGAGCCTCAATCCGAGATTGGTCGGACGATGATGATTGCGAAATGCTAGAGGTAATTGACGCTCGTCCCATCGCATATGCTCACCCAGCCTCGGCATCAACTAACCCGGGTGGCTCTGCCCCGAGTGCACGCCCTGCTACCTCGGGCAAACAAGTGGCATCTCGCAAGCGCGCAGAGACCGGTACCTCGAAAACCGGGACCTCCACATCCTCGGATCCAGCAGCACCGCAGGCGAAGCGACAGAAGAGAGGAGCGGTTAAGCCGAAGAAGGGCAAGAAGACACCGCCAGTTACTCAAGGGTAAGATATTCTTTGCCGACACAAGCTTACTTCCTTTTTTCCTTCTGCCGGGATAATCTTTCCCCGACATAACACTTTTTCTTGTTTGATGCAGTGCCCCCTTGAAGTTGACCAGAGTGCCTCTTCTATGCGCTCGCCCCTTCCGAGTACAGCCGAACCTCGGCCACGTGACTCCGGGGTACCCGCCACCTCATCTGTCATTCCCGAGGTTGTGGTCCTCGACCAAGATGATGGCTCCGGTGCCCCCACCACGGAAACCGACATCCCGCGGGCCGACACTTCGGTGACCTCGGGCGCACAGCAACCACCACCACAACAACAACAGCCGCAACAACAGCAACCACAACAACAACAACAACAGCAACAGCAACAGCAACAGCAACAGCAACAGGAACACACAACAGCAACAGCAACAAGGACAGCAGCAACCTCAACAGCACAGCAGCAACCAAAGCAGCCGCCCCGGCCGAAGTCCACCACCAAGTCCACCGAGTTAGTAACTCGGAAAGCTACTCCACTAGCCAAGCCGGCACAGAGCCAAGTGAGCCACCGGGAAACAACTTGCCAACCCGGAGAACAAGTGGTGTTGACTCCAACCACTACCCCGGAGCACCAAGCTCTCACCACCTCTGTCTCCCGAGTTACCAGTAGCAGCTGGGTTTTACCCCAGCTCCAAACTCAAAGTGGACACAGCTTAGGCTCGGAGAAGCAGTACCACATGGACTGGAATGCCGCCGACACAAGCGAGGTCTCCTCCGCGAACCCGGTCACTCCACATCCAGCTGGCCCAGTGCGCTTGCTCAGGCCATGCACAACTTGCAACTCTCGACCCTTCGAGCCAGCAAGCTTGCCGAGGTATTTTTTCCTCAGCCACTTTTATTTCCTTTGCCATAGATGATAAACATACACAATCCCCAGTCCCCGAGATTCGGGTTGAGTGACCTGCGCTTGCCCGAGTAAAGATCACTCGCGCGAATCTTCACAAAATTTCATCATTAGACTCAAAAAATCCGACACTCAGATCAAAAACCGACACTTAGGATCTTCAAAAATCCGACACTTAGGATCTTCAAAAATCCGACATCCAGTCCCCGAGATTCTTGTCGAGTTTTACTCGGCACGAATCTTCAAAAAATCCGACATTCAGCTTTACTCGGCATGAATCTTCAAAAATCATACTAACCTTTGCTCTTTTCAGGATTGCACCAACGCCGGACCACAGTGTTTCGGAAGCTGCTTCTGGACCACAACAAACTCAAGAGGTCCCACAAGCAACTTCAGGAGACGCTGAAGAACAAGGAAACCGCGCACGCCACTGCCCTCCAGAAGGAACGAGGAAGTGTCTCGGCTCCAGGAGGAACTTGCTCGGGTCCAGGGCGAGAAAACCGGCATTGAGCAGGCCCTGATGCAAAGGGAGGAAGCTGCGCAAAAGCACAAGGAAACCCTCGAGGCGACCGAGGTTCGCGCTACCTCGGCTCAAGGAGAACTGGATGCCCTCAAGGCAAAATCCGACATCTGGCTCCGCGAGCTCACCCGGCTTAACAAGGAGATGGACAGTAAGTTTCTTTATCCTTTCTTTTGTTTCATTGCTTGTACCGACATTAAGATATGCCGGTATATAACTCAATTCGGTGATAGCTTTTCTATCTTCAGATCACTTCTCCCACTCCAAGGCTGCTGCACTCAACACTGTCCGCAAGGCACGAGCAAAGAGAGCCGAGGCTGGCCCAATCCCGGAGGAATGGGATATTGAAGATTACCTGACCGCTCTGAATGCTCGCATCTCTCCTCTGAAGGCCATTGGCCTGGATCTTCTTGATGCTGGCATCAAAGCTTACCGAGCCTTATGGCCAGGATCCCAGACTCCGGCTACAATTGAAGAATTGTCCAAGTGTCTGTCGGGGGCCGAGGCCAGGGTCCGAGAGTGGAGATCCTCAGCAGCTCGTGCCGGAGCTGATCAAGCACTGACCTTTGTGCTCTCCTGGTATGAGTCCATCAACCTCAACGCCGTGCGCTCCCTGCGCCAAGGCTCCAAATGGACCTCGATCCGACACTGATAGAGAGCCGCAAAGATGCAGCCAAATTCATGGCCAGCTATGCTCCCACCCGACACTTCATTCCGGGTCCCGCCTACTCGGATGACGAAGAAGATGACCAGGATGATGAAGAGGGTGAAGACGAGGAAGATGACATCGATGAGGAGATCGAGGCCGAAGCTCCCGACGCTGCCACTGCCGGAGCGACCGAGACTGCTGCTGCCGGAGCAGCCGACACTTCTGCTGCTGGAGCAACCGACATTGCCAAGCCGGCTGCGACCGACACTGCAAGTCGACCGCGACCGACACTTCTGAGAAGCCGGTATCCGACACTGCTGGTGCCTCGGCAGCCACTCCAACACCCGAGGTTGCTCCAACAACTGAAGCTTCTTCTGCCGCCGAGACTGCTCCCGAGCCTCGCACCGCTCCAACTGCTCCGAGCTCCTCCGAGGCAGCTGCCTAAGCTTATCAAACATTGAACCATTAAATCCCCGGAATGCCGGGTGCAGATGTAAATATACTTTTAAGTATCTCGCAGTGCTACTTTTATCCGTGCTACTTTATCATATTAGTTTCAACAAGACAGCTCAATGCCGGATCACTTTGCACCAAGTCCCCGAGTTTACTTTCTTGTTTACTATACTTAGTAATCTTTGCTCTTGTCTACCATTTAGGCGTTCGACAGTCGAGTCACAAGATCAATCATTATAGCACACAATACTTGTAAATTTTGAGGTAAGGTTTAGAGTCATCCGACACAAGGAAAAGGAAAGAAAAAACCGGGTTAGTAAACGACATATGTCGGATCTTTTTAGGACCGAGTCCCCGAGTCCATTTTCATGTTTACCATATACCATAACCTCTGCTCTTGACTGCCATTTCGGCGTTCGTCAGTCGAGTCACAAGATCACAACAAAATAGCATACATTACTTGAACTTTGAAACGAGGTCTCAAAATCATCCGACATATGAACAACACAGAAAAAACCGAGATAAAACACAAGCATATAGACAAAGGCAGTCCCCGAGTTTCTTTTCGGAGTGCCGGCATTTTATTCAAAGGAAAACCGAGATACATACACTGCGCCCTTATGAGTAAAAGGGCGGAGTAGAGCTACATTCCAGGGTCTTTTGGTCTCCTCTCCGGATTTGTCCATCACATTTTTCCTCGGTGCCTGTGCATCTATAAGATAGTATGAATCATTGTGCAGAGCCTTGCTCACAATGAATGGTCCCTCCCATGGAGGTGACAACTTGTGTCGGCCTGCTTTGCGTTGCACTAGCCTCAACACCAAATCTCCCTCTCGGAAAACCCGAGGGCTGATCTTCCGGCTATGATAGCGTCGGAGATTTTGCTGATATATAGCTGACCGAGATAAGGTCAGTTCTCGTGCTTCTTCGAGCAAATCAACATCATTTTCCCGAGCTTCTTTTGCCTCGGTTTCAGTGTACAGCGCCACTCTCGGCGAGTCATATTCCATGTCGGTCGGCAGGACCGCTTCTGCTCCATAGACCAGAAAAAATGGCGTATAGCCAGTTGATCGATTTGGTGTGGTCCTTAGACCCCACAGCACTGCTGGTATCTCCTCTATCCAACATCCCGGAGTTCGCAACAGTGGTTCAATCAACCGGGCTTTGATACCGGCTAACACCAATGCATTTGCTCTTTCCACTTGCCCATTTGCCTCAGGGTGTGCCACCGAGGCTATGTCCAACCGAATTCTCTTATCCGCACAGAACCGAGCAAACTCTCCCACAGCAAAGTTTGTGCCATTATCCGAGATAATGCTATGGGGGTAACCATATCTCAAAATGATGTCCTTCAAAAAGGTCACAGCTGTGTGACCATCACACTTCCGGATTGGCTTTACCTCGATCCATTTGGTGAACTTGTCCACCATCACCAGCATATGAGTCATGTTACCTCGGGCTGGCCTGAACTCTCCCACCATATCCAGCACCAAACTGCAAAGGGCCAAGTGATTGGAATTGTCTTGAGTGCCGAGGCTGGCAGGTGGATCTTTTTAGCAAACCTCTGACATCCCTCACACTTTCGACGATATCTTCTGCCTGGTTCAAAGCACTGGGCCAATAAAACCCATGCCGGAATACCTTAGCCACCAAGGCTCTTGATGAAGCATGATGACCACATTCCCTGATGAATCTCCAGGAGCATCTCTGCCCTTCCTGCGGCTCGACACAGCGCTGCAGTACCTCGGTCACACTTCTCTTGTATAACTCCTGGTTGATGATGGTGTATGCCTTGGATCTTCTTTGCACTTGCCTAGCTTCAACTTCATTACTTGGCAAACTCCCGTCCATCATAAATGCCATTATTGGTTGTGCCCACTCCGGCACAGGACGCACAGGAAAGACCGGATCATCCACCTCCATGAGATCAACCGACATTACTTCTTCCGAGATAGAGTAACCAGTCCCCGGGTTCTGCCAAGCAGTCCCCGGGTTCTCCCAAATGCATCCGACATCGACGTCCATGGGAACAGCACCAGACTCCGGTTTCGCCGGGATAAAATTGACTCGGACTCGGCGATGGTTTGATTGATGGCTTCCTCAATGCTCCAAGGCTATGCCGGGTGGAATTGGATCCCGGGATGAACCTAGCTTGGACAGTACATCGGCGGCTCATTTTCAGCCCGAGGTATATGCGTGAGCTCGCAACCTTCAAAGAACCCCGAGATCTTCTGGACATGAAACCGATACAACGCCATGTTGGCGTCTAAAGCATCCCAATTTCCCGAGACTTGCTGCACCACCAAATCCGAGTCTCCGAAACATTCTATCCGGCGAATACCAATTTCTTTGGCCACATTTAGCCCATGAACAAGTGCCTCATACTCGGCCACATTGTTAGATGCCGCAAAATGAATCTGCAACACATATCTCAGTGATCATGCTTTGGCGAGGTAAGGACTACCCCGGCACCTAAACCAATTTTTGTCCTTGAACCATCAAAGTGCATTCTCCAGTAATTGGGTCAGGCAATGGTGGCTCATATTGCATTTCAGCCCAATCCACCAGAAATCCGGCAGTGCCTGAGATTTAATGGCATCTCTTCTTTCATAGTGAGGAGTGTAAGGGGACACCTCGATAGCCCACTTGGCTACTCGGCCAGTTGCATCTTTACACCCAATGATCTCCGAGATAGGAGCCTCACACACCACAGTGATTGAATGCTCTTGGAAGTAATGTTTCAACTTCTTAGCAGCCAGATAGACACCATATGTCATCTTCTGGTAGTGCGGATAGTTCTGCTTGGACAACGAGATCACCTCGCTCAGGTAATACACTGGCCTCTGCACAGTTTTGCCATCTTCTTCTCGCTCCACTACCAATACGACACTCACAACCCGGTTTGTGGCTGCAATGTAGAGCAACATCGGCTCTTTGGGTAATGGTGAGGCCAGTATCGGCGCAGTTGCCAACATCTTTTTTAACTCGGTGAACGCCGCATCTGCTTGCGGGGTCCACACGAAGTGGGTTGTTTTCTTCATGAGTTGATACAAAGGCAATGCCTTTTCTCCCAACCTGCTAACAAACCGACTTAAGGATGCCAAACATCCAGTGAATTTCTGCACGTCTTTGAGACATGTCGGTAACCTCATGCTTTCAATAGCACGGATTTTTGTCGGGTTCACCTCGATACCTCGGCTTGACACGAGGAAACCGAGTAATTTGCCTGCCGGCACACCGAAGGTACATTTGTCCGGGTTAAGTTTTATCCGGAATTTCCTTAGATTCTCAAATGTTTCTCGGAGATCATCAATCAGAGTGGATTTCTCCTTAGACTTGATGACAATGTCATCGACATACACCTGCACATTTTTTCCTATTTGATCATGCAAGCATTTTTGCATACATCTCTGGTAAGTGGCACCAGCATTTCTCAAACCAAAGGTCATGACACGATAGCAATAAGCCCCATACGGGGTGATAAAAGCAGTTTTCATTTGATCAGCAGGGTTCAGTGGTATCTGGTGAAAACCAGAATAAGCATCTACAAAGGATAACAGCTCACACCCGGCTGTGGAATCGATCACTTGATCAATCCGAGGCAGCGGGAATGGATCCTTAGGACATGCCTTGTTCAAGTTTGTGTAATCAATACACATACGCCACACAATGGCCACGTTCGGGTCATCTTTTTTCTTTTCCACCAGGACCGGGTTAGACAACCAGTCCGGGTGCAGCACTTCCATGATGAAACCAGATGCAAGTAATCTGGCCAGTTCATCACCTATCACCTTTCTCCTCTCATCCGAGAGACGTCGCATAGGTTGCTTCACCGGTTTCATATCCGGTCTGACGAACAAAGAGTGCTCAGCCAACTCCCTCGGAACACCTGGCAGGTCCTGATTTGACCATGCAAAGATATCCCGGTTCTCACGGAGGAAGTGACTGAGCTCGCCTTCCTATTTCTCAGTTAACCCGGTACCAATGATGACGTTGTGGTCCGGACATGCCGGGTCAACATTGATCTTCTTGGTCTCCTTGGGCACCTCGAAATTGCATTCTGCTCCGGGTTAGCCATACCCGGCATGCCGAGTTGCGCGGACTGAGCCAATGCCACCACTTCATGGATCTTCTTCTTCTCTGCAGCGATAATCAGTGACTCGGCTAAGCACGATCCAGCCGAGGCACACTCCAGTGCACGCTTGTAATCACCCGAGATAGTGATGATGCCATTAGGACCCGGCATTTTCATCTTGAGGTAACCCACATGGGTGGATATCATGAACTTGGACAGTGCAGGCCTACCGAGTAAAGCATGGTATGGACTTTCGAGGTCCACTACCTCAAACTGGATGCTCTCAGTTCGGCAGTTGTCCTTGGTGCCAAAAACACATCAACCCAAATTTTGCCCATAGGTGCACATGAAACACCCGGCACTATGCCATGAAAGGTGTGAACTCGGTGCAGCATGTTTGCCGAGATACCCATCTTCACCATGGTGTCTCGGTACATGATATTGATAGCACTCCCATTATCAATGAGAACTCGGGTGAACCGAATATTGAGTGTGGGTCCAAAGAATGTCGGATCCACCACCAATGCATAACCTCCCGGAGTTGGCATAACTCGGGGATGATCCCTTCTGCTCCAAGTGATCTCTTGCTCGGACCAGTGCAAATACTTCGGCACTGCCGGCATAACTGCGTTCACCTCCAGTGCACGCCGATGCAAGCTCTTCTTGTCAGTTGGCTCGGTCACAAATACACATAGCTCTGATGAGCTTCTCTGTAATCTCCCTGGGGATACTCTCCCTGCCTGCTGGGACCAGTGTTGTTGTTGTTCCCTCCGACATTCACCTGATTCACAGGTTTCGGATCTGCTTGCCTCGGAACTGGCGGAATCACCGGGATAGCATTTGCTCCGGTAAGCGGCAAGTTTTGCCTCGGCGGAATTCTCTGAGGTGCCCCCCTGATTTCCTCCGGCTCTGGCTCCTTCCCCCTTGTGCGCTGATACCAGCTGCACTGCCGAGTTGTATGGTTTGCAGGCCTGCGGATCTTGGGTGTGGAAACTGCAAGGCCCATCCAACATAGCCTCATAAGTTAAGGATGGCTTCTGGTCACCCCATGGCCTCTTCCCTTCTTGATTCTGGCCCCATGCTGGGCCATTGAACTTCGGACGCTGGCTATTGCCGGCATCTGGCTGGTCTTGGTTTACCGCTGCAACCTGGTTTGAGCCATACCGGTAATCCGGCTCTCTCCTCTTGTTACCGAAGTCCTGGCGATCGTTCTGCCTGACTGGCCCGGGTCTGTTATTCACCGGGTATCTTCTACTCGGCTCCCCGAGTTCAGCAAGGTTGCATCGGATCACCCAGTGCATAGCTATCCGCAATCCGGATTGTCTCGGCCAGAGTGGCCGGCATTTCCCTCTGCAACTTCTGCCAGAGCATGGAGCCGTGTCGGCACCCCTGGGCAAACCAAGATATGGCCTGCGCCTCCACAACTCCTTCACAGGAATTGCGAATAGTACTCCACCGGGTTAAGTAATCCCGGTCAGTTTCATTATCCCTCTGCTTGCACATCGCAAGCTGCTGAGGACGATTCGGTCTCTTGTACGTGCTGGAGAAGTTGCTAACAAATGCTTCTTCAAAGTCCAGCCAGCAATCAACGCTGCCCTCTCGCAGGTTGTTCAGCCAAATCCGGGCTGGCCCTTCCAACATTGCGGGATATACCTCACCGCCCATCGGCGGTTTCCTCCCGCGATATGCACTGCCGACACATAATCTGTCAGCCAGTCCTCCGGCTTAGTACTGCCGTCATATGTTTTTGCACCTCGGTTCAGCTGAAAGTGCCGCACCGGTGGCTCCCTCATGATCCGAGGTCCAAAACATGCAGGGCCAGGTGGACCTTGCTCTTCCAGCATCTCGGACATATAAATCCTGTCCAACTTGTAGCGTGCATCATTTGGTGACAACTGGCGAGGTCCCAACCGAGATCCCAGTGCACCTTCATATCTCGGATACCCGGCTTTCTCCATAGCCGAGTAACCATCATCATAACGGTTAGCCACCTGTCAACACTTGTGGCTGCTGGACATGCCGACATTTTGCTGCTGCTGGGCGAGATTTTGTGTCGGATACCGAGGTGGATAACCTCGGCCAGCCGAGTTAACTACCCGGCACCTGGACCGCCCGGACCGGGATTGCTTCTACCCCGGCCGGCACTGCCTCGCCCAACTACCTGTTTTCCGGCACACGCCGGATCATACACCTGTATCTGTTTGCTCTTACCGGAGTTTACACTCCGGTCACGATCTCCACCGACATGCGGTGATGAAGCTTGCCCCTTAGATCCACTGGCTCCCCTAGCCGAGTGAACAACATCGGACCCACCTGCAACTGTGTTGGCCTTGCGATAGGCCTCATTCTGCCGGGTAGCCACAGCTACCAACTCATTAACTCGGTCTTGCTGCCTACGGAGAGCTTCTCCGGATAAGCCTGACAACTCGGCTCTTGCTGCCTCGGCAGCTCTAAGAGTCTTAGCAGGGGAACTATACTTCGGTTTTTCGACCGATAAGTTACTAGGAGTTTACTGGAGCTAGATCTACCATCTCTAGCAATCTCGGCATTGAGGTTTTTACCCCTCTTGCGCACATCCTCTACTCGACTAGGGCGAGCAGCTACCGGGGTAAAACCATGTGCTTGGTTATACTCACGGACAGTTATCCCGAATTCTCTCCTCACCTCGGCCATCTCCAGAGCCTCCTGAAGCAAGCTCTGACGCCGTGCCTCCAACTCTGCCTCGATTGGGCAGCATCTGTACCGGCAGCTACCGGCACAGCCAGTTTCTCGATTATCTCCTCGAGGTGAGCTGGCTTAACCGGCACATGGATGTACCGGCCTGGCCGGGGAGGTTTCCCTCCTCTCCAGCGGCACTTTCGCCGATCTGGTGACCTTGGGGGCAGGATTACCGGCATCTCCTTTGCCGGGTTCTCCTTTACCGGCATCAGCCGCAGTGCCGGTCACCATGACCTCTGCGCAGCTCCCGGGGCGAGCGCTACGCCGGCCGCGAGCCGCACAGATAGCAGGAGGATCCTCAGCCACAAGCACCTGCTCGGGGTACTTGCAGACAACCTCGGTGGCGACGTAGGTCACGAAGGTGCCGAAGCTGATGAGGCAGCCGTTCGTCGGGAACGGCCTGCTGCCGAAGCATCCAGCGTTGTCGCTGATGAAGTTCAGCGCGCCGAGCTTGCAGACGAGCCCGCAAACGACGCGCTCGCCGGAGTCGATGATGGAACCCGTCCGGAATGTCACACCAGCCAGCGCCGCTGCTGCCCCACGGTGGGCGCCAACTGTCGTGGTGGTATCACGGCAGATGCCATAGGATGGCTAAAGTGTGGGGCCGATGGACGCTGGAGGATCCGGGAGAGGGCTAGCGCTAAGAAGCACACAGATGAACACACAAGCACAAGCACACAGATCTACCCAGGTTCGGGGCCCTCGTGAGGAGGTAAACCCCTACTCCTGCCTATCTCTCTCTGAATATCTCGGTATCACAAATACAAGGTTGCTCCTCGAGCTGTATGATCCCAGCAATGGGGATAAACACAAGGAAGAAGATGAAGCTACGGGTGGAAAGGTGTCTCTGGGCATCGTCCCTCACGCAGGAGGGGGTGAGGACATATATATAGGCTAAACCGAGTTACCGGAATACCCCTCCACTTGCAACGGTCACTTCTCCGTACCGGCACTGCAGACGCGCACGCCTGCGCGTCATGATTGTCTCTGCACAGTGGACAGGACATGGCTTGCCCATGTCCTGTCCCATATCTCTGCTCCAAGGTACGCCCGAGGTCAGCGGTGTCCTTCTCCTGCTCCTTGGTCAGCAGAGGTAAGCCCAGTCACCTCAGACGTGTGCCGTACCGCACGCCGCGCTCCCGTGCCAGACGGGATGGGACAGGAGCATTGACTTCCGCCCACATAAGGATAACCCGGCATGGATATGCCGGATTCCCCTTCCTAAATAACCTTACCTGCACATAAGAAACACACAAGTTACCGACATTCATATATCGGTTATGCTGTCTCGGATCCTTATCTCGGATCCCTTATCTCGGTCAACATATGCCGGTTGGCACCAGCATGGTACCTCGGTCCCTTCTGGCCCGGGTTATCTCGGTACGCCTATGTCGGTTTTGCACCTACAGCACACTCTGAAGTCCAGGCATGTCGGCTTTTACTGTAACTTGGCCCACACCTGGGCATAGCTTTTACCACATCATGACCCTACCCGGGGGTAGCCCCCCGACACAAATGCCTGTGTTTTCTCTATAGTAGAGATCACATGTAGGAATCTCACATCGTTGCATTAATTGCTGAATCTAAAAATTTAAAATTATTTGTCTACTAGATTGTTAATTTAGTTGGCGATCTGTTTACATCCAGGGGCGGCGCCAGCTGTATTCCAGGGTATGCAAGTGAATACCCATGATTTTTGCAAAACAGTGTTGATTATAGCAAAACAGTGACGATTTTGGCAAAAAATAGTGATGATTTTGACAAAATGAATACCTATGATTACCCTATCATAAATTCCTAGCGCAGCCACTGTTTACATCCCTGATTTCGTCTCAACGAGTGTTTGTTTTGAAGAGTGACCAACAACTAAAAGATGATATTATTCAACAAAAAATAGTATCATGGAACATTGCATTGATATAGAATGATGTAGAAACTAACATAAGTTATTTTAATCTGGCAATGAAATAGTGCATAATCTGCTGAATACGTGTAATATGACAACTATGTAGCATACCCCAAAACCATACTCTCACAAGTCATGACAATCTGATAATTACCGTCAAACAAGTTATTGTAGTCCGGCAATTCAGTAGTGCATGATATATGTGACAAAAGTCTCGCAATTACTTATGAAAACATTATTTAAACATAATGAAATGGGATTTAGTTTTAAAAATCTCAGTCCGGGTGGAAGTCAACTGTGAAATTGGCTCATCAACCGAAGGAGCAACTCCAGCATGATGGCTAGCGCAGTCGCGCCAAGAGGGGTTGGTGCGCCACACTTGTCTGATGAAATGCACACACATATGCACGAAGCTATGAGAAAAAATAAAAAATGTAGGGGACATGTTGCAAAAATAGGGCAGCCAGTCAGCCACCTATGTGAGTTAACGGTCACCCGTGGCGGAACCTTGACGGATTGACGAACGCAACATTTCCACAAGCTTCTGGACAGTTTGCTGCAATTTTTGAGTATGTGACTAATGTGCTCAAACTTGGCAAATTCATAGACCGCCAGATCTACTTACTAATTTCAAAATGAGCTAGCCGAATACTAGGAAAAGTAAAAAAAAAAGGGTGAGAACAAGATAGATAAACCAAATGAAAAGAGAGCAGAGCATTAAGGGCAACTCCAACACGCCAACCCATTTGATCCGTTTCTGTCCGAAACTGTCCGCGCGGACAAAAACAACGGCCCAACGCACCGACGCATTTGGCCCCAGGTCCGTTTTTCTGTCCGCACGAACCCAATTCTGACCCAAATTTGAGTCGGCTTTGCGTCCGGTGCGGACGCGACTCGTGTCCTCCCCTAGGGCTCCCCTGGCCCACCAGTCAGCCTCACAAAACGGCCACCCACTGGCGAACTACCACCTTAAATGCGGCGGTGGAGGCCTTTATATGGCGGCTGGCGGGGTAAACCCTAACCCACAAACCCTAGCACCGCCGCCACCATTCCCAACCATGGCCACACCACCTCCCGCCACCTTCACCGGCCTAGGAGATGGACCCGCCGCGCCCCCCACAACGCCTTCTGGACCAGATCGAGTAAGCTCGGCAGAGCGCGCTCAGGCGCTACCGTGGGAGCTTCTCTTGCCGCATGCCGACGAGCCCGGCGTGGATCCGGTCAGGAGAGCCTACGAGCAGGCGTGGTCCGACGCCCCCGATCACGAGGAGGAGGCGTACGCCGCCAGGGTGGCGTGGGGCTTCGCGCCTCCTCACGTCGGCTGGACACAGGATGTCTGGGGCGGCGGGCTGGAGGAGGGCATCCACGACCTCTAACGCTCCGAGGAGGCCGCGATTCATGCCTCCCACATGCAGGTAAACACGCAGAGGGTGGCCAACTTCATGGAGCAGGCCAACGCAGTTGCGGCCGCAGCCGCCGACCTCGCTGCACCTCCTCCCGGCGCCCCCACACCCCCTCCTGGCGCCCTCGCACCTCCTCCCGGCGAAGAGGAGGAGGACGACGACTTCGACTGGAGCGACGATGGCGATGAAGTGGAGGGTCTGCAAGAGGCCGTCAAAGCCTCTTACGAGTCCCTCTGCACCGACCGAGCCCGACGAGTCAGGATTGCACGCGAGCTCAAGGCGAAGGAGGCCACCCAGATGGCGTGGGCGCTGGGCGCCTCAATGTCCACGGCTCATGCCCTCCGCCGCAAGCGTGCACGCGAGAACGAGGCGGCCGTGAACGGGGCCGGCTGCTCCTGCCGCTCCCCTTGAACAGGAGTGAGACGGCGGCAGCGCTGCCTACTACGCGCGGCCAATTTTGTTAAAATAGCCGGCGCCACTACCTAAACCATACCGCTAAACGGGGAGGGCTCGAGGAGCCAGCCAGTCTGCCCCCGCATACGGTCCTGCCGCCGGAAGAGCTAGCAAATCCGTCCCGGCAAGATGGGTGCGAGCCTACCGCCGCCCACACTCGGCCAATTTTGTTAAAAATTGTCGGGATCTCCATCGCCGTTACCGGAAGGACCTATTGTTTAACCTACAATTAGTCTAAATCTAGGGTTAGGATAGAATGTTTGCTCGAATTTATGTAATTGTTCTATGTAATGTTGGTTGTGATGGAATGGAATGGAAATTTGGGGAAGAAGATGGACATGGTGGACCAAATGGGTCTGATGCGTTGGGTGTGGTGGCTAGAAAAAACCGGACATGGGCCGTACCATTTCCGTCTCTCGACCCAAACGGATATTAAACGGACCAAAAACCTGTCTGTTTGAGTCGGCGCGTTGGAGTTGCCCTATGCTCAGTGTTGGGCTCGGGAAAAGCTGTCTACCTTTTGGAAGCAAAAGTGAAATGAAAAGGATAGGACCTATCGTGGTGGTGTTTTGGGCAAACCACGGACAATGGGCACGCTTTCCTTTGTAGCCAGATTTTGTTGCTTCCTTTTGCTAATTCGAGGCGAGCTATAATTGTAAAAACTAGCGAAGCCAATTGTCCTTGGGATCATCGCCGCTTCGGCCGGAGTCCGCGGGGTCACGTTGGCAATGGCATTCGGTTTCATCGCCTTCAGGATTCTGCGTAGGAGGAAGCAAGAGAAGAAGACGTCAGACACCAGCTGGTCACCATTCTCGACGAGCGCGCTGGGCTCCCATTCCCGCTCTCGCCGCTTCTCCTCGAACAGAACGGCGGCAGCGGCGCGTACAGGATCAGCTTGGCGGTGCTCCAGGAGGCGACCGACGGGTTCGACGAGGTGATTGTCATTGGCGAGGGCGGCTTCGGGAAGGTGTACAAGGGCACGATGCGGGACGAGACGATGGTGGCCGTCAACCGGCGGAGGCAGCAGGGGATACACCAGGTTCACACGGAGATGGAGAGGTTGTCCCGGCTGCGCTACCGGCACCTCGTCTCGCTCATCGGCTACTGCGACGAGCGCGGCGAGATGATCCTCGCGTCACTGCTCATCGTCTGGTGCCTCGAGTTCGCGCTGCAGCTGCAGGTCGGGTCGTCGGACAGATCAGAGACAGAAAACGAGGCGCTGTTGCCGCCCGTCCCTGGGATAACGCCTCAGGTTCAGGGCCAGTCATCGCGACTGACAGTGGCATGACCACCGACCTGCCGCCGGAAGAGCTAGCAAGTCCGTCCCAGCAAGATGGGCGCAAGCCTACCACCGCCCACACGCGGCCAATTTTGTTTAAAAAATTTGGGATCTCCATCGCCGTTACCGGGAGGACCTATTGTTTAACCTACAATTAGTCTAAAACTCTAAATCAAGGGTTAGGATAGAATGTTTGCTAGAATTTATGTTATTGTTCTATGTAATGTTGGTTGTGATGGAATGGAATGGAAATTTGGGGAAGAAGATGGACATGGTGGACCAAATGGATCCGATGCGTTGGTTGTAGTGGCTAGAAAAAATCGGACATGGGTCGTACCATTTCTGTCTCTCGACCCAAACGGATAAAAAATAGACAAAAAACCTGTCCGTTTGGGTCGGCGCGTTGGAGTTGTCCTAAGCTCAATGTTGGGCTCGGGAAAAGCTGTCTACTTTTGGAAGCAAAAGTGAAATGAAAAGGAGAGGAAACTATCGTGGTGGTGTTTTGGGCAAACCACGGACAATGGGCGCGCTTTCCTTTGTAGCCAGATTTTGTTGCTTCCTTTTGCTAATTCGAGGCGAGCTATAATTGTAAAAACTAGCGAAGCCAATTGTCCTTGAAGACATTCTTTCAGATATTCCAAAAGTAATTGACAACCTTAAAAATATTAAACCTCTAATAAACTTTTGGCTCATAAGCTGGTGCACGCCTTTGTTAGGTGGGAAACTATAGTAGCAGCTGCTGACTCTCGCGGCCTCCTACCTAGATTCTGAATCTTCATCAAGCTGCAAGTATCAACTTCTCTCGCCATCTCCTAGTTGTACTAATCAATTCAGTTGTCAACTCCGGCAAGGCCACGATGCTCTCCAAACTAGGCTTGCCATCTCGGTCCACCAAGTCGTTCCTGTCCTCCTTCTAGAGCCCGCCGATGCTGTTGCCGGAATTGTGGCACCATGCCGCCAGTTCTTGACATGCATCGGCGGGCGGGCTCCTGTTCTCCTGTCCTGTGTGGCAACGACACCCTCTCGAGGACTTGGCTGTCGACGCAGGCGCTGGAGACGGTCCACAGGATCAACATGGGCATCCCCAAGATCACGCCAGGCAACGACACCCTCTCGAGGACGTGGCTGCCGGACCAGAGCTTCCAGCTCGAAGGTCCAGTACAAGAAGGGATTCGCCACCGTGTTCACAGCGCCGCGGGAGGTCTACGCCACGGCGACGGAGCTGAGCACGTCGGAGGAAAGCAGCACCGTTAAGGTGCAGTTCAACATGACTTAGGTTCGACGCCCCGCCGGGGTCGGACTACCTGCTCCGGCTCCACTTCTGCAACATCGTCAGCAAAGCAGTCCTCTGGGTGACCTTCAACGTCTACCGTCTACGTCGGGGCGTGGCTGGTGCTGGCTAACTACTTGATTTCGCAGGAGACGTTTAGCGCGCTGGCCGCGCCGGTGTACCAAGGACGCGACGGGCATCGATCACCATCAGCATCGGGTCGTCCACTGCTGGCAACGCGCTACCTGACGGCTTCCTCAATGACCTCGAGATTATGAGATTGGTCGGGAACGCCGGTGCCGGGTCAACGCGCAGCTCAAAGGTGAAAATTGGGATCATCGCTGCTTCGGCCGGCGTCCGCGGGGTCACGCTGGCAATGGCATTCGGTTTCATCGCCTTCAGGATTCTGCGTAGGAGGAAGCAAGAGAAGAAGCCGTCAGACACCAGCTGGTCACCATTCTCGGCGAGCGCGCTGGGCTCCCATTCCCGCTCTCGCAGCTTCTCCTCGAACAGAACGGCGGCAGCGGCGCGTACAGGATCAGCTTGGCGGTGCTCCAGGAGGCGACCGGCGGGTTCGACGAGGTGATTGTCATTGGCGAGGGCGGCTTCGGGAAGGTGTACGAGGGCACGATGCGGGACGAGACGATGGTGGCCGTCAACCGGCGGAGGCAGCAGGGGATACACGAGTTCCACACGGAAATGGAGATGCTGTCCCGGCTGCGCTACCCGCACCTCGTCTCGCTCATCGGCTACTGCGACGAGCGCGGCGAGATGATCCTCGCGTCACTGCTCATCGTCTGGTGCCTCGAGTTCGCGCTGCAGCTACAGGTCGGGTCGTCCGACAGATCAGAGACAGAAAACGAGGCGCTGTTGCCGCCCGTCCCCGGGATAACGCCTCAGGTTCAGGGCCAGTCATCGCGACTGACAGTGGCATGACCACCGACCTGGGTGATCTCGAACAAATGTCAAGAGCGACGAGGTTAGGTGAAGTCAGATGTCTTCTGCTCCCTAGTGGACATGTGTATGAATCTTGATTCTGCAGTATGTACATGACAATGTAAATTCTTTAGCGTAGAGCTAAGTTACTATACCAAAGATCAGAAATTCAGGTGAATAAGACAGCGACCCAAAATTTCTCCAAGTATCCAGTACCACTGAAGCACAACGAACATCACAATTCCAACTGCCAAACTTCATACCTTCATCTCTGAACATTCATGCGACAAGTTCAGACGACATCGCTACATCATAACTCTTTTCACAACTACAGAATACTAAGAACTTCAAAAGCACTTCACAGGTCCAAAGCGCATAACCCACCACTACAAGTTCAGAGACTAAGTGCACCCCAAAATGGGACCGATACTTGGAATGATCACTTCATAGGCATCAAGAGCAAAAGCAAACTTTAATAATCTTGGTCCAGAGTCTTCCAGAGCAACTTCGTGATCAGCGTCTCTTGTTTTCTTCATCTACCAATAGACAGGAGCAGATGTATAAGCCTTGTGTATAAGTTCCATGCAATCAACAAAAAAAAAGATTTTTCTTTGGATTCGTTGTGACATTGCAACTGCACGAGACAAATAGATGATAATCGAGGAGGATATGGATGATTAAGCACTGAATATGATTGGAACTAAGTACACGAGGTAGCATTCAGCCATAAACGGCAGAAAGTAACTTCAGCTTCAGATTAAAGGGTACGGATACAAAAATTTACAGGGCCATAGATAACTGTACTAAAATGTACAGTACCTTCTTGTAGGTCATCAGTTAAAACATAAACACAAAACTCAAGAGTCATATTTAACTGGGACAAAACGTCCATGCCTTATCTAAATTATCTTCTCACTAAGTAGTTGATAGAAGTGCTCTCATCTAAGCTTCTCAAATTTCAAACATTTTCTTTTATAAACTAATGCAACTAATAACTATGCGTAAGATTTAAAAATGAAATTAAATCTATCAAACTTTCTAATTAAGCTGAGATGAGTTTTGCAAATTAAATCAACCTAAAATTGCCACCTTAAAAGACAGTTCCATGCTTGCTTATACTATGAACAGTGGCATGCTTGCTAGCTAGTTCAGATGTTTCAAATTGCAAATTAAATCAACAGGAAACATCGATGAAAAATCATCAGGAAACAAATATGGAAAATCATCTAACCAAAGCGAGATATCGCAGCAAACTCCAGTTACCGTGGAATCAATTTGGCATGTGACCATAGAATCTCAGCAATACCAGGATATTTACTCCTGAATATGGAAGGTGAACACAAAAGATATTTTTTTAATATATAAGGATCGACTCTTTTAGTTGCAACATCTGGAGATGGTAATTACAACATAAACCACTGACTAAGAGTCGCTCGACTAGTCTAGGTTATTCATCGATGGCCCGTCTATGTTTTTTAGTTGAACAACTCATGAAAAGGTCAACTTGTAAGGTTTGCCTTAGCATAAGGATCTGCCCCTGTATGCCCTGCAAACCTGGCTCTTCGCACGACAGGCTCCACAACTTGTTGCAACATCTGGAGATGGTAATTACAACATAAACCACTGACTAAGAGTCGCTCGACTAGTCTAGGTTATTCATCGATGGCCCGTCTATGTTTTTTAGTTGAACAACTCATGAAAAGGTCAACTTGTAAGGTTTGCCTTAGCATAAGGATCTGCCCCTGTATGCCCTGCAAACCTGGCTCTTCGCACGACAGGCTCCACAAAGAGCCGCTTCTAACAGCCCACCGCCGCCGCTCCTGGCAATGTTGCTGCTCTACTCCACTCCCATGCTTTATTGTAGTATACTAGCATTACTAGCAGAGTACTATGGTATTTTTTAGTAGCTACTGCTCGATTACAAGTCGTCAAGCACTAGATGCGACAAGACTATGAATTGGTACCGTGGGAACTCAGCTCGACTGGTTGACTTGTATTCGTTGACATAACCCAACAGCATAAACTCAAATCAGATCAATAGCTAATATACCATATTATAACATGAGCACAAACTGCATCAACTTCAATCTGCTTACTACACACGAATAATCTAATGAAACTGCCAGGGTGTTCTTAAATAAGGTGAAACCATATCTCAACAGGAGCACAAGTCATGAGATGCTTCATCCATCTCATGTCCTTTTCCCTTGTTTCAGTTGCCACAAATTCACTGCCCTGAGTACCTGCACAAAAGTACACTGGGTATGTGTACAACCAATTTTCTACATCATCTGCATCTACCTAATCTTTCTATACTTGTCTAAGTTGGGCGAATTTTTGATTGGGGACATATCGAGCAAGAAACACATTTCTAAAGTGACATTCAGATTTGTAGAACACATTAACTTACTTCAGGTAATCTTGCATATGTGTCATCACGAGAAAACATAATAACAGAAGTGTAAGAAGAAAGATATACCACATACCTGGGCGCCAAATGGTTTAGTCCAGCAATCCTATTATTAAGTTGGTCACCTCCTTTTTAGTGTCAGCTCGGCGAGTGGCCATCTTCATCTCAGCTACTCTTTGCTTCTTGATCATGGCTTCCAAAGCACAAGCCTTGTCATCAGCAATGATCTGAAATGCTCTTTTCAGTGTCTCCCCACATGGATGCTGGGCATGGATGCTCTCCACATAAGAGGAAAGGTTGGGGTACAAGTTCTGTAATTCATCGAACCCTTTGCGCATGTCTTCCACATTAGGATCTGTGTCCATTTTCTGTTCACGAGTTTCCTCATTTTTAAACAGAGTATCACCATTTTGGGTGACTGCAACGGCCTCCTTTGGTCTGAGGCTCTCGGCATCCCCATTTGTTTTCTCTTTGTCAGGCTTTCCACTCTTGCTCCTAACCAAAGTGGCACCGTTCTGAGTGGCAGTATTGGTGGTCTGCTCAGCTTTTGCATCGTCTTGTAATTCCTCCTTGTGATTCCCCCGCTTCTTCTTACTCTTAACAGGAGTATCAGTAGTGGCAGCCTCCTTAGCTTTCTCCTTGTTAATCTTCCCCTTGCTGCTCTTTGAGGAAGCACCATCATTTTGAGATATGGTGAGTGCAGCAACCTCCTTTGCACTTTCTCCCCAGACCGCCTCCGAGAGATTGAACTTCCGGAGGTCATCCTCATTACCTGGCAGGGTACCTGTACTCGCTGCTTTCTCATGTCGCAGCCTAAGATACCGAACCTTCTCATACATTTCCGTCTTACTACAGTCCTTCCTTTCAAGAGTGTCACCAACAGCAGCAATAAGCTCACCAGCGCTAGGCTGTGTGCCATTAGCCTTGACGTGGCTGACAAGAGCCTCCAGGACCTTGATCTCGTCCTCAATTGTCCAGCGCCTTACCGCCGGCTTGGATGGCGAGCGATCTGCCTGCACAGCCTTTTCCCTTTTCTTCTTGCCCCCCTTGCTGGAGGCATTGAGCTCAGAAGGCGCCGCCGCCTTGCCGACATCGGCCTTGGCTTTCTTGGCCTTACCACCAGACGGACTGGGATCGGCGGCCTGCCTCTTCTTCCCGGCCTCGGCCTTGGATTTTCTTGGCGCCTTCTTCTGGCTCTGGATGGGCTCTGGGCTCTCCGACGAGCTGCCGTCCTCGTCGGCGGCGTCGGATTGCGACGGCTTGCCCGTGGATGGGGCGAGCTGACGCAGCTGGAAGGCATTGGCGTCAGTTTCCGAGTCAGAGGACTCCTCCTCGTCTCCATCCGATGAATCGGCGTCGGCCGCGTCGGAGGACTGATGATTGGGGTTTTGTGGGGGCTTTTGGGTTGCGGGGGTGGCTTCCGCCTCCTCCTCCTCCTCCTCCTCCTCTTCGGAGCTGGGCTCCTCCCGTGGAGGCGTCGGCGGTGGCGGCGACGGCGACGGCACGCGGAGCTTCTTGCGGGCCATCCTCGCAGTCGCCGCTAGGGCTTTTTTGGGCGGTGGGGTGGGGAGAATAAACGGCAGGGACGGAGAGAGGGGAAGAAATGTTCTGTCCTGTATTTACGCCGGGGTGCGAGGCCATGTTTGGGGTAGCGAGATGATGCAAGAGTATCGGCCCTTAATCGGACAAGTTAAGTGTGGTTATTAGCAAAACTTTCGCTCGGATATGACCCTTTTTTGAAAATTCATCTGCTAAGGCTTTACAAAAAAAAGTTAGAGGCTCTGAAAATGTCAGAAAACGTCATACGGATTGGCGTATCCAGAGGCTGAGAAATGCGAAAAATTCTAAGTCATTTTGATAAAGTCATTTGATATGGCTTTTCTCGCGTACAGACATCATATCAGTTGGCGTACTCTGAGATTTTCAGATCATCTAAGCCATATTATTTGGCTTTACTCATGATGAAATCCATATCATTTGGCTTTACCAAAATGATTTAAAAAAATTCGCGTTTCTCAGCCTCCGGATACGCCAACCTGTATGGCGTTTCTGACATTCTCAGAGCCTCTAACTTTTTTGTAAAGTCTTAACATATGACTTTTGATGCCGAGGGCCATATCCGAACGAAAGTTTTGGGAAGGGCCATAATTAGCTTAATGTCCGATTAAGGGCCATTTAGTAAAAAAGATACGATGCAAGAGCCCCGTATGTTCCAAAGCGCGTCCCGTGATTTTATTTTAGACATTTTTTAATACAAACTAGATGAGACAAATATCAGAAGCAATACTGTATTGTAGGCTATTACTCTATATATAAAAGTAGCTGAGATTGCCTGCCGACGGTACTGTTCACATACACAATGATTTTTTTTTTGCTCTTTTTTTTAAAAAAAGTGGCTGAGATTGCCGGCCGGAGAGCGCCCCGGGACTGTAGTGTCGCGGAAGCTACAGTACCGGGCGTACTGTTCATGTGCACAGTTTTTTTCTTTTTTGCTCATTTTTTAAAAGATTTTTTTCTCCCTAAAACATATACTTTTATTTACATATAAAAGGCCGGAGAGCGCCCTGGGTACTGTAGCGTCACGGGAAGCTACAGTACCCTGCGGTACTGTTCACATACACAATGATTTTTTTTTTGCTCTTTTTTTTTTTAAAAAAGTAGCCGAGATTGCCGGCCGGAGAGCGCCCCGGGACGGTAGCGTCGCGGAAGCTACTGCACCCGGCGGTACTGTTCACGTGCATAGTTTTTTTTTTTTGCTCATTTTTTTAAAAAAGATTTTTTTTTCTCCCTAAAACATATACTTTTTACATATAAAAGACACTCCTAAAACATATACTTTTTATATATAAAAGACACTAAGATTGCCTCCCCGGAGAGCGCCCCGGGTACTGTAGCGTCGCGAAGCTACAGTCCCGGCGGCTACTGTTCACATGCACAATGATTTTTTTTTGCTCCTTTTTTTCAAGACTTTTTTTTCCCCCTAAAACATACCTAAATATATTTAGGCGCCGGCCTCTCCACGCTACGACCACTATAGCGTCGCGAAAACTACAGTGCGCGGCCGCCTCCGCGCCGTCGATCGCGGATCGAACGGTCCGCATGTCATTTATGCAGCCCACCGCACGCGTCGCTCTCCGTCTCTCTATCGATCCTCTTCTTGCGCCGCCGCCTGCGTCTCTCTCCCTCGATCCCCTTTCTGCGCCACCCCTCCCACCCCTGCCTCGCTCGCTCCGGCACGTCGCCCTCCAAGGTTACCCCGCCATGGAACGCTTCGGTTCCGAGCTGCAGCACGCCGTCCACCACGACGCCAGCAACGGAGGGGACCCAGCCTGGAGGAAATGACTCCCTCGCGCCGGTGGCCGGTTCCGGTGGCCGGTAGATCCGCCGACAATTTTTGTCGCGCCCTCCACCACGAGCCCGAAAGAAGTGCCCGCGCTCCGTTCATCGCTTCCACCACGCCGGGGCCGACGTGAAGCTCTTCAACCGCTCGACGTCCAGGTAAACCCCACCGCTCCCTCTCCAGATACTGATTACGGCAACCGCCGACTGACTAACCGTCGGTGTTTCTCTTCTATGAGCAGGTGATAGGGATTCACTCATTACATTTTCCTTCATATTGTGTAGATTATACAACTAGGAGTTCTTTACGTACGAAGTGCCAAATAGTGTGTTTCCACCTTCAAATTCATGTAAAGAGTGAATGTTTCACTATGTATGAATTATCCAAATTACATATGAGTAATTCATTTCAAGATGACATCCTCTTTCTTTACATATACTTAAGATTTAACAGATTGCAGTAGTATAGTATTAACATACAATATTTGGTTTTCATGCTCATTTTTTGCTAATTGTCATCATTAAGATGGTCACCTGATTGCTGATTCAATAGTTATTCCCACGTTCTGTATCAACTTCATGGGTAAAAATAGACTGAAGATTGTCGCACCAACCAAGCTTAAATTATGGATAATTAATATGTAGGTTTTGTTGTCTTAAACCAGGGCGCGATGTGTCAGACTAAAACAAAAAAAAAAATCACAAAAATTCTCATCAAGGGCGCGGCGTGCCGACGCGCCGAATTTCACTAGTAATATAACAAGGGAGGGCGGAATGGAGGATAAGCGAAATGATTCGGGTGGGACATCGTGTTAAACTTGAAAATGGGGCATGTGATATATTTTTTCTCCTGTTGCAACGCTCGGGCAATTTGCTGGTGTTTTCGTAATATTGTGTGCACTTTTTTGATTTTTTAGAAAATTGAGCACCTGTTTCGTGAGACTGCCATGCGGATGCATATGTTCCACAACGCCTGAACGTTGGTTCGAACCAGTCCTACCGATACAAGCGACCTGGAGACTGGCGACGGTGGCGGGGCTGGTGGCGCGCCGGAGCGGTAAGGGGGGAGACGGAAGAATAAGAGCCAGAACTTGACGGGTTTGGATCCAGAAGAGGTGACCTCGACCTCGACTTGGCTGGAGCAGAGGTGGCTTTGACGCGACTGTCAGGACGCCAACGGTGGCTAAGCATCAAAAGGACAGATTCCTAACAAAAACTAGAAGGATAAATTGCAGGTAAAGGAAGAACAGATAGGTAAAAGTGCAGGAAAGTAGGTACATATAAACGAAACAAGGAAGAACAGATAGAATTTAGGGTTTTCTCATATCGAGCCACCCATCCGCCCACTCCCCGGCCTTATATACCGACCGAGAGCCTCGATAGTTAACAGGTTCTTTATTACAGAGCTTAAGCACACTCAATGCTAAATAGTTACTTAATTAACTTAAAGACATGACTTAGGAGGGAAAGTTGCCCGAAATGGTAACTTTGATTGAGGAGCCTCCGATCCTGATCCAACGGTTGTCAATACAGGAGCTTGAGAAGATGGTCCCTGACAATACCGCCCCCTGAAGACAAGACTTCAAGGCTTGAAATCTGGAAAGGCAGCTCGAATGAATTTGACGTCCTCCCAGGTAGCTTCATCGGCTGTGAGGTTCTCCCAATGAATAAGCCACTGGTCCACTGATATATCATAGTCTCCTGCTGATCGAGGTATCTGTCATGCCTGCAGGATGTGAGCCGGTGCTATTTTGATTTTGCCTTCAGAAATGAGGACAGAAAGAAGCGGGTTTGGAACTGCAGCTGAACCGACATGCTTCTTTAACTGATTAACATGGAACACATCATGAAGCTTAGTGCCTTTAGGAAACTGTAGCTTGTAAGACACATTGCCAACTCTTTGTATTGTTGGAGATATGCCCTAGAGGCAATTAATAAATAGATTTTATTGTCATATCTCAATAGTTCATAATAAGTTTTAATACCATGCTATAACTGTATTACTCGGAAACATAATACACGTGTGGTATAGAAACAACCAGGTCCCTAGTAGCCTCTACTTGACTAGTCCGTTGTGTAACAGATGATCAAGGTTTTCTGATCATGGGCATTAACCGGTTAACAACGGATTCATATCATTGGGTGAATGATTTGATGGACATACCCAAAATATAGAAACGTAGTTTCATATCTTAGACCCTGAGATTATATCAAGTCGCTGCTTCTGAAAGATATGGCTGATCGCACCTAACGTCATGTCTCATAGGCACGACAATAAGGGTGACACTTTCGGGTATTGGAAGGAAGTAGTCGGGGCGAGTAATCAATAGCGGGAATTGCCAATCCGCATAGCAGGATAGATGCTCTGGGCCCACTCGGTGAGATTACATCTAATGAGCTTGCAAGCATGTGACTAGGTCACGGGGATGTAACATCACAGACGAGAAAAGATAATTGTCAAGGATGAGGTCAAGCTCGGTAAGATGTGATACCGGAGAACGACGCTCGACAATCTAAGCATCGCCAGGCAAGAGATTTGAAACTGGACGTCTACAGGTTCAAACGAATAAAGAGACATTCGTGGACACACAGGGGCTATCATGGATATCCAGATTCCGCTGTTAGTCGATTGATCGGAGAGAGAGTCTCGATCATGTCTGGAGTGATCCCGAACCGTGGGGTAACACACTTAAGGGTGGGTGACGATTAGATTGGATTTAGAGAGAATGAGAAAGAGGAACTCCGGAAGTGTTCCGGTAATTGTCCGATGATTGATCGGAGGCCACGAAATATGTTTCGGGGTCCGAATGAATTAAATAATATGTATCTAATATTAATAAGCGTTATTAGTGATTAAATACATGTTTTATTTCATTAATTTCGAATTTAAAAGGCATTAAAAGCTAAATGGGCCTTAGAGGCCCATTAGGGGAAAATCCCAAAAGGGAAAGAAAAAGAAAAGGAGAAAATGGGGCAGCCATCCTAGATGGGCCAAATGGGGCCCACCTAGGGGTCGGCTGCCCCCATTGAGCCGCACCACCCCATGTGGGATAGTCCCACATGGGGAAGGCAAGCGAGATGGTCTCCCCCCTCCTCCTATAAATATAGGACCCCTTTGCCTTGAAAATACACAAGTTCCTCTCTCCTTCTCTCCTACCTTGAGCGGGTTCCGATTCTGGAGCTTCGTACGAGGAGAGAAGTCTCTCTATGGTATGCACACCGCCGTGCTGCTAGATCCACTCTTCCACTTCCGCTGCTCTGCTGGATCTGGAGCCCGGAGGTCGTCATCCACACCGTACGTGTGTGAACCGCGAGGCGCCATCGTTTGGCGCTGGGAGCTGTCTACTTCCGCTACACGACCTTGAGGTCGGCTACGTCGTCTTCATCGTCAACGTTTGTGCGGGAACGTAATCCCGCTTTCGGTCTACAAGGGTATGTATTCCGTTCCCCTCCGTATAGTATATCTGCATAGTATAGATCCTGGCTAGTTTATGGTTATCGTTGTTAGGAAATTTTTGTTTTCTGCCTACGATTCCCAACAGTGGTATCAGAGCCGATCTATGCGTAGATATATCTGTACGGTTAGAACACATGTTGAATGTGGGCATCGATTCTACATTTGTTACCCTCTCGCGTGTACTTGTTTATATCGCGGCATTGTGGGATGAAGCGGCCCGGACCGACTTTACGCGTACTCTTACGCGAGACTGGTTCCACACCTGACATATGGCTTGTACCGTATATGTGGCTGGCGGGTGTCTGTATCTCCTACAATAGTTGATATCGCATTTACAATGGAGGGCCCCGAAAGGGGTGTAATAGAGACAATTGTCTTATCGCTGTTGTGGCTGTTTTCGTAGGTAAGAAACGGTTCTTGTGCGGAAGCCCTAGCAGCCACGTAAAACATGCAAAAGATAAAGTAGAAGCGTCTAACTTTATTTTGCAGGGGCAATGTGATATGGTCAAGGTAGGTTTATTAAATTTTTTTAAACTGTTGGCGCGAAGGAGACCACCGTCGCGGAGGAGACCATATCATGTCGCATTACATTTCATACTAGATGTTATGTAGATTGAGTGCATCTTATATTGTGTATATATATATGTCTATATATATTAGTTACACGGCGGTAGTTATATAAGATGATCCCTCCCAAAATTCCGATAATAGTGTTCTCCCTCTGTCGTGCACCACCAATAAAGTTCTACGTTACGGGGTACGTCGTTCGGGGTTTCGATCCCTTTCGTCTACACTCGTCTCTTCGTTCGCATACAGTGGGTGTAAGCCACGTTGCACACGCATATACGGCAAAGGGTGTTATGGCGAGCCTAGCATATACCAGTATATGGCCTCGGAACACAAGTACCGAAAGGTTAAGCACGAGTCACATACGATGATGTGATTGATATACGATGTCTACCTTTGAAGTTATGCTATCCGCCCGATCGAAGGGGATAGTATAATGGATGGGGATTGTGTAATCACTAAGACGATGAGAGGGATACTCGTCTTGAGTGGGAGTTCTAGTAGTTTTATTTTGAAAACTTAGTTTTACTTTGAAAACTTAGTTTTATTTTAAAACTTGAACCCATATTTTATTATGAACAAAAGTCTTGTTGCTTTGCAAAACCTTTGTAGATGATAACCTCTTCTATACTCTTTTAAACTTAGGCGCATTCCTGCGATTTGAGAAACTTAAAAGAGTTGGGTCCAAACTTCATATTTTCATACCGTAGCTTGAGGATACTCCTTGTTTCAAACCTTTTAGCTCTATTCGATACAAAACCCGCTAGGAGATAAAACCGGAGATTCCGCTGACAAAAGATAATTCAGATTATCGAGTTTTGTGCGGATGATTTCATTATAGTCCAGTGTATGCTATGATCTCTGCCGTTGAGATTAAACTGTGGGTGCGTGTTCACAGATCGCGAATGGTCGCTGATCTGTATCCACCGTAAATCAGGTTTTCTGCTCAACCAAGATGGAAGAGAACATTTATTAAAGGAGCACGTGGCAGTCATGCTTGATGACATTGGTCATACTTGATGACATTTGGTCATATTTGATGACATTGAGACGCCTCGCTCAACTCGATCACTGGATGACAGACAACGTTGCCAGGTGCAAATGGTTTGTCATAGACTATGTCATGAAAGGGGAATCGTTCACCTTCATGAATTCTTGATTACGTTGATGAATCAAGAAGATGAAACGGATCACCGAGAAGTCATCAATGATAATGGTATATATATGATATACAAGTTATGAATGTTTTACCTAAACAAGTACTCGCAGTAGTGACTAAGATTTGATACTAGTCATGTTTTATGAAAACAAGATTTTCTGCTTGAGTAAGCTTGGAAGGATGAAGAGACAATGTGTGTTGATGATGGCAGGCAATATGTTGTGAATATGTTGTGATGGCCATAGACACTCTCTCTGTATCTACCATTTAGATCAAATTTGATTTGAACAAATTCCATTTGATCGCTTGCTAACATGATCATTATAAGTGTGTCTCCCTCTTGCGAGACAATCATTCATATCTGTTAGTGATAAATCGTTATCCTACATTTATGAGCGATATCTTTAAATGATCATACACCGATCGTGAATGGAATGTTGTTATTTTAATCTAGATGGTAGTAGTTCATACATTTATAATATTAATGCCAAAATGACACCACATTCATGTGGCACTAACGTTTGAATCATGTCAAAGTTATAAGCATAAAGAAGCTCCATTCTGATGGATCTATGAGTCTTTGGATTTTGATCTTCTGACACTTGCAAGATAACTAAGACACCGTTTTCAGGAAACGGGCGTATAACTTATTGAAATATCATACATAATTGATGTGTGTGGATCAATGAAGTATTTCAACGTGTAGTGGAAATCATTATTTAGTAAACTTTACCAAGGATTGATTTAAGTAGATGTATGGGCATCCGCTTAATGAAATGCTGGTCTGAATAGTTTGATAAATTCAAATAAAGTTCAGAAGTAAAGTAGGAAAGTAAACTTAACAAGATAATCAATTTCCTACGATACAGATCGAGGGAACGAGGATTTGAGTTATGAGTTTGGCATATCATTGGAAGACTTGTGAAAAGAGTTCCACAAATTACGCCGTATGGAACACCACAATGTTATGGTGTGTTAGAACGTCGTAATCACACATATTGGATTGTGTGTTATTAATTATATCTCTTATCGAATTGTTGTGATCATTAGAGTCGTATGGTAGGAACAAACATTCACTTTAGATAGAAGGAAACCATCTAAATCCATGGAGACAATACCATATGAGTTATGGCATGGCTTTTAGCCTAGATTGTCGTTTCGTTGTTTTAGTGTTTTGATACGATCAAACCTAAAATGGATAAATCTTTGTAGTGTACCTAAAGAATTAGTTGGGTACGTGTCTCACGACAAGAAGGCAAAATCGTTGCTGGAATATATCTTACTAAAGAAATAGTTTCTTGTCCGAAGGTATAAGTGAGAAAGAAAGTAGAGCGGACGGAGTTAATGAACTTACTCTCCAGACATCAGAGTGACGCAACGGAAATTGTTCCGATACCGGAAATGTTCCGATATCGTCCTCCACAGATGAAAGAAAGCTAATGATAATGATCATAATGCTTAAGCTCATACTAAGATCGTAGGCATACGAGAATAGTTTCGCACCATGTGCTACGACTATCTTGTTATGAAACGTCATGTTAATGGAACATGAAAATACCTACGAACTACAAAGAAGCGATGGTGAACCTAAGTCCGAGAAATGGCTATGAGCCATATGTAATCCGAGATAAAATCCATGTACAATGACTAAGTAATGACTTAGGTATATTTTCTTGATGGCATTCAGGCCATTGAGAGTAAATGGATTTTATGGAAAATAGACACTGACGGAAAGGCAACCGTCTATAAGGATCGATTTGTCATAAAACAGTTTTGACGAATTCAAAAGTTGACCGCAACGAGATTGTGTCTCAAGTGGCGATGCCTTAGTCTATTTAGGATTGTTCTAGCAATTATTTCAATTAAGAAATTGATAAGGGGATAAAGAAACCATGTTCCCTAATGGCAACATTAAGGAAGAGTTGTAATCGGTACAACAGGAAGGTTTGGTTGATCCTAAGGATGCTAGACATGTATGCAAACTTCAGTTGTCCATTCATGGGCTGAAGCAAGCATATCGGAGCTGGAATCTTCACTTTGATAATGTGATCAAAGGATTTTGGAGTCGTCCAAAATAATTGAAGAAACCTGCATTTATAAAGAAGTGAGTGGGAGCTAAGTAGCTTTTCTTGATCTCATATGTGAATGGCATATTTGAGTGGGAGCTAAAAGTAAATTCCCTTGTCTTATATGCGGAAGGCATATTTGAGTGGGAGCTAGGTGTCATTCCAAATTTTATATGTAACGACATATTGAGAATGATACAGATCCTCTAGTAAAGTATGAATGATTATTTAAGTGATTAAATTTTCTGTGAATGAAGTTTAGAGTATTAGGCTTTAGATCTATAATTCGTATAGATCATAAGGGGCTTAATAACATTAGGTCGGAATATTGTCCTACGTTAAGATTCTGAAATGTTTCAGAATAGAACAAGCGAAGAAAAGTTCTTACTTGTATGACTGGGTTAAAATATTAAGATTGTCTTGGCGTTTCAGTGATGGTTGTTAGAACTGGATGTCCGACATCCTCTATGCCTCAGACATAGATTCTATCATACTGAAAGCTCGACTTGGTGTGACCCAAGTTCTTGGTTGAAGAACGGGTTCTAGAGTGATCCCTGGATGGATCAATGAACAAACGTTAAGTATATCCTTCAGTGTCTAAAGAGAACTAAGGATATGTTTTCTGGTATAGGGTGAGAGTGAAGGGATAACTTGCCGTAAAAGGTTACGATGATGCAAGTTATGACACTAACCCATACGGCTAGAAATCTCATACAGGAAAAGTCCTTTGTTTTGAAGAAAGGGTTAGATGCGAAGTTGCATATGAATGCACTATATAGAAGGGTTAGTTCGCGAAATTGCATATGAATGCATTGTCGCATGATCTACATAGGTATAGAAATATATGGCTATTTCGGAAATAGCAAGTGTGATTGGATTGTGCTGTTTTCCCGAGCATGACTGGTTTCCCTTAATAGAAGGCTCATGCTGCGTGAAATTCAGAGTCTCACTCCATCGACAAAACATATATTTTACCGTTATCATAAGATACGGGATGATGTCAAACTAGGTGACATAGAAGTGTTGCAAAGCACATACAGATCTCAATGCGGGAAGATCTGATGACTCAACCTCTTCCACGAGACGAGCATGCACCATAATGCTATAGGTGTCAAGCTTTTACCAAGTTGTAAACTAGATTAATTGGTACTCTAGTGCAAGTGGGAGACTGTTGGAGATATGCCCTAGAGGCAATTAATAAATAGATTTTATTGTCATATCTCAATAGTTCATAATAAGTTTTAATACCATGCTATAACTGTATTACTCGGAAACATAATACACGTGTGGTATAGAAACAACCAGGTCCCTAGTAGCCTCTACTTGACTAGTCCGTTGTGTAACAGATGATCAAGGTTTCCTGATCATGGGCATTAACCGGTTAACAACGGAGTCATATCATTGGGTGAATGATTTGATGGACATACCCAAAATATAGAAACGTAGTTTCATATCTTAGACCGTGAGATTATATCAAGTCGCTGCTTCTGAAAGATACGGCTGATCGCACCTAACGTCATGTCTCATACGCACGACAATAAGGGTGACACTTTCGGGTATTGGAAGGAAGTAGTCGGGGCGAGTAATCAATAGCGGGAATTGCCAATCCGCATAGCAGGATAGATGCTCTGGGCCCACTCGGTGAGATTACATCTAATGAGCTTGCAAGCATGTGACTAGGTCACGGGGATGTAACATCACAGACGAGAAAAGATAGATTGTCAAGGATGAGGTCAAGCTCGGTAAAATGTGATACCGGAGAACGACGCTCGACAATCTAAGCATCGCCAGGCAAGAGATTTGAAACTGGACGTCTACAGGTTCAAACGAATAAAGAGACATTCGTGGACACACAGGGGCTATCATGGATATCCAGATTCCGCTGTTAGTCGATTGATCAGAGAGAGAGTCTCGATCATGTCTGGAGTGATCCCGAACCGTGGGGTAACACACTTAAGGGTGGGTGACGATTAGATTGGATTTAGAGAGAATGAGAAAGAGGAACTCCGGAAGTGTTCCGGAGCTCCGGAAGTGTTCCGGTAATTGTCCGATGATTGATCGGAGGCCACGAAATATGTTTCGGGGTCCGAATGAATTAAATAATATGTATCTAATATTAATAAGCGTTATTAGTGATTAAATACATTTTTTTTAATTAATTTCGAATTTAAAAGGCATTAAAAGCTAAATGGGCCTTAGAGGCCCATTAGGGGAAAATCCCAAAAGGGAAAAGAAAAAGAAAAGGGAGAAAATGGGGCAGCCATCCTAGATGGGCCAAATGGGGCCCACCTAGGGCCGGCTGCCCCCATTGAGCCGCACCACCCCATGTGGGATAGTCCCACATGGGGAAGGCAAGGGAGATGGTCTCCCCCTCCTCCTATAAATATAGGACCCCTTTTGCCTTTGAAAATACACAAGTTCCTCTCTCCTTCTCTCCTACCTTGAGCGGGGTTCCGATTCCGGAGCTTCGTACGTGGAGAGAAGTCTCTCTATGGTATGCACACCGCCGTGCTGCTAGATCCACTCTTCCACTTCCGCTGCTCTGCTGGATCTGGAGCCCGGAGGTCGTCATCCACACCGTACGTGTGTGGAACCGCAAGGCGCCATCGTTTGGCGCTGGGAGCTGTCTACTTCCGCTACACGACCTTGAGGTCGGCTACGTCGTCTTCATCGTCAACGTTTGTGCGGGAACGTAATCCCGCTTTCGGTCTACAAGGGTATGTATTCCGTTCCCCTCCGTATAGTATATCTGCATAGAATAGATCCTGGCTAGTTTATGGTTATCGTTGTTAGGAAAAATTTTGTTTTCTGCCTACGATTCCCAACATGTATCACCCGAAAGGGTCCATAGAACTTAGATGTTAACTTAAGAGCATTTCTAAGCCCTAATGCAGCTTCTCTGTAAGGTTGCATCCTGAGATTGACGAGATCACCTACTGAGAATTGTCGATCCACTCTCTTTAGATCAGCGAATTTTTTAATTCTGTTTTGTGCTTGCTGCAAATTTTCCTATAGAACCTTCATCATGTCTTGTTGATCTTGGTGAGTCACTCTGTTTTGGATCGAGCTCAGAGGAGATAGACACTTCACCAATTTGAGGTGCAGCATAACCATACGACGCTTCAAATGGAGTTTTTTCAAGCGACGTGTCATATGCTGTATTGTACCACCATTCGGCTGAAGGTAGCCAATCCATCCATTTTTTTGGTTCACGAAAAGCCATTGCTCTCAAATATTGCTCCAGGCACTGATTCACCCTTTCGGTTTGCCCATCTGACTGCGGATGATATGATGTGCTTAACTTGAGTTTCACATCAAGAGCAGTGAATAATTCCTGCCAGAACTTGCTTGCAAAGATTCTATCTCTATCTGAGACAATTGCCTGGGGCAAACCATGGAGTTTATGAATGTTATCCATTAATACTTTGGATACTTGTTGAGTGGTAAAGGGATGAGATAGGGGTAAGAAGTGAGCATACTTCGTTAAACAGTCCACCACTACCAGAATAACATTCTTCCCTCTAGACTTTGGCAAACCTTGCACAAAATCTAAGCTAATTTCAGACCATTTGATTTTGGGAATATTGAGGGGATCCAATAATCTAGGGTATTGAACATGCTCTCCTTTTGATAGCTGGCACACTGGACATTCAGAAACTTTTGTTGCCACAAAACTGTTTCATATGTGGCCAGAAGAATAATTGCTTCAGACGATGCAGGGTAACTCTCTGTCCGGAATGACCACCAATAGGAGATGTATGAAATGTGTGGAATAAGGTATCACAAAGTTTTGAATTTTCACCAATAACAATCCTGTTTTTGTACCTTAAGATTCCAGATGACAGTGTATATTTAGCATGGTTATTAGGGTCGAGTGCTAGTTCCCGTCTAAGCTGCTGGCATTTTTCATCATGTTCATAAGATTTCTCAACATCTTTAATCCAGTGAGGAACAATGGCTGAAATGGCATATCAAGTGTCCTTATGATAGTGTTCTATCTTTCTAGATAGAGCGTCAGCTACAGAGTTTTCAATACCCTTTTTATACTCGATGCAGTAATCAAACTCCAGCAGCTACAGCATTGGCTTGTGTTGCACACCTTCTTGCAATCTCTGGCTTGTAAGATGCTTCAAGCTCTTCTGGTCTGTTTTTATTATCAACTTGTGGCCGAGGAAATAATGTCTCCACTTGCGAACGGCTTCCAGAATAGCCATAGCTTCCTTTTCATAAATGGACTGTTCTTGAGCTTGGACTCCCAGCGTTTTACTGTAATAAGCTAGTGGCCTGCCTTTTTTGGAAAAGAACAGCCCCCAATCCAACACCAGAAGCATCTGTCTTCAGAACAAAGGGTAATGTGAAATCCAGCAAGGCTAAGACAGGAGGTGTAGTCATAACCTCCTTGAGCCTTTTGAATGCATGTTCTTGTTCAGGGCCCCACTTGAACCCTGTCTTCTTAAGAGCTTCATGCAGAGGTTTACAGATTGTGGCATAGCCCTCAATGAATCGTCTGTAATACCTAGCAGCTCCCAGAATTCCTCTTAGCTGAGATACATTAGTAGGTGTTTTCCAGTCAACAATATCCTTTATTTTAGCTGGATCTGTTTGTACTCCCTCAGCTGTGATTATATGACCCAGATACTCAACTTGAGGAGCTGAAAAAGTGCACTTTGATCTTTTTGCTTTCAATTGATGAGATCGCAATAGTTGAAGCACAATTTTCAAGTGTCTGGCATGTTCTTCCAGATTTTTACTATAAACCAGTATGTCATCGAAGAATACAAGCACAAACTTTCTGAGATATTTGGCAAAAACTGTATTCATCAACTCTTGGAATGTTGCTGGGGCATTAGTTAAGCCAAAGGGCATTATAAAATACTCATAATGGCCTGAATGCGTGCGAAATGTTGTCTTACTTATATCATCTGGATGCATTCTTATCTGATGGTAACCTGATCTCAGATCTAGTTTAGAGAAAACAGATGCCCCCTGTATCTCATCTAACAGATCTTCAATCACAGGTATTGGGTACTTATTCTTAATAGTTTGATCATTCACCTGTCGGAAATCAGTACATAGCCTCCATGTCTTATCTTTTTTGGTTACTACCAAAGCTGGTGAAGAATATGGACTATGGCTGTATCTGATCACCTGAGAAGCTGGCATTTCCTTAATCATTTCTTCCACAATATTCTTCTGTTTATGTGGCATGCGATAAGGCCTGATATTGGGTGGTATTGATCCTTCTTTCAAGGGTATTATATGGTCACAGTCTCGCTGCGGAGGTAACCCAGTTGGTACTTCAAATATGTCCTGAAAATCTTTAAGAAGATCTTCAATTTGCTGCCGTATTGCCTGCTGTTCAGAAGCGAGTGTATCTTCTTCTTCAGGAGATAACTGAAACAGCTGAATCATATATCCAGACGCACCCTTTTTCAGTATCTTATTACATTGTTTTGCAGATATTAGTTGATTCTTCTGAATCTGCAAGTAATCAGAGAAGGTATGTTGCACACCTTCCTTGGTGATTGACAGAGTTCGATCCACCCAATTAAATGTAGTTGGACTGTATTGTTTAAGCCAAGAAACGCCAAGCACTACATCATATCCCTTCAAGCCTAAGACTCTGAAATCACTATTGAACTTAATCTTCTGGATGGTGAAAGGACACTGAGGCACCACAGCTGCAGTTAGTAAGTTACCACCACCAGCTATAGTCACTTTTCTAGTTTGTGTTGCTCTTGTAGGGAGGTTCAATTTGATAGCGAATTTTGATCAATAAAAGTATTCGAACAGCCAGAGTCAACTAATGCTATTGCCTGAATGCCACCAATAACTATTTGCAGAGTCATAGTTTCATCAGTTGGCAATCCATTAATTGATGTTTCTGAAATTGACATATAAACTTCTTTTCCATTCTCCACTTGTGGTTCTACCACATTGGGTTGTAACTATTGTTGTTGTAACTCAGTCGGAGCAGCTTCTTCAAGTTCATCATCCGACTGTCCTTGCAACTGTAGGATATGAAGCAAGCTTTTCATCTCATTACACTTGTGCCCATAAGACCAAGGCTCGGGATAATACCAACATTTCCTTTCCTTTGGCTTATCAACAGCAACTCTAGGTCTGAACTCCCTAGCTATTGCATTTCTGTTCTGAGGAACCGCGTTGGCAGGTCTATTTGCTATGATATTGACCTGTTTTCTGTTGTTGCACAGATGGGACTGCTCTTGTTTTCTGGCATACCAGTATGCCTCTCGTAAGGAAGCAGGCTTGTGGCACTTGGTGTCGTGCCTAATGGAATCTTTTAGCCCGCTCAAGAAATGCAGAAGAAAGAATTCCTCTTGCAAGTAACTGTGGTCTCACTTCATAGGTGTCATCCAGTCTTCGAACTGATCAATATAATTGTCCACTTAGTTGACTTGTTTCAATTGTTGGCACATTTCCATTGATTCATCATCACCTGGGCTAGGAAACCTCTCACACAACAAGGTGCAGAACTGTTGCCAACTAATAGATTGGAGATTCAGGACTGAGTTCTTTAAGCATGTTTTTGCTTTGCCCTGATATGAGCATTCACCCACTTGATCTTGCTATCAGTGCTAATGCCAGCTAACTCAAATACTCCTTCACATTACAGCAACCATCCTGCAGCATTCTCACCAGAAAATATTGGCAATTCAATACTTGGTGTTCTAATATGAGGTTCCTGATTGTGAACAGTATAACCTTGGGGCCTTTCGTGAGGTGTTCTCTGTCTCTGTACATCATGTGACTGACTAGTATAGACTGAGGTTGTTGTCCTAACTGATTCAGAGGAACATATATTGGTGGTGGCTGGGCATACGTATATTGTGGCATTGGCATGGGTTGCTGGTAATATTGTTGTTGCTGGTAAGGATAAGGCTGTAAGGGCTGATAATTGGGTTGATATTGTGGCGGGTAGTAAGTGTTTGGTGGCTGTGGCTGCGATTGGTTCTGGTATGGGTTGAAAGGTTGTGAGTAAGTTGGTTGGTACATGTGTGGGTGAGTTTGTGGATTGGTTTGGGCATGGATTTGGTTTTGATGAACCAAAGGTTGTGAATTTTGGGTGTAAGACGAAGAAGCTTGGTTGGGGGACGGTGTTCTGGAAAATCTCGGTTGCGGAAGCTGGTTGGGGTGTGGTTGAGGTGGGATGTTGGGGGTTGAGGTGGGTGTTTCGATCTCAAAGATGGGGCTAAGGGTGGTGTGGGATGTTTGTGGTTGATGCTGAGGCGGGGTGGACAGATTCGATCCACGATTTGTCTGTGGATACAGCTGCTGCGACGGATCAGATGCAGTGGAATTCATCACCAATTGAGCCACCATCTCAGTAAGGTTGTTGATATTACCATTGATTTCGTCGACTGATTGTTGTTGCCTGTCCAATCGCCTCGTGATGTTGATGACCTCACGCGGCAGACGGCGAGCAATTTCCTCCTCTACTCTTGCTTGTTCTTCGGCCGCTGCCAACAGCGCCGCCTCTTCGTCGGCCATGTCGAGCGCCTCCTGCGACCTTGTACGCACCGGCATGGTGGATAAAGGCGACTTTTTTGGAGAATTCGACGGCGGCACGAACTTGAAGATCTCGCCGCTTCCAGATCTGACGAAACTTGGGAATTTCACACTCGAATCAAGATGATCGAGAAACCCGGGGTGGAGAAAAAAATGTGTGGCTAAACCTAGCTCTGGTTACCAATTGTCAAGACTCCAACGGTGGCTAAGCATCAAAAGGAAGGATTCCTAACAAAAACTAGAAGGATAAATTGCAGGTAAAGGAAGAACAGATAGGTAAAGGTGCAAGAAAGTAGGTACAGATAAACAAAACAAGGAAGAACGGATAGAATTTAGGGTTTTCTCATATCGAGCCACCCATCCACCCACTCCCCGGCCTTATATACCGACCGAGAGCCTCGATAGTTAGCAGGTTCTTTATTACAGAGCTTAAGCACACTCAGTGCTAAATAGTTAATAAACTTAAAGACATGACTTAGTAGGGAAAGTTGCCCGAAAGGGTAACTTTCATTGAGGAACCTCCGATCCTGATCCAACGGTTGTCAATATAGGAGCTTGAGAAGATGGTCCCTGACAGCGACCCGGCGTCGGCGGCGGGGGCAGCGGCGCGCCGGCCAAGAGGACGACGGCCATGGATTCGGACGTCCCCGGACAATTCAGTGGGTATGACCCATCTATAACGGCGGCGCTATCTCGCTGACCTGGCTTCTGGCGACCTCCTACCCAACGGACTGCTCCGACCTGGCAGCCGGCGACAAGGAGCACTGTAGCAGAGCAGCGATCCGTCCATGCGGCGCCACCCTCGACCTGGCGGCCGGCGACCAGAAGCAGCGACCCAGCGGCTACAACGGCTGATCCCTCCAATTGGACCTCTCCTTGACTCCTTCAATTCACGGTAAGTAGTAATATAGTTAGGATTTGTTTCTTGTTCCAGTACGAGTACGAGCAGCACAACCTCATCCTCCTCAACTCGGTCCTAATTGGGGATTTTTGTTGTTGTTTGAGCTGTAGATTTATACTGTACAATTTGTCTGTCGAATAGCTGATTGAACTGAGAGCAAGAGCAACTCAATCCATATGATCAAGTCTACAAATTCTAGTATGTTCCCTGGATGACATCGCCACTGGCCATCCGCAATGCTTTCTTTTTTCTGGATTTTATTCTTTGGGTCAGGGGTTTGGCCAGGAGGAAGAACCCTAGTTTGGCCTCACAAAGAATCATACTCTGATCGACGTAGAAGCGCAATTCCTGTCTAAAGGAGGAAGAACGCTAGCTTGCTTGTTATTTAAATTTGTCGGCGCAGCTGTTGTGGCCGGCTTGACAGCGGCATGTACATGGAGGCGGCCGATCCGGGTGGTGCCTTTGCTTCGACCTTCTCCTACCTGGAGATGGAAGATCCGGCGTGGCGCAGCTTCTTTGACCGACTCGAGGGCTGCAGGCTGCAGGCTGCAGCCTGCAGCCTGTAGATGGAGGTGGCAGACGCGCAATGGATATGTTGCGCGGTGCCTTCGTCCATCCGCAAGTGAGCTGCCCGAAGACTTGAAGTTCATTGACTCACCTCTGCAGGCGTAGAGCGGTAAACTTCTTTATTTGCTTTGTTTGCTTTCATGAGCTTCAGTTTCTTACTTGCTGAATAGAAGAACGAACTATGTTTCGTGTACATTGCCATAATTTGATCGATATGCCCAGGTCGATTCAGCACATGTTGACTCCTTATGAGTTATAGTAGAAACTAGCAAAATGCCCGTGCGTTGCAACGGGATATGCTATAATTGTCATATGAATGTCATTTCTTGTACCAGTAAATCATCTAACGAATGGCAAAAATATAGCTCTATGTGTCTAACTTGCAAGACTACATTACTACAACATGCATAATCTGAATACGTTCATCTCCAACTCAAAATATGTACACTTACAATTTCTGAAAATTGGAAACAAAAAATACAGAGCAAGCATATGTACATGATTTGACACCTCAAATAAAAAGAGCACCCGTGCGTTGCTACGGCCGGAGTGAATAACAAACAACTATTGGTTGAAATTTATCGCATATTATCTCTTGGTATACATCGAAGATCTACATTTACTAACTTTCTCTTTTGATTCGACATATGCAAGGTTCACCATTGCAATTGATTCTTTGCATGTTGTATTGCGTCTAAACTCACGATTAGCTCTAATTTGCTCTATTCTGGCTTTTTTTCTACTAACTTCCTCTTCTGATTCGACATATGCAGGGTTCACCATCGCAATTGATTCTTTGCATGGTGTGCTGCGTCTAAACTCACGATTGGCTATAATTTGCTCTATTCTAGCTTTTTTTTGTTCTGGCTGCATATTTGCATATTTCTGCTTTTCTCGCACGCATTTTTTTGTCTTTTGTTCAGGCTTTAAATTTGCATATTTCTTCCTCCCCCGTGTGCATTTTTTGTGCAACTGGGTTAAATCCTTGCTTTGCTGATAAGCTTCACGACGCCTTTTCAATTTTTCTTGTTTTTCTTCGTTGGTCATCCGTGCATACCTATCTCTTTTTTTTTTCTTCTTTGCTCCTTGACATCTATGATTGGAGATTGGGTCCCAAATTCCTCGTCTGCATTGTTTTCCATACTGCATAAATCTGTCATCAATTAAAAAGATGAACTTGATTAGATCTTACAGCACACGCCAGTTCAACCGAACGAGTCTTCCTCACGTTGGCCATCGGCGTCGCTGCCAAGGTGAGACACGACGGTGGCGGTTGCCTCGCCGGTACCAAAATTTCCCAAAAAAAAAAACCTCCAAAAAATAGCGTCTTTGGTCTCGTCGCCACTCCACGACGCGAGGTTCAGCCACTAAAAAGAAGTGGGATAGAGATTGAGATCTAGATGGAAGAGAAGATCTGACCTGGTCGATACCTCTTCGTGTGCGTACCCTACCGTCGGAAGTTTCAGCGTTATGGTATTGCCCAAGATCGCGGCGAGTTGCGACTTGCGACTTGTGTTGTGGACAGGAGAGTTTTGTTTCGATCGTTTGTTGGCGGCATCCGTTGGCTTGATTTGCTCTGTTTCCTTTTCTTGTACGTAGCTGAAATAGTATCCTTTAGAGTCGAACACGACTTTTCTTTCTCTTCGGCTGTTGTTTCCTTTCCGCGAGCCAGGTTGGAACCTGACCCGGACTCGTACGTCCGCTCGACGATCCAGCTAACGACTCGAATCAGAGAATTAATCGATCTAACGGCGACGTACCAAGGAAGACATACGACCGGCACGTACGACGTACCACGGACGGACGAAATTTTTGGAGGAAGAAACTTTACTGATATTATATAGTAGAGATTACTTGAAACTAAAAAATGGATTGAGTTGGCTTCGGTACATCACATTAAAGCTCCTTATAACAATTCGATTAAGTTGGGTTCGGTTCTTGACATAAAGCTCTATATAAAAAATTGATTAAGTTGGCTCGGGTTGATGGAAGAATGCTTGAATTTCCCGTGTCATCATAGTAGAGGTAGAGGTCCCAATGGTCTGTTGCTCTGAGAAATTTAGAGCTGAATTGTGCTTTTCTAAATAGGCCTACATGTCTTTAATCGGATGACCCCATGCATGCAAAGTTCAATGTTACTGATGTTTCAAAATGATAAACATGACACTGTAGAATGCTCATACCATTATTGTATTGTATGGTTGACATCGAGATGATATTACCTAGTGGTGGCTGCATGAAGCATTTAGGAAGGGGTCGCACTGTAATTGATATGCACCATTTTATTTGCCATAAAGTCCACTGTAAATTATAGAATGCAAGTAAACTTCATACACCTATGTGGAACAAGCGAGACAGTTCTATATTGTTGAGGTGCATTGAGGTTGTAGTCGTAATAGCATCTGTGTACATTTTCTTCTTCTTTGTTTTTGCTTTCTCGGAGCCACCAATGGGTCTTCTTGATCCTCGGACTGCCTTCTCCTTGACCTTGATTCCTATTGGTTTGACGAGCCCCTCGTTATGTTTTGAAATTCTGCTAGCATTCATGTTCAGTCCTGCAACTTTAAAGATAAAGGTAAGTCTTAGTTTCACAATACTCTGGGCAAATTAGCAATTTACTACATACCTTCTGAAGTAGAGGAGTTAGCCAAATCAAGATCAGTTCTAGCTTTCAAACTGTTTTCCATATCTTGTGCTAATTGCTCTTGCGCAATTAGCAGAATTCATCAGAGTCAGTGGGCCGAGAAGCTATTTTCATAAACATTTTGCACAGATCCTTGTAGCTAATTGAAGAGACGATAACTTCCGCATGATCTTATGAAATTAGAGGAGACTCAGTGTAGACTAGAAACACAATGTGGCTGTGAGCTGACACCTTTAGAGTGGGCTCAAGCTGTAGAAATGAGCGGCAAGGACCTTCAATCTGTTAGAATTAAACCCGGTGTGCAGCTCTTGTCCGGGTAGAATAGGTTTTTTCTCCTAATCTATACCTAATAATAAACGGTTATTCTAATAAGGGAACGTGCCCTGGTGATTGATTCCATACGGCGCTTGAAGATTCGCGCTAGAGACCACATGGACGTCGCGAGGGCCTCTCCACAATCGGGCGTGCATACCTCGACCCGGTATTCCCTCGACGTGCACTACGGATGCGCTGCGGATGGACCCGATAACTGGCCCAACCGTTTTGTGGGACCTAGTGGTCAGTGAGTCTCCTCTGCCGCCGCTCATTTCCCCCTTTTTCTCGTCTGTGAACTCCTCTCCCTCTCCGGCGATTTCTCCTAGCTTTCTGTGGTGCCGCGACGCTGCCGCCGGTGCAGGGAAGCTTCTCCGACCGAGCTGGTGAGTTCCACCGTGGTTTGGTCTCAAGCGTCGCCGTTTTAGGTTGATTTCTCATCGATGTTTGTTGGTAATTGCTGCAGATCTGAGCAGAGAGAAGGCTGTCGCGGCTTCGTGATGCGTCTCCGGCGACGAGAGTGGACAAGCAGGTAAGTTAAATCTTCTGCAAGCTCGTAGATGCTCTACTTCTCGAGGGCTGATGGTGTGGTAGTTCGGGGGGGGGGGGGGGGGGGGGGGGGGGGGAGGGACACTGTGAAATGGATTGCTTAGGTTTGGGAGATGGTTGTGGTTGAGGCAGGCTTAATCTGGCAGGGCGCATGCGACAGGGGCGTTGGTTGTGGTGAGGGATGATAGCGCCGGTTTTGTGTGTTCGACGTCGAGGTACCCCCTGGTTCTGCCCAGCGATGTTTTTGTGGCTTTGTGTAGATTACTTGTTCTAGTTTGTTTTTGTGCTCTGCGTCGAGGTACCCCTTGTTCTAGTTTGGTCGAGGCACCCAATTTTGGGTGTAGCTTGTTTGTTTTTCAGAGGAGCAGTGACTTTTTTACTCGAGGATGAAAAGGTCGGGTTTGCTAGTGTTTGATATCTGAGATGCTTATGTGTGTAAATTGTAGTGAATTTTATGCGGTTAGATTGGGTTAGGTTGGGATGTTTGGATTTACTAGATTATTCAAGTTTTTGTTCAGCCAAGCATGCATGTTTGTGTGGTTCATTTTGCATGTTTTTGCTGTTTGATGTATGGGTCGATAGATTATTGGGAGTGAGAGGGTGGTGAAGAGCAGACGATGGTGTAGTTCATCTGATTTTATGTGGTGATCTACATGTGTATTCATGATAATTTTCTAGGGAGCAAATTGTGAAGCAAGTTTTCGTCATATGTTTGAACGGGAGGTTGGTTGTCACAATGACTAGGAGGAAGAATTTTATGACCAGTGAAGATGGGGAGGGCAAAGTTTGTATTCCGAAACATTCCAGGATGTTTTTGAGTAATATACATTCCAGGATGGTACAACATGGTTGTATTTCTTGTCTTAATTTGGTATACACGTTTAGTCGCCAGATTAAGCATTATTAGTAACCTAAATTATAGTCAGTAGTTATCTGGTCGGTTTCGAGTAGTTACCAGGGGGAGCGCATCATGTTGTTCACACTTCTGTGCCCATGCTATTTTGAACCTTCTTGGCTTGAATTTGCTCTATTGTTTTAGTCACCAACGTATGCATTGTTATTCACCTAGATTATAGGTAGTATTTACCAGGGGATACTTGAGTAGTTACCATGTGGACTTGAGTAGTTATTCTGGAAAAAATTATGTGTTGATGTGTTTCTTTTCTATGACATTCGTCTGGTTTCTTTCTGTTTCACTTAGTTTTTTGTTGCATTTGCTCTTCTCTAAGTGTTATTTATTTTATATCAGATATTTGGTGATAAACCTGACAAACCCCATCACTGGTGTGTTATAAGTCATAACATGGTGGCAAAAAGATTCGAGGTGTTTGATTCACTTCGAGGACGCATAGATTTGTTGACGTCGCACATGAACGTCACGAAAACTCGAAGTCCACCATCTAGACTTCAACAAGCTGTGAAGGTAATGGCCATTTTTGATGCGCTTCTTTTTAGTCATGCTTTAGTAGTAAGTCTGGCAGTGAATGGCCTGGTGCTGGTCACCTGTACCAAAAAATCTGGTAAGTATTTGCATATGTTCTGGTAACTAGGTGAGAACATTCTGGAACCTATATGTTAGGAACCTGGTATCTACATCTTCATAACCTGCCATCTACTGCGGTATAAATCTGGCAATTGCATGTAATAAAACCGGCAACTACATCTTTATAAGCTTGCAATTACTTTTTGGTATAAATCTGGCAGTGCACATACCATTAGAAACTATGTGTAATAAATCTGGCAACTACATGTATGTTTATAACCTGGCAACTACCTTTTGGTATAAATCTGGCAATGCACATTTTAGAGCATACACATTCTAGTGTTCCTGAGCAACATTTTTGTAAGCACATTATATGATCTTGTTCCGTAGTGTGGAACATATTTTTTTGCAATACTCTTTTAAGTATTTTACCCGCCAAATGTAGTTGCTTCTTTAATCAGTGCATTAGTCTCCTCTTCGGCTTTCGCACCCATATATGTTTTCTGATTGGCCGTTAATTGGTGTACATATCTGAGATATATCAGTGCATTAAATCCCTCGTTTCATCCTGTCGATTGGAGGAAAGGGTTGAAGTTGTGCATATTGTATGCTGCCACCCATCAACTTAAAATAACCATTATGGCAATTGGTGAACATTTTTTGTTCTGTTACTGAATTGAAGTACTTCGTCGCTCTGAAATATTATTGCTGCTGGTCTAACTTAGCGTTGCTTCATTTTCATCATGACAAGTCATCTAAACAGGAATTTCTTGAAAATTTCAGAGAGCTAGGAGTTTACGACGACACAACTGACAAGTAAAACCGTGTGCTGATGGATAGAAGCTCAAATTTAGGTGTAGTGTATGGATGCAGGAGGTTGTGAAGCAAGAAGTATTAGGCGACATGAACAAAACTTTAGTTTAGAGGTTCTTTTATCGTAGACTCTTGACTATGCAAATACAGTGAGTTCCTTTTGCTCTGGTTTCAGGTTCATGTTCAAGTTACCACTTTGACATATCCCTAAATTTTGTCATTTCTGCCTAGTTGCCTAGTTTATATATCTAAACTATCAGAATATCTATACAGGTTTATTGATTTGAATTTGTCAGATGTATTTGTACATAATGTATATTGTTCATCACTTTTTTCCTTCATACTACCTGGTTTATGTAACTAGATTACCAAACTTTCTCTATATTGTTGATGATCTGAAACCTGTTAGATGTTATGTTTACATGTTCTTCTCCAGATTTTTGCTTCTTTTTTAAGTTGTTTCTGCATATAAATTTGGGCGAGTGAAACATAATGAGTAGGGTCGTGGGAGGTGGCAGTTGATTTTCATACATGATGGTCGCTACTATGACCTTTTTTTTGTCTTATATCTTAATTGGGTATAAGGATGACACGGGAGATGTGTTTTGCCTATGATTTTTGGTAGAGAAAAACCTAATGATTAGGTGGCATGTGAGCAGATGATTTTCATATTTGTGGTTGATTATTTTTTAACATAGAACTTCGCCATGGCACGCTGTTCATCTTGGTCAGATCGGTTTTTGTCTTAAGTAGCGATGGGTAGTTGGGTTTGGTGATAGGGCCAGAAAAACCGTAAGGCCCAGGTTTCTGGGCTGGACCAAGCCAACTAGATCGAGCTGGCGCGCGAGCTTCCTTCGACGCGCAAGATTGTTATCGGGTTGCCGGGCGCCGTACGGAAAGGACTGGCTGGGGCACGGTAGCTACGTAGCACAGTCCAATAATAAAAACATTTAGGCTTCTTCTCGTACGTCATTGAAATTGCCCTTAGAGTTGTCAAAATTTACCAGGTATGCCACCGATAAGTTAAACAAACGGTTCGTTTTTTACAAGCGAACAAATCTTCCCAGATCCCACGACGCGAGCACGCAGCGCCGTTTTGGCGCAGCTCGTTCCCGACGGCGCGCAGCAGCTGCGCCCGACCCCATCGACAAGCACCGCCGGCTGGCCCCACGCGCCTTCTGATCTCATCCCAGGCGGCTTGAGTGGAGAGGTAGGACGGGTCTTTGAGGTCAGTTCCGATGCTCCATGGATCGCTGGAGGAGATGTCCCCATGGTTGAAGCGCCCGATCTGCTGTCGACCTCGCTGAGTCTGCGCCGGCGGTCACGGCGGTCGGAGGTGTGTGGGAGGGAGGCTCGGAGGGCTGGAGGTGTAGTGTTAGGTTTCCTTTTCATCCCCCCTTGAATAAATCAGATTCAGGATTTCTGTGGTTGCCGGGTCAATGGAGTTGGGAGGGGACCAGGGCCCCCGATCTGCGGAACTTGGGCCAAATCCGGCGCTTGTGAGGTCGTCATCTTTCCCTCTGCAGCAGTGAACCCTCGCTTGCTGTACTGGAGTAACCCTTCCGGTGCGCTTATTTCTTTGATGCCGAGCTCCTGATGCCGCAGGACTGTCCAGGATGTGGTGGAACGTGCCCCTTCCTCCTGATGCGCGGATAGGCCTTGATTTGATCCGACGGGGATGCCTCTTGCTCAAGCGCCTTGGATGCAGTCATTGCCTCGTGCGTCTTCCGCAATGGACTCCCCGAGGTGAGGTGGTTTCCTACTTATTTACATCGCACTCGGGATGGCCGGCTTGATCGCCAGCGTGCGATGCCGTTTCGTTAGGCGCGGCGGGGCTGGTCATGGACTCATGGCTGCGGATGGTCTGCAAATTCATAAACTTGAGCGTCGTGTTTCTAGCTGGTATGCATCTTTTTTTTGCGAGCTGGTCCGCACCTGCACGCGTGCTGGTTCTTTCCCTTTTCTGCTATTCTCAATGATAGTGTGTGCGATTCATACTAGCATACTTGGACGGAGAACATGGCGAAACGTACCAGCTTTGAGCGGCAATGTAGTTGGACGCCTTAGAAAAGCTTCCGGACAGGCACGGCCGCCACAAGCGTCTGGGCCTTCCTCGCCAGCACTATAGCTGGCGCCCGAACGAATGTCAAGCTTGAGACTACAGGTGGCATGGGCGAAGGGCCCCGGGCAAGGACAAGCACGAGACGCGCATAATTTGAAACGTTTGTTTTCCACCATTCCAGAATATCCACCTCCTCCTTTCGAGGGAGCAACTCCTCCTTCAAGTACCGATCTAGTTCATTGCTTGATTGTCTTCTTTTCGACCTCATGTGTCGAACAAACTCCGCAAGTGGGTCAGGTCCATCCTCAGCTCCACTATTGGTAGCAGTTTCCATCTGTGTTCATTGAAGAGCTTTTGCATTCTTTTCTTCACTTTTTCCATCCAATCTCCTGCCTCCACTTCATTTCCGAAGTCAATCAGTAGGAATTCCAAGAGGTCATACTTGTATCTCGGATCAAATATGACATGAATACAAGCAGAGATGTATGACTCTTTCCAATACTGATTAAACTTCAGTTGCATTTACTTCAACATCCGTGAAATGGTGACTTGGGCTGACACCTCTTTATTCAGGATTTTCTTGCCATAACTTGCTTCTTCCTTATTTAACATCTTCTTCATGATCCAAAGTTGATGGAAGTACAGATGGCATGTTGGATAATGTGAGCCGGAGAGAGTTGTTGTTGCCGTGTAGAAAACGTTCAACAACTTGCATAGAGCCTCAGCCATTTTCCATTCAGCTGGTGGAGGAGCATATGTGAAGTCCTTGTCTTGACTTGCTAGAGAATGGAAGACACTTCTAAGCGGCAAGGCAGCCTCAAGCATGAGATAGGTTGAGTTCCAACGATGAGTGACATCAGCACTCAATGGTCTGTATCTTGAACACAATCCTACTCGTACAACTGTCTCCCGAAATTTCTCAATTCTTGCTTGTGAACTTTTGACATATTTGACACTCTCTCGAATGTTATTGACAACAGTTTTGATCTCTCGTAATCCTTCTTGAACAATTATATTGACAACATGTGGTGCGCAACGGAAATGAAGCAATTTCCCCTTTGCAAGGAGCAAACCTTTATCTTTCAGATTATCTCTCAACAGGTTAACCATTGCAGTATTGACTGAAGCATTGTCCAAAGTGAAACTAAAAAGCTTAAACTCTAGGTTCCATTCCTGAATGCTTTCTAGTACTACATTGAACATGTTCAGCTTATTATGAGGCGTTTCCATCATACTAAATGCTATAATCCTCTTGTGGAGCACCCAATTAGGAGATATGAAATGGCAGGTTAGACAAAGATACCCTAGCTTTTGATTAGAAGTCCACATGTCTCCCGTGAGAGATACCCGAGAGTCACACTCTTTGAAATATTCTATCATTTCAGCCCTATGTTTGTTGAAAGCAACAACACAATCATCTTTAATTGTTGTCCTACTGATTTTTCCAAACCATGGATTCAAAGATGCGGTGAATTCTCTAAAGGGCGCATACTCCACAAATGTAAAAGGCAGTTCATTGACAACTATGAGTTTTACCAGCTTTCTTCTTGCTAGTTTCAGATCAAATTTCCAGTTCGGATCAATACCTTCGGGCTGACCCATTTTATCTACCATTTCTTTCATCGCCTTCTTTGATTCGCATATCTTCAAATGCCGACCAATATGACTGCTGCCTGAACCTCTTGAAGCTGGAAAGACTTCCCCACAATGCATGCAACGACCTTGTACAAGTATTGTTCCTTCATAAATTGGCAAAACCTCCTTCCATATGCGTGATGTTAGCTTGCGGGGTCTGCTTGCCCGGCCTACATGCATGGAAAAGAAGTTTAGTTAGCTCTATCAAGAGTAAGAAGTAGATGAATAAACAAAGAACTCATGGTGGCAGATTTGATCTTACCATGGGAACTTCTAGCAGGAGATAGATCATCAAGTGAGGGAGATATTGGAGGCTGTTGTGGAGGTGAATCATGTGAATGTTGTGCAGGCTGGTGAGGTGAACCCGCCATTTTCGCCCTTTTTGCTGAACCAGACCTCACCGTCATATAGCCCCTCTTTTGTGCTGCTGTCCTCATGATCATATTAACCCCCGGTGATGTTGTGACTCGTGGACTTGGAATTGCCCCCTGAAAATTAAGGTAATGATACACTTCAGTTCAGTTTAGCAACCATGGTTCAGTTAACAGAAGGCTGTAAACACCATAACATCAGTTTAGCAAACACCAAGCACAACAGATGGCTGTAAACATGTATACTACATATTGTATGGACTGGTCAACATACAAGAAAAATATCCAGAATCAACATACAACACCCACTACAGAATATATCTTTTACTCCTATCAGATGTGCCTCCTATTCTTTATAAATCATATTTTAGATAAACATGATATCAGAGACTATGCTGTTCTTGTGACTAGATAAAGAAGCATGGAATTATGTGGCGAATACATGGTACAGGGAGGGAACTTATCAATGACTAGCAAGCACAACAGAAGGCATCCTTGCTGACCTTATTCCGGCTCCTTCTGCCATCGTTGATCACCTGACGAGGCTGCATCAAACATACACAAAAGAATAAATCATCAAGGTAAAACACCTGATTTAGTACCACACTCCCGAGGCATCAGAGGCAATGCACTGAAACAACAGATTCAAGAACGAATTCTTACCTTTTGGTGTCGTTTCTTGGAGTTTGGGGAGTCACCGTGGCCTGCACCGGACCTCTCCTTCTCCTTCTCGATTTTGACACCAATCAGCTGCTCCACCAGGGCATCGTCGGTTCCCCCCCAAGTTCGATCTCCGTACGGCAACCGCTGCTTCCATTCCTCGCCGTCTCCGTCGACGGCGTCTTCATTTTCACCGCCGCCGGGCAAGATTGGTAAGGTTGCTTGGGTTCGAGTTAGGGATGGGTCTGGGAGAGGGGGGGACGAGCGGGTGAAGGGAAGATCTCCGTCCGCCGGAGCATGGGGAGGCGGCGACGACCTGGCCATGCCCACGGCGGCGGCGGCGGTCGGGCGGCTAGCCGCCTCGTTCTGGAATTGGGGATCGACCGCTCGAGGTGGGCTCGAGGTGGGCAACGTGGGGAATCCCACGAACCCCACCAGTTTTTTCTTCTCAACCGTGGGCTCCCACATGCATTATTACGTGGGCCTGGCCCGTGGGCGCCGTCGGCGGCCCACTCCCACCTGCACCCTGAGCCGCGTCGCGGAACTTGCGCGCGGGCGACGGGAACAGTACGCCACTGCCCTCGACATGTACTTGTCCGTTACTTGAACGACGCTAGCTCGCCGCCCCGCTTGCTCTTGAGCTGTCTCTCATCTCTTCACTATGGTGGGTATCGATGGGGACCGCAACGCACGACATGGCGGTTGGGGAGCTACCTGAGACGACGTGGTACGAGGACGTGCTCTGGAACGGCATCACCGACGACATCATGACTATGCGGGCGGCTCCTCTCAGGTTTCAAACGCACAATTCTTGACTAAAACCCACGGCTGCAGCTCTCGGCGTGCGAACTGCGGCGATAGGGCTGGGCATTTTATCGAGCAAAAATGCAGACAAACAAGCGATCGCGGCTAAATCTCTTGGGCGCACGAGCGCGAGAAAATTTCCCGGACCGAGGAACAGTGGCGGAGCCAAGGTTTTAATCTAGGTGGTCATATTTTTGTCTTTAATAATGGTTTGCTGAAGTTTAATTAGAGATCTTAAGTGCACTCAAGTATTTTCAACTGGATGGTCATAAGAATACCCAGGCCACCCCCTAGCTATGCCCCAGCCGAGTGGTTTCGGTGTTGTGGCGCCGAAAAGTGATATTACAAGTGAGGCAAAAACGTTCCTATTTCTGTTTAAAACATAACTTAAAGAACTCGATATTTTTTACAACTAATTACCTTAAAATATAGTGCTTTCCAAAACATAGTTTGATTGTGCTTAATCGTCTCTCTTCGTTGCAACGCACGGGCACGTTTCCTATCCTACTTAGATGTGAGGTCCTAGCTGCATACATAGACACGTGAGGCCCTATCATCGGTTTTAATTCGACCAGTTATCTATACACATCAGAAGAGAGAAGATGGCTCGCTCCCACTTCCGCCTTGTCATACATGTAGATAGGAAACACAATGTACCAGTGATATGGTCTTGACATTGAGGACCTTGATCTGCTGAATTTGTGCTCCTTTAGATCTTAGAATTTAACATATGCAGATCTATTTCCATTGTACAGTGGGGACCAGACAATCAGTTAGGGAAAAAAGTATTAGAACAATTAAAGTTAATCATGAAAGGTGCCAATGATAATTCCTACCATTTGTGCTTGGGATGGTCGCTTGATCGCCGGATTGGTCCTCCATAGGCATTGGTGTTCGTCATAGGCATTGGCGTTTTACTTACTCATGATTGTAATTCGTCTAGTGCAACAGTTTATTTATTTTTGTTCTGTTGGATTTCGGCTGTGTGCATCCCTATGCAGAGGCCGGGTGTAATGCTTAAAACTCTTTAAGTAATAAAGTCATTTATGAAAAAAAAATTGTGCTAGGGATCCATCATCCTGATCAGCCGAGAAGCTCCCAGTCATGCTATCACCCTTGACCTCCTTTTCTTCCAGCGATTCCTTGACGCCCCTCTGGCTTGGCGCCCTACTCCCCTTTGTAGAATCCACCGTTTCGTGGTGTGTCCTGGTCTCTCGGCTTTATGCCGTCTAGGTTGTGGAGTTTTTTGTCAGCATGGAGGAGCCGCCGAACCTCCTTCGGACCCTGACTTCTTTGTCGTCGGTTACGGCATGGCTAGGTCTGAAGCTCTGCCCTCTAGCAGTTGTCTCCTTCCAATAAATCTTTGTAAGTTTTGACGAAATAGGCCGTAGCCCCGCTTTATAAATAAAGGCTCAACGATCGAACTGATACAATGTGATGAGGGGAACCTCTTACAAAGCATATCAAAGATAAGAAAGAAAGAACAAGGAACACCAAACTTGCCACCGGAGAACACCAGAACATGTCCGCGGGATACCGGGGCTCCACGACGACGCCCCCAAGAGGGTAACGACGTGACATGTCGCCATCGTCGAGACCGACGATCAAGGGTTTTCACCCGGAGCCATGACGTGTCGAAGTTACCACACCAGCGCCCCCAAGAGGGTAGCCATACCCGCAGGCATGGTCGCCATTGGCACCGAAGTGCTGAGCTTTCGCTTGAAGGACACTTCGCACCACGCCCGGTATAAAGGACCCGTCCACTGCCTCCAAGCTCGGCCTCCGACACGATATGGGAGCTGCCAAAGCCGAAGCGCCGCGACACCAGGGACCCTCAAAGTTCGCTCCTCGCCAGCCAAACAGCCAAGGAGAGAGACCATCACCACCGCCACATCGCTCGCCGCAGAGACGCCATTGCAGTCCACCTTCTAGGGCCGCCGCCCCGACATCCGCGACCTCGAGCCGAGGGACCAACAAGTTGCAAGGTCACTGTGATGGATAAGTGGGGCCGGCGAAAGATCCAGGTCCGCGAGAGCGACATCCGCAACCTATAGGAGGCGATCGCATCCTCCACCGTTTGAGACTGTCGCAGACCGGACGCAGTAGCAGGTCCGGTCAGGCCCAAATCAGCCGTCACAGGCCCGGATCATGCCCGACCAGTCCCGCCGCCGCGCTGCAGCATCAAGGTTGCATTTGTCACTCCGGCAGAAAGGCTCAGAACGTACGCACCGGCCGGGGCCCGTAAAACCCAGATTAGGCCCACCGGGCCCAGATCTGGGCCGAGAAAACCCTAGCCATGGCAACAACCCGAGCTCCACCCACCCATGCCGCCGTGCTGTCCCCTACTGCCGCCGCCGTTGAGCCACCGCCGCCAAGGCCGACGCGAGCGCTCGGCCATGGCACTTGACGGCCGACCACCGGGAAGAAGTCGATGCCCCGCCGAGCCCGCACCAACGCCGTGAAGCGCCGCCGCCGGCCGAGCGCGCAGATCCGCGCTGCCTCCACGCCGCCGCGAGCGAGTGCTCGCCGCCACGCCGCTGCCCCCCCCCCCCCCCCCCCCCCCCACACACACACGCCGAGAGCCGCGCCCCCACCTAGCCGCTGTGGCCCTCGCATATGCGAGGGCAATGTCTGAATATGTCTAAAATCATTTTTATTTGCAATGGCAATGTCTGAATATGTCTAAAATCATTTATATGGTTCCATGGAAATTTATTTTATATGATTAGGATTAACATGATTCTATAGTCACCATAAATATTACTTAATGAAAACTCACTTGTACATAGAAAACAACGTTTACCCACGACATTAACCTTTTAATGGAATAGATAAAAAATATTTTGTTAGCAAAATTAAAACATAATCTTGGTGGCTGTTAGGGCAGTGGCATAAGGATCGATTATGGTAAGAAGTAGTTGTGCTTTTTGTAAATTTTCTCATCTAATGTCCAATCATATAGTTCGCTTATTTCCTCGCATTGGTTGTATGTTTCTTTTACTTAGGGATTGTATGTTTCATAGAGAAGTTGTTAAATTTTGGGATGATTGGAGTAGGGTTTTTTTCTACCGATTCACCTTCACTATGTTTCAATAAGTAATTTTCCAGTACGCTAAAATTTCTCGGTATGAATATTTTGTTGTACAAATTCAGTTATGGAGTCAGATTCCGCGTAACATTTTTACTAACACAGTACAGACGCATATACTCACATACAAGCACATACACTCACCCTATTATACGCATGTACGCACACCTCACTCCTAAGAGCACATTCGAAAGACTGAGATGGCGGGATGGGTCTAGAGATTAACGAAATCACCCCAGATACATTTTTATTGACGGGAACGTCGCCTTACACATTAAATTATTCCTCGTTTATAACACACACGTGTCAAATCTATGGTTTGATCCCTAGTTGGCTAGGGGCTACAACTATATATCCTCCTATCTATCCAACCACATGTTGGTTCTCAATTTTGTGTCTTTGTTTTTTTTTTTTGAATTGGATCATCCTCAGCGAGCATACATCAGAGAATTACAAGAAGAAGAACAACACGCACGCTGAAGAACAGAGAAGACACACCCAGAACAACAGCAAACAAGGCCAAGAACAGAAGAACCTGGGAACCTGAAAGCTGCACCACCGCAACACCTGAGAGCATCCTCTTCGTCGCCGGAGAAGAAGCAACCAGGCCGCCGCCACACTTGTAGAAGCCGCATGAGCCGTCCGCCGCAGGCGACGAAACCGAGCACGATGAACACGCACGGCCATGGCGCTTCCTCCCCGCAACCACCCATCTTCCAGCAACCCTGTCCTGAGCACAAAGTCCTCACTGTCGGAGCCGACGCCGGGAAGCCAAGCACGCCAAGAGCAACCTCCCAGACCACCACGGCAGGGCAGTGCACAACGAAGCAAAGCCAACTGAAGCAGAGCAAACTGCACCAACCACTCCTCCCCTCGCCACCTCGGCCGGCCGGAGAAGGCTGAAACGAGCTCAAAAAGCCGGCGAGCACCTCCACGATCCACAAATTGAGGCTCCTGTACACGCGGCAAGGAAGGCCGCACCACCCCCAGGTCCTGCACAGCAGGGCCAGAGCCCACCCTGCTGCGGTGAAGAAAAGAGCAGGGGACAAAAGCTCCACCCGCCAGCCACCGTCTTCACGTCGACGACCAACGCCTGAGCACCACCTCCCACCGGATCGAGGGATCCGAGGGCACCTAGCAGCCGCAGCCCGCCAACGCCGCCCAAGGCAACGCCGGGAAGGGGACCGAGCTCCGACAACAAAACCCCACAGCCGCGCCGCCTCCCCCCTCACGGCGGCGCCAGCAGGGACCCTACTACCTAAAGACCTACCACTATACACACGCACGGACGAGATGCGGAGCTTCCCCCCATCTCGCGACGCCAGAACGGCGCCGGAGACGGAGGGAAGCGGCGGATTCGCCGGCGAGGGCTCGGGTCGCCTTTTCTCCTCCTCGATCTACTGTAGCAGGGGGGAGGGGAACGAGAGAGATATGTATGAGTTTCTAATTTTGTGTCTTTGTTTTGTTCGTGTTTGCCGGTTTTTTGCTACCCAAAATTTTCAATTCCGGCGTTCTAATCCATCAATCTCTAGAGATACAGATCTAACCCCTTCCCAGTTGGGGAAACTGGCCTGGGGGAGGAGCATACTTTCAGTTCGTTTGTTTTGGCTCCCCGGCTGGTGTCGTCGTGGCGGTCCGAGGTGTGTTGTGCAGCACGTGTAGTTTGGTGCGCTAGTGTGTTTTTTTTTGCAAAACACACGCACGCCATATTCCTATGAGCACGTCGGAAATACTGAGCCGGCGGATCGAGTCTTGAGATTAACGAAATCACCATGGGCGTCTCGTTGTATATTCCGCCTAAATACAACACACAAATGTCAAACATGTGGTTTGAAATCTGGTGGGCTGAGGGCCACCCTACTAACCATCCAACCTGTGGTTGGTTTGCGGTGCGCTAGTGTGTTATCCAGGAGCTGTGTTGTAGTAATAATTTCCTTATCTTTTGCTCAGGATGGGAATGGGCCGGGTCGACCCAGCGGGTCAATGGCCTGGCCCAAAAATTCAAGGTCATTGGGGCAGCTGGGTCGGCCCCAAACTCTAAATGGGCCAGCGAGGCCGGCTCTCCGTGACCCAAAGGGTCTCGCGGGTCGACCCACCTCGCCAGCTCGGAGGTTTCCCATATCTCCCGATCGATCTATTCGCCTCTGTTCTAATGGTCGCCGCCCCTGTTCTTTGCTGCAGCGGCGCTCCTCTGGCTATCCCAGGCTCGCCGCCCCTATTCTTTACTGCGTCGGCGGCGCTCCTCCGCCTATCCCAGGCTCGCTGCGCCGCCTAGAAATAGATCCCTCATCCCCCGGGCGGCTCACCACTGCTCCATCCTCCGCCCGCCACCACGTAGGCCACGACGGCGTCCCTGTAGGCATCGCCCAAATCCCTGCAGCTTTGGTCAAGGTACCATGGCGCGGCGCTGGTCGGCCACCGCGTCCCACTGGCGTCCCATGGTCGTCTTGGTGCGCGGGACTCTCGTGCACGGCAGCGGCGATGGAGGCCACGTCGGCGTCGAAGTTGTCGGTGAGTCGGCCGAGGCGGGAGGCCACGGCGCGGCGAGGTTGAGGGCGCGCGACGGGCAGGGTCCATGGCGCATCGAGGGCGAGGTCGAGGGCCTTCTGGTGGTCGCCCGTGGATTTGCAGCTCGGCGGCTTGGAGGAAGGCACGTCAGTTCCCCTATCTCCCCTCGTCTGCTGCTCGCGCTGGAAAATAATTGTGATTTCGGGCCGACCCGAGATGCCCAACGGGTAGCGAGGCCAATCACTTTCCTTCGAATGGGCCGACCGTGGCCCCTAAAATTGGCCTCGAGGCCACAGGGCGGGTCCAAGGCTAGGGTCGGGTCGGCCCATTCCCATCCTTATCTTTTGCTCCCCTGTTTGTAACTCTCGTTGTAATGCTGGAGCCTTTTCACTCTCCTGGTAAATTATTAATGGCGGGAATGTTCAAAAAGAAAAAAAAATTTGCTCCCGGTCGCTTTCCGATCTGGGGATTTGTCTAAGCAAGCATTACGGAACTGAGATGGAATCGTATTCGATCGGATCGGTATTGCCCCCGCAAAATTAGTCCCGCGTTACCACAGGCCGCATGGTATCAATCATGGATCGACTATTAATTCACCTTCCCATGTAACTATTAAGAGCAAACCTGGCGCCAATACTTTGACTCTGCCCGCCAAATTTTTTTAACACGCACACCCGCCGGTATAAATATATAGTACTCATCCTACATTTTCTACACAGCCGATCACCATGGCGCCAACCCTTCCTCTCTAAGCTCATCCAAACCCAAGCGTAGCGAGAGAGTTATCGTTAACTTGGCCGACGACGATGACGACCAGGTCATCGTAATATCTCTGATGATGACGCAGAGGACGAAGACAACGGCGGCGACAACGGCAGCGACGCTGCCAATGGCAACACCACCAGCAACAACGGCAGCGACGCTGCCAATGGCCCGAAGCCCGGCCGGCCCGTGGCGTTTCCAGCAAGCGCAAGAGGTCGACAAGTTACCGCAAGTGGACGGACGAGGAAGACCTCACGCTGGTAAGGACTGACGGTCGACTCCTTAAGGAGAACTTGGCCGGCAAGAGCGTCGCCGCCGCCGTGCTCCTCCAAGAACTGCTGAAGACGGATAGCTTCCGTGGTAAAGATCTCGACGCCAAAACTATCTGCCAGCAGAGGTATAACCTCAAAATAAAATTTAAAAGAATGGCGAAGAACGGCGGCCACCAAAATCGCTTTTTTGGCGAGACACGGAAGTCGCAGGACGACGTGTTCTATGAGTGCTGCGCAGAGGCGTGGCGGGACATCGAACGCGATGTCATCCTGAACATTGATGACGCCGACCTTGATTATTAGTTTGTATGGTTATCGTTTTGTTTCGACCCAGCAATAAAATTCATGAATTAATAAATACTATACATCCTAGCTAGTCCGATGGGAATCAAATCATCGGACCGATTTCTTGCCGTCAATCTGACCTTCATCTCACGCACCAGAATCATTCTCACGTTAAAAAAAGGGGCCCGCACGATGCATAACTGCACCGGAATTATAGCTCCCCGTTAATCTCTCCCCCAACACCGTGAACGCTGCTCTCCTCACCATGCGGCCACTGCTTTCAGGCACCAATCTGAGAAGAGCCTCGGCGAGCTGCGCGTGGACTCCATCTCCGACGAGAGATGATCCGACGCTGCTCTCCTCATCATCATCATCTCGGAGACAGCGGCAGAAGCCGCATGGACTCCATCATCCGACGAGAGATGATCAAGGCGTCGTTGCCAAGGTCTCCCGCAACAATCTGACGAGAGCCACAGCGATCTGCGCGTCGTCACCCTCCTGCCCCGCCGCCGTCATCTCGAAGGCAGCAGTTGAGCGCGCATCGACTCCATCAAGTAGCGGCTCACATCCTCATCTTCACCAACTAGCGGTAGCATTAGAGAAATCGTCACGTCATCCATGCATGCAAGTTCAATGTTACAGATGTTTCAAAATGATAAACATGACACTGTAGAATGCTCATACCATTATTATATTGTATGGTTGACATCGAGATGATATTACCTAGTGGTGGCTGCATGAAGCATTTAGGAAGGGGTCGCACTGTAATTGATATGCACCATTTTATTTGCCATAAAGTCCACTGTAAATTATAGAATGCAAGTAAAATTCATACACCTATGTGGAACAAGCGAGACAGTTCTATATTGTTGAGGTGCATTGAGGTTGTAGTCGTAATAGCATCTGTGTACATTTTCCTCTTCTTTGTTTTTGCTTTCTCGGAGCCACCAATGGGTCTTCTTGATCCTCGGACTGCCTTATCCTTGACGTTGATTCCTATTGGTTTGACGAGCCCCTCGTTATGTTTTGAAATTCTGCTAGCATTCATGTTCAGTCCTGCAACTTTAAAGATAAAGGTAAGTCTTAGTTTCACAATACTTTGGGCAAATTAGCAATTTACTACATACCTTCTGAAGTAGAGGAGTTAGCCAAATCAAGATCAGTTCTAGCTTTCAAACTGTTTTCCATATCTTGTGCTAATTGCTCTTGCGCAATAGCAGAATTCATCAGAGTCAGTGGGCCGAGAAGCTATTTTCATAAACATTTTGCACAGATCCTTGTAGCTAATTGAAGAGACGATAACTTTCGCATGATCTTATGAAATTAGAGGAGACTCAGTGTAGACTAGAAACACAGTGTGGCTGTGAGCTGACACCTTTAGAGTGGGCTCAAGCTGTAGAAATGAGCGGCAAGGACCTTCAATCTGTTAGAATTAAACCCGGTGTGCAGCTCTTGTCTGGGTAGAATAGGTTTTTTCTCCTAATCCTACTTAGATGTGAGGTCCTAGCTGCATATATACATAGACACGTGAGGCCCTATCATCGGTTTTAATTCTACCAGTTATCTATACACATCAGAAGAGAGAAGATGGCTCGCTCCCACTTCCGCCTTGTCATACATGTAGATAGGAAATACCAGTGATATGGTCTTGACATTGAGGACCTTCATCTGCTGAATTTGTGCTCCTTTAGATCTTAGAATTTAACATATGCAGATCTATTTCCATTGTACAGTGGGGACCACACAATCAGTTCGGGAAAAAAGTATTAGAACAATTAAAGTTAATCATGAAAGGTGCCAATGATAATTCCTACTATTTGTGCTTGGGATCCATCGTCCTGATCAGCCGAGAAGCTCCCAGTCGTGCTCTCACCCTTGACCTCCTTTTCTTCCAGCGATCCCTTGAAAGGTTGCAGTTGTCACTCCGGCAGAAAGGCTCAGAGCGTACGCACCGGCCGGGCCCCGTAAAACCCAGATTGGGCCCACCAGGCCGAGATCTGGGCCGAGAAACCCTAGCCATGGCAACAACCCGAGCTCCACCCACCCCTGCCGGACATCGAACGCGATGTCATCCTGAACATTGATGACGCCGACCTTGATTATTAGTTTGTATGGTTATCGTTTTGTTTCGACCCAGCAATAAAATTCATGAATTAATCAATACTATACATCCTAGCTACACTACAGGAGAGCTCACCTGTGCCGACGGGGAATACATGTGCCGATGGTTTTTTATCGGGGCCGTCGGCACAGGTTCCTACGCGGGCACCCCGTGATCCTGGCCGTCGGCATAGATATCCCCGTCGGCATAGAATCGGCATCAATTTTACCGTCGGCACAGGTTCCCTTTTTTTTCTTTTACCTCGCGCACCTGTGCAAACCAGTGCCGACGGTTTTACCGTCGGCAAAGGTTCCATTTTTTTCACCTTTTACACACTGTATCCGTGTCCATTTTTTTCCGTTAAGTCCTATTTTCTTCATTTTTAATGTTCTGTAAATTAAGTTTAATATGTCTAAAAAAATATTCATTTTTATGTATATAGATACACCGAATAGCTATATGTATGTAGTTTCGCCGAAAATAGTCATCATGTTTTTTTACCCTAATCTTCATTTCTATGTATCTATGTATTACTCTCAATTGAGTTTAATATGTTTCTATTCATTTCTATATCTATATAGCTACGCCGAATAGCGGTCTCCACCCACATAAAATAACTTCACGAATCTTGTCTATGGGGTACACGGAAACGTTAGGGTTTTTCCAGCGGATCTAGGGTTTCGCTGAAGCGGGGCCCCGGAGCGTCGGAACCCCACCAAAACCTAGGTTGTGCCATACCATATGTATACAAGTGTGTTGGGTGTTGTAGATGTGCATTATCCTACTCCTAGGTGTGACCGGCTTCACCGGCTTCACTTTCGCTCTACTAAGTTTCTGCACTTAGAGGTGAAAACTCCCCTTTCGGGCGAACCGGATGGAATCTTGTGTCGTTTTGGGGTAGACTTTGGTTTCTCATGTTCCTATGGCCTAACCTAACACAACCAAGCAAAAAAGTCCACTGGGCTACCCCCTTTCGACGCACGTCTATGGGGGTACACGGAAACGTTAGGGTTTTTCCAGCGGATCTAGGGTTTCGCCGAAGCGGGGCCCCGGAGCGTCGGAACCCCACCAAAACCTAGGTTGTGCCGTACCATATGTATACAAGTGTGTTGGGTGCTGTAGATGTGCATTATCCTACTCCTAGGTGTGACAGGCTTCACCGGCTTCACTTTCTCTCTACTGAGTTTCTGCACTTAGAGGTGAAAACTCCCTTTCGGGCGAACCGGATGGAATCTTGTGTCGATTTGGGGTAGACTTTGGTTTCTCATGTTCCTATGGCCTAACCTAACACAACCAAGCAAAAAAGTCCACTGGGCTACCCCCTTTCGACGCACGTTTATGGGGGTACACGGAAACGTTAGGGTTTTTCCAGCGGATCTAGGGTTTCGCCGAAGCGGGGCCCCGGAGCGTCGGAACCCCACCAAAACCTAGGTTGTGCCATACCATATGTATACAAGTGTGTTGGGTGTTGTAGATGTGCATTATCCTACTCCTAGGTGTGACCGGCTTCACCGGCTTCACTTTCTCTACTGAGTTTCTGCACTTAGAGGTGAAAACTCCCCTTTCGGGCGAACCGGATGGAATCTTGTGTCGTTTTGGGGTAGACTTTGGTTTCTCATGTTCCTATGGCCTAACCTAACACAACCAAGCAAAAAAGTCCACTGGGCTACCCCCTTTCGACGCACGTCTATGGGGGTACACGGAAACGTTAAGGTTTTTCCAGCGGATCTAGGGTTTCGCCGAAGCGGGGCCCCGGAGCGTCGGAACCCCACCAAAACCTAGGTTGTGCCATACCATATGTATACAAGTGTGTTGGGTGTTGTAGATGTGCATTATCCTACTCCTAGGTGTGACCGGCTTCACCGACTTCACTTTCTCTCTAGTGAGTTTCTGCACTTAGAGGTGAAAACTCCCCTTTCGGGCGAACCGGATGGAATCTTGTGTCGATTTGGGGTAGACTTTGGTTTCTCATGTTCCTATGGCCTAACCTAACACAACCAAGCAAAAAAGTCCACTGGGCTACCCCCTTTCGACGCACGTCTATGGGGGTACACGGAAACGTTAGGGTTTTTCCAGCGGATCTAGGGTTTCGCCGAAGCGGGGCCCCGGAGCGTCGGAACCCCACCAAAACCTAGGTTGTGCCGTACCATATTTATAAAAGTGTTCTGGGTGTTGTATATGTGCATTATCCTACTCCTAGGTGTGACCGGCTTCACCGGCTTCACTTTCTCTCTACTGAGTTTCTGCTCTTAGAGGTGAAAACTCCCCTTTCGGGCGAACCGGATGGAATCTTGTGTCGTTTTGGGGTAGACTTTGGTTTCTCATGTTCCTACGGCCTAACCTAACACAACCAAGCAAAAAAGTCCACTGGGCTACCGCCTTTCGACGCACGTCTATGGGGGTACACGGAAACGTTAGGGTTTTTCCAGCGGATCTAGGGTTTCGCCGAAGCGGGGCCCCGGAGCGTCGGAACCCCACCAAAACCTAGGTTGTGCCATACCATATGTATACAAGTGTGTTGGGTGTTGTTGATGTGCATTATCCTACTCCTAGGTGTGACCGGCTTCACCGGCTTCACTTTCTCTCTACTGAGTTTCTGCACTTAGAGGTGAAAACTCCCCTTTCGGGCGAACCGGATGGAATCTTGTGTCGTTTTGGGGTAGACTTTGGTTTCTCATGTTCCTATGGCCTAACCTAACACAACCAAGCAAAAAAGTCCACTGGGCTACCCCCTTTCGACGCACGTCTATGGGGGTACACGGAAACGTTAGGGTTTTTCCAGCGGATCTAGGGTTTCGCCGAAGCAGGGCCCCGGAGCGTCGGAACCCACCAAAACCTAGGTTGTGCCGTACCATATGTATACAAGTGTTTTGGGTGTTGTAGATGTGCATTATCCTACTCCTAGGTGTGACCGGCTTCACCGGCTTCACTTTCTCTCTAGTGAGTTTCTGCACTTAGAGGTGAAAACTCCTCTTTCGGGCGAACCGGATGGAATCTTGTGTCGATTTGGGGTAGACTTTGGTTTCTCATGTTCCTATGGCCTAACCTAACACAACCAAGCAAAAAAGTCCACTGGGCTACCCCCTTTCGACGCACGTCTATGGGGGTACACGGAAACGTTAGGGTTTTTCCAGCGGATCTAGGGTTTCGCCGAAGCGGGGCCCCGGAGCGTCGGAACCCCACCAAAACCTAGGTTGTGCCGTACCATATGTATTATAATAAAAGTCTATAAATTTATAATTAAATAAATTATAATGTTCTAAAATATTAATAAAATGATTAATAAAACAAAAAAAGTACTACGCCTGTGCCGACGGTTGTACCGTCGGCATAGGTCTCTCCCTTATCCCCAACACAGGCCCATCTCCACCACACACACGCACGCACTCACACATCGCCGTCCTCGTCCCCAAATCCACATCGCCGTCCTCGCCGGCCGCCGCCCGCCCCTCTCCGGCCGTCCCCCTCTCCGTCCGTCCTCGCCGGCCGCTGCCGCACCCTCTACGTCGGCGCCGCCCCTCTCCGCCGCACTCCCCTCCACCACCACGCCCCCTCTCCGCCGTCCCCTCCACCACCACGCCCCTCTCCACCGCCCGGCCCCTCTCCACTGTCCCCTCCACCACCACGCCCCTCTCCGCCGCACTCCCCTCCACCACCATTGTCCCTCTCCGCCGCCCCCTCCACCACCACGCCCCGCCCCCGACCGTCTCGACCCCGCGCGCGTCTCACTCGCATGCCGCCGCTGCCCCGTCTCAGGCCGCCATTGCCCTTCTCCGGCCGCCATTGCCCGTCTCTGGCCGCCCCTCGTCGTCCTCTCCGGCCGCCACCCGCCCAGGTCACCACCGTCTCCTTCGCCACCCCCTCCCTGGCTAGAGCAGCGAGCGCGTGAGTATAAAATTTCTTCTTCTGTTCTTGTTAGATTAATGTTTGATTGTTTGCTTATGAAAATCTGCTAAGTAACACTACCTGGTTGCTGCTGCTATAACTGTCCCCTACTGAAATGTGTAGTTATATAAGTGGTTGTTTGCTACTGAAATTTGCCACCCCCTCCCCTGCTGTAAATTAATTTCAGTGTGATGTGGTGAACTTTTGAAGTGCTGTTTAGGTTAACATGCTTGTAAAAAATTCAGATTTGATGATGCTAAAATTACTGAAATCTCAAAATTTATTTACATAGTTGCAAAATGTCGGACGAGTTAGCCATGGTTAATCTCAAAATTTCTGAAATCTCAAAATTTATTTACATAGTTAGGGTTAATTAGTGGTACTGTTAGGAGATTTTAGTAGATTTAGTGTTAGTGGTACTGTTAGTAGATGTTAGTGGTACTTTTAGTGTTAGTGGTACTGTTAGTAGATGTTAGTGGTAGTGGTAGGGTTAGAATTAGTAGATTTAGGCGTAAAGTCGTAAACTCGTCATTGCATTACGTCTTTATGCTTACTGTCTACATTTTATTATGTCTTTATGCTTACTTGTTTTCTCTTTCTCAGTGCAGGTGATTGAACAATATGAGCCAAGGCAAGGAAAACTCCTCGTCCCTGCTTAGTAGGATTAAAAAGATGACGGTACGGAAGCCTGGAGTTACACGAAGTGGACGACCTTCCACCTCGCGTTACGCCGTGGACGAGGGTGCGCGAGTAGGACGAGGTGGAGGACGAGGTGGAGTAGACGTGGCGGAGGACGAGGTGGAGTTGCCCTCCGCTTCTGGCGACGTGGCTTCCCAGTCTAGACACGAGGTGGAGGACGAGGCGGAGACCGAGTCTAGACACGAGGTGGAGGTGGAGGACGAGGTGGAGGACGAGGAGGAGGACGAGGGGGAGTTGGCGCCGAAGCGGCCGCGGATGCGTGGCGAAGCGGGAGTCCCGAGGAGGCCCTGGAGCCTACGAGCGAGGAGGCGAAAGCCCTCATTGTTCCTATGGGCGTTGAGTAAGTGTACTAATTTTGGAATTTTGAACATGTAATTTCATTGTGTTCATAACAATTTGGCATATGTACTAATGTTTGATTATTGTGCAGCAAATGGACATGGCCAGCACCTAAGATTCCTCGCACTCCTGGGAGCTTGCTTGGAGCTCTTATTAGGAATTATTGGCCGGGCTTGTACGACGCCGGTCCCGACGGTGAGACGAAGTTGGCCTATAAATGGGTGCACTATGAGGTTGCCCCTGTCCCGGGCTTCGAGACAGCTGCTGAGGCCGTGATCACCGGGTTTTGGGTAAGACATATTTTTCGAGTTCCGTTCATAGTTTATGTGGCGCCCCGACCCGACTGCTATACAGTGATGCCGTGTGTCACCGGTTAAGCGATACAACCGGAGGTTACGGGTTTACCAATCCCCGGCCAAAACCTTTGGCAGGCGTTGCTCGGAATGGATCATCGGCAACGCAACACCCCGATTGATGCCTTTAACACAGGCACAACCCTCAATGTATAATAGAGAGATCAAGACTTGTGGAACAACTGGCACATCACAGACTCTACGACACAAAGCATTATAGTTCAACTCTTATAATAGAGAAAGATAGCAAATTACAACCAGAGGTCACGGACCCAACATTACAACATGCGGAAGCGAATTAAGTTGTTCTCAACAACAAGAACCAAATTATGGCCTAAGAGGCCTACAGATAAACATCCAGCGCCAGCTGTTCCGGGATGTCCCAAGCTGCCACCTAGGAACCCCAGACTACTCGTCGACGTCCACAAAGAACCCACCTTCGAGGTCGGTGAAGTCCTCCTCTGAAACAAAGCAAACGACGTTGAGTTCGACGAACTCGCAAGATTATATATAGAGCTTTAGCTCGATGATACTTTCAAGGTTTTATGGCTGTTTTGCATAAAGCTGATTTTATTTATGAAAACATAACTCAATGGCATCGACTATTCAGAGTATTTTCAAAAGGGGTAAGAAGTAACTCTTTTCTTCTGATCACAAATCTCAACATCGACCTTCATCAACCCCTGTACCTGTTCTACAAAGGCACCTCCCCGAATCACCCTCGAGGAAGTCAACCTTGCATTCATGAGTGGTACCTTTAGTACCCAGTTTTTAATCATTCCGTTAAAGTTATTCTATGGTCTTATCGTCCTTTCCCAAGTTGTCCGTAACCGTGGACACGGCTTTTCGAAAAGATTTAACCCTGCAGGGGTGCACTGTGTTTACCTTCGGTACCGCCCGGCTCATTGCCGGCTGAGTGGGAACGGTTACAACCTTTACCTTGTTAAAGACTAACCCAGGATCATCAGTGAGGACGGGACAGGTTCAGTGCCTCCAACACCCTCCCGTGGCCACTCATTTTCCTAAACACCACCATCCTCATCTCAGTCTTAGCCACCATCTCAACGCACGCGCAAATGGAAGCTCAAACTAGAGGACCCTGGCTAGTCCCGCCCAAGTTAGTTGGTCGACGAGGGCTCCATATACCCCACCGAAAGGAAACGCGCTCATTCTTGGTTCAAGAGGTAAAGAACTCGCACCTAGGCGGCGAGAGTGAGACAAAACACCACCATACCAAAGTGGCCTCTCATCCCCACCTTTAAGCATTTTATTACCTGTCACCACAATTTCTCCACCATCATCCGAACATTTCACACCTGCTTCCAACATGAAATATCCATCGGACGGCTAAGCATTTAACTAAGCATGGCTAAGCATCAACATTGCATAGCTAAATATTTCAGGCCAACAATACAATCCTATGGATATTAGGAGGGAAAATAGGTAATTGGCATCGGAAACTTAATGCAACTATAGGATACTCTAATCCGATAAAATTGACATTTGGAACCGTATGCAATATTATAGTGGAGAAAATATTTGCGGAAAATAGGATAAGACATGCTCAGAGGGGGGATTACGCTTGCCTTGCTCAACGTGCTGGTAGTACGGATCTTCGGGGTATTGCGGTGTAACCACGGCTACTTGATCTATTGAAGCATAACAACGGAAGAGCAATCAATCACCACACAGGCTTTAACAAAATGCAATGCACAAACACATGATGGCATGACATTTTTAATGCACTGAAATTATTATAACAAGTTCTACCAATTTACATGGGTTGCAGAGATAATTATTCAACAAGAGAGAAATAAAGCTCCTTCTTTGTTTTAATGTTTTCCTGTGCTATAGATCATGTAAAAATGCATGAACATGATGCTATAAAGAACACATTTTTCGGAGGTCCCGATAAAAAGTTATCACTTTTATTAATTTCCTCTTTTAAATTTATGATTTTCATTAATTTATTTTCAACAACTATAGAAATTAATTACTCGTATTCGGGAGAGAGGGATGAAGCAGTCGAATCATCGGAGTCAATGTCTCTAATTGCGCGAGGGAGGAACGGGAAACATGCGCAAAAGGGGGAGGAAATGAAAAAGAAACCGCGAGAAAAAAACAATCAAACCGGCCTCCAGCCCGGTCTGGGCCGGTTTGCAGGCCGGCCTGCTAACAGAGGCAACCGGCCTTCTGCCCGGTCTGGACCGGCTGAAAGGCCGGCTGGGCGGCCGAGAGAAACGGCCCTCAGGCGGTTTGTGCTGGCTCAGAGGCCGGCTATGGGCCAGAGAAGAACAGCCCACAGCCCGGTCCAGGCTGGTCTCGCGGCCGGTCGCGCGCTACGGCGACAGAAACATCGGCGACGAACTACGGCGTGACCACGGCGGGGCTACGGCGAGAGAGTAGAGGGGAAGGGTACCACGGCACGGGGAGCTCACCCTCAAGTCGATGGAGCGACGTCGAGGCCGAGGATGCAGCGACGGCGAGGAAAATGTCCGGCGGAGCTTCGGGCGGCAGCGAGGAAGATGAGTTCGGCGAGGCCGATTTTGAGCGTCCTGGTTCGATTCCTCTGGCGGAGGGGGAGCTGGCGACGCGGCGGAGCTAGTGGTAAGCTTCGATTTGCGTGGGGACTACTCAGACGGCGGGGACGAGCACGGCGGCCATGGCGGCTACGCGCGCTCGCGGGGAAGAGAGAAAAGGAGAGGGAACAGAGGAGCAGGCGAGGAGGAATGGGGAGCAGCGCGTCGTGGGGACCTCCTCTTCTCCTCATGGCGCGGCAGGCGGGCACGGGGCGCCTGGGTGCGGTCCACGGCGACGAGCGGGAGTGGCTCGAGCGTCACGCTCGGTCGCTACAGCGACGAAGAAGACAGTGTTGCAAGGAAGCCCCTGGCTGTTTCTTCTCCATCACAGATTGGTCCCTCTGTTTCTTTTTTAAAATTCCAGCAGCAAATCAAATGATTTTATTTGGGCCCTTAAACAATTTAGAAAAATATAAGAAAATTCATGTAGTCTCCCAGCAGCATATGGAAGCACCACAAAAATTGGGGTTGTCGAATAAAATGTTCTCAGCAACATTTGTTCATAGAGTTCGCTTAAGGCATTTTTGCTAACTTCAAAATGTTGCCTTTGGTATTTTTAGAGCAAGTGAAAAATATTGTTTTGAGCTCTAGGAACTTCCTTAACAAATATAAGATGACAAGGATTTGTATTTTGCAAGTTGAATGCTTTCATTGTTGTGAAGTTTGTAGAGCAAGTTTGGCATTTGTGTTTAAATGGTGCCAAACCATTTGTTTAATTTGTTTAGCAATTCAATATGGATGCCATGATGCATGAGGGATGCAAAAGTGAAAATTTTACTCAGGTTTTTGAGGTTCACAACTTTGGGCTGTTACAGTTTATGACTCCATGATACGTCTCAAACGTATCTATAATTTTTGATGTTCCATGCTTGTTTTATACCAATTGCTACATGTTTTGCATCTACTTTATATCACTTTTATACATTTTTTGGGACTAACCTATTAACAAGATGCCGAAGTGCCAGTTCCTGTTTTCTGCTGTTTTTGTATTCCAGAAAAGCTAGTCTGGAAATATTCTCGGAATTGGACGAAACTACACGGGGGTGCCTATTTTTCCAGAACACGCCTGACGGAGCGAAGGAGCAGCAGAGGAGGGCCACCAGGAGGCCACACGCACCTAGGGCGCGGGCCCCCTTCTGCCGCGCCCTAGGGTGGTGTGGGCCCCTCGGGGGTCCGCAGCCGCCGCCCTTTCGCCTACTTATTCCCCCCGACGCGAAAACCCTAAGTACCTGAGCAAATATCCACGAAAAGATCCAGAGACGCCGCCGTCGTCAACCCTAGCTCGGGAGGGTTCAGAACCTCTTCCCGGCACCCTGCCGGAGAGGGGAATCGTCACCGGAGGCTTCTACATCGCCATGCCTGCCTCCGGAGTGATGCGTGAGTAGTTCATCCTTGGACTACGGGTCCATAGCAGTAGCTAGATGGTTGTCTCTCCACTTTGTGCCATCATGTTTAGATCTTGTGAGCTGCCCTACATGATCAAGATCATATTATTGTAATGCTACATGTTGTGTTTGCTGGGATCCGATGAATATTGAATATTATGTCAAGTTGATTATCAATCTATCTTATATGTTATTTAAGATCTTGCATGCTTTCCGTTACTCGTAGATGCTTTGGCCAAGTAGATGCTTGTAACTCCAAGAGAGAGTATTTATGCTAGATAGTGGGTTCATGTCTCCGTTTAACCTGGGACAGTGACAGAAAGTTCTAAGGTTGTGGATGTGCTGTTGCCACTAGGGATAACCTAACGATGCTATGTCCACGGCATATGTGTTTGTTTACATTACGCACTTTACTTAATGCAATTATCCGTTGCTTGCAACTTAATACCAACGGGGGACTCGGATGACAACCCGGCGGTGGATTATTAGTCATAGATGCTGTTGGATAACGTCTATGTATTATGTCGTAATGCCCAATTAAATATCATAGTAGTCAACATGTCATGTATATGCATTGTCATGCGCTCACTATTCGTCAATTGCCCAGCTGTAATTTGTTCACCCAACATGTTAGTTATCTTTTATGGAGAGACACCACTAGTGAACTGTGGACCCCGGTCCATTCTTTTACACTGATTAAACAACCACAAACTGCAAACTGTTCCTTTTTCATTCTCTGCAATTTAATACTCATTTTCCACACCATACGTTTAATCCTTTGTTTTCAGCAAGCCAGTGAGATTGACAACCTCACTGTTTCGTTGGGGCAAAGTAGTTTGATTGTGTTGTGTGCAGATTCCACGTCAACAGTCCAGACTCCCTGCGACAGCTATTTTTCTGGCGCCGTTGACAACCTTCTGAAGAGTTGCTGCTCCTACTGGTTCGATAACCTTGGTTTCTTTCTGAGGGAAAACTTGCTGCTGACTACATCATACCTTCCTCTTGGGGTCTCCCAACGAACGTGTGTTTCACGTCATCAAGCTATTTTTCTGGCGCCGTTGCCGGGGAGTAAATCTCTTCACTCTCCTCTCCCGTCAACAGCTATTTTTCTGGCGCCGTTGCCGGGGAGACAGCAGTCTTCTGCAAGGGGAGTTTCACGCTTCCAATCTCTTTACTTTGTTTTTGTCTTGCTTAGTTTATTTTATTTTATCTTGTTTGCTTTCAATTATCAAAAACACAAAAAAATTAGTTACTTGCATCTAGTTTACTTTCAAGTTATTTTCTGTACTGTTTTTATTTCTGCTAAAATGAGTACTCCTGAGAACACTAAGTTGTGTGATTTCACTAGCACGAACAACAATGATTTCATATGCACACCTATTGCTCCACCTGCTGCTTCAGCAGAATTTTATGAAATTAAACCTGCACTTTTAAATCTTGTTATGAAAGAGCAATTTTCTGGTGTTAGTACTGATGATGCTGCTGTTCACCTTAATAACTTTGTTGAACTTTGTGAAATGCAAAAGCTCAAGGAAGTAGATGGTGATATTATTAAACTGAAACTTTTTCCTTTCTCCTTGAGAGGACGTGCTAAAGAATGGTTGCTATCTTTGCCTAGAAATAGTATTGATTCATGGACTAAATGCAAAGATGCTTTTATTGGAAAATATTATCCTCCTGCTAAGATTATTTCTTTGAGAAGTAGCATAATGAATTTTAAGCAATTTGATAATGAACATGTTGCTCAAGCATGGGAGAGAATGAAATCATTGGTTAAAAATTGTCCCACTCATGGACTGACTACTTGGATGATCATCCAAACCTTCTATGCAGGATTAAATTTTTCTTCGAGGAATTTATTGGATTCGGCCGCTGGAGGTACCTTTATGTCCATCACTTTGGGTGCTGCAACAAAGCTTCTTGATGATATGATGATTAATTATTCTGAGTGGCACACCGAGAGAGCTCCAACAGGTAAGAAGGTAAATTCTGTTGAGGAAACCTCCTCCTTGAGTGCCAAAATTGATACTATTATGTCTATGCTTGCAAATGGTCAAACACATGTTGATCCAAATAATGTTCCTTTAGCTTCTTTGGTTGCTCAAGAAGAGCATGTTGATGTGAACTTCATTAAAAATAATAATTTCAACAACAATGCTTATAGGAATAATTTTGGTAATAGCAATTATAGGCCCTATCCTTCTAATAGTGGCAATGGTTATGGAAATTCCTATAGTAACTCCTACAATAATAATAAGAGTGTACCCTCTGATCTTGAAGTTATGCTTAAGGATTTTATTAGTACACAAACTGCTTTCAATAAAACTGTTGAGGAGAAATTTGGGAAAATTGATGTGCTTTCCTCTAAAGTTGATAGTCTTGCTCTTGATGTTGACTTATTGAAACTAAAGAACATGCCTCATGATGTTAAAGAGAGCAAAACTCTCAATGCTATACAAGTTAAAATTGATAACAATGTGAGGATGTTAGCTGAATTGCATGCTAGATGGGAAAGAGAGGATGAAATTGCTAGAAAGAATAATATTGCTAGAGTTTATACTATTACTACTTCTGAAAATGCTTCAAACTCAAGTGTTAACAAACCTCCTACCATTAATGGCAAGATAGTTGGTGTTGGTAATGTTTCCACTTCTATTGCAAAATGTCCTAAATTGCCTGATAACTCTGAAACTGTCCTTGATAAAGATGCTGAAATTTCTAGCAATAAGGAAGAGAATAATTCCATTACTTTTGATATAATGACTTTGATTTTGATGGTTGCAATATTTCTGAAGTAATTAAGTTCTTGCAAAAGCTAGCTAGAAGTCCTAATGCTAGTGCTATAAACATGGCTTTTACTAAACATATTACTAATGCTCTCATACAAGTTAGGGAAGAGAAATTAAACATGAAGCTTCTATCCCTAGGAAGTTAGAAGATGGTTGGGAGCCCATCATTAAATTGAAATTGAATGACTTTGATTGCAATGCTTTGTGTGACCTTGGTGCTAGTATTTCTGTTATGCCTAAAAGATTATATGATATGCTTGATTTAGCACCTTTGGAAAATTGTTACTTGGATGTTCACCTTGTTGATTCTACTATTAAAAAACCTTTGGGAAGAATTGATGATGTTCTTATCATGGTTAACAACAATTATGTCCCCGTTGATTTTATTGTCTTGGATATTGAGTGCAATCCATCATGCCCTATTGTGCTGGGAAGACCTTTTCTTAGGACTGTAGGTGCTATTATTGATATGAAAGAAGGGAATATAAAATATCAATTTCCTCTCAAGAAAGGTATGGAACACTTTCCTAGGAAGAAGATTAAGCCACCTTATGATTCTATTGTTCGAACAAATTACAATGTTGATGCTTCTTCACTTGGTAATACTTGATGCATGCTTTGTGCCTAGCTAAAAGGCGTTAAAGAAAAGCGCTTATGGGAGGCAACCCATTTTATTTTTCTGCAATTTTTCTTTTATTGAGTCAAGGAGTTTGTTTACTTCTGTAGCAACTCCTTTGTATCTTTATTTTCTCGCATTGTTGTGCCAAGAGTAGCCTCTAATGATAAGATGATGCTTAATTTTGATTGCTGCGCAGAAACAGATTTTTGCTGTTCACTGTACGAAATTCCTAAAATCACCAGATTGTTAATTAAATCTGAAATTTTTGTGCGTAATCTTTATGAATGTCTGAAACTTTCATTAGTTCAGAGTTTCTCGATCTGAGCGTCGTAAGTGCCTCGAAAAAATTCGTCTTTGCGGACTGTTCTGTTTTAGACAGATTATGCCTTTTTATTTTTGCATTCTCTCTTTTACTAGTGTTGAGTGAAATTCTTTTTTGGGTGGAAGAGCTTCACATAACATCAGTGGCTGTAGCTAATGTTTAAAGTAACAAATCATATTGCGTCTTTACAGAACATGTGAATTTTTGATTATGCACTAACCCTCTAATGAGATCTACTTTGAGTTTGGTGTGACGGAAGTTTTCAAGGGTCAAGAGAGAAGGATGATATAATAGGATCAAGAAGAGTGAAGAGCTTAAGCTTGGGGAGGCTCCCATGGATCTCCCCAGCATATTTCAAGAAGACTCAAGCGTCTAAGCTTGGGGATGCCCAAGGCATCCCCTTCTTCATCGTCAAAATTATCAGGTCATCTCTAGTGAAACTATATTTTAATTCTTTCACATCATATGTGCTTTTCTTGGAGCGTCTGTGTGCTTTTATTTTCAGTATTGCATTTTATTTTCAATAAAGCTTGACTGGACCCTAGCATTCTTGATTGGGAGAGAGACACGCTCCGCTTTTTCATGAGAATACTCCTATTCTTCACTTATATTTGTTGAGTATTCATATCTAGCGCTGTTCAGCTTTTAGCTCTTGTTTTCATGTATCTCTTGTCAGAGCTATTAGCTTTCTTTTGTAGAAAGTACTCTCTTGCTTCACTTATATTTGTTTGGAGAGTTGATGAAATAAATTGATTGGTGTTTGGTTGGTTCAGAAAATGTTGCATGTGGTAATTGGTATAAGGAAAAACTTGCTTAATCTTGTAGATCACTAAAATGGATAACTTGATGCTTGTCAATTGTTTTGAGTTAACAAGTAGATCATGATTAAATTGTGCATCACATGAGTTAAGCCTATTAGTGAAGAACTACCGTAAAGCTTGTTGAAAATTTGGTTTGCATCGGTGGTACCTCTAAGGTCTAGATATTTTCTAATAACAGGGTTTGGTTAACAAGGAAGACGGTATGAAGTCTTATAACGTTTGCAATATGTTTGTCATATAAAACTTGGTGTACGGGTTGATATTCTTGTTTGCTTACATAACCTTGCTAGCCTAAACTCTGTACTGAGAGGGAATGCTTCTCGTGCATCCAAATCCTTGAGCCAAAATCCATGCCATTTGTGTCCACCATAACTACCTATATGTGGTATTTCCTTGCCACTCCAAGTAAATTTTTCATGTGCTACCTTTAAATTATTCAAAATGTTATTATTCCCTTTTTGTGTCAATGTTTACTAGCTCATGAGGAATTAGTGTGGTTATTCTTTATTCTATTTGTCGAGTGGACTTTTACACCTGGACTAGTGGCATATACATCCGCTTATCCAATAACTTGCAAAAAGAGCTGGCAACGGGGTGCCCAGTCCCAATTAATTACAACTTTAACCAATTAATTCTCTTCACACTTTTGCCCTGATTCATCAGTAAGCAATGACAAACAGTGAAATACCTGAATGTGTGTAAACCAAAGAGAAAGAGGGATGATCTGCCTTGCTGGTAGAAATAACGTCCTTCATGGGAGCCGCTCTTAAAAGTCCGTTCGACAGGTAGAATACTGTTCTCACCCGCTACCATTCGTTGACAATTAACAAACACCTCTCAAAAATAGATACTCCTCCATGGTATGTGATTGATGGAAGGCACCCGAGGATTCGGTTAGCCATGGCTTGTGTTAGCAAGGTTGGGAGGAGTATCAAATATTTTATGCAATCTCTATATGCTTTCAAAAACCTAAAAGCTCTAGCACATGATTTAATCCCTGCTTCCCTCTGCGAAGGGCCTTTCTTTTACTTTTATGTTGAGTCAGTTTTCCTATTCTTTCTGTCTTCCACAAGCAAACACTAGTGTCAACTTTGTTACAACATGCGTTATATGCAATGTATTGGACTTGTTATACTACTTTGTGTTGACAATATCCATGAGATAAATATGTTGAAAGTTGAAGCAAATGCTGAAACTAAATTCTTCCTTTGTGTTGATTAAATACCTTTTTTAGAAACTATTGCTTTATGAGTTAACACTTATGCAAAACTGTTTGATGCTTGTCTCGAAAGTACTATTCATGAAAACGTTTAGCTTGTGTGATTCATTGTTTACTCATTATCTATTTGGTAGCAAATTATAGACCATTGACTTGGATCACTTCATTCATTTACATGTGCCTTGCAATATTATATGATCAAGATTATGATAGTAGCATGTCACCTCAAAAATTATTTTGTTTTTATCGTTTACCTACTCGAGGACGAGTAGGAACTAAGCTTGGGGATGCTGATACGTCTCAAACGTATCTATAATTTTTGATGTTCCATGCTTGTTTTATACCAATTGCTACATGTTTTGCATCTACTTTATATCACTTTTATACATTTTTTGGGACTAACCTATTAACAAGATGCCGAAGTGCCAGTTCCTGTTTTCTGCTGTTTTTGTATTCCAGAAAAGCTAGTCTGGAAATATTCTCGGAATTGGACGAAACTACACGGGGGTGCCTATTTTTCCAGAACACGCCTGACGGAGCGAAGGAGCAGCAGAGGAGGGCCACCAGGAGGCCACACGCACCTAGGGCGCGGGCCCCCCTCTGCCGCGCCCTAGGGTGGTGTGGGCCCCTCGGGGGTCCGCAGCCGCCGCCCTTTCGCCTACTTATTCCCCCCGACGCGAAAACCCTAAGTACCTGAGCAAATATCCACGAAAAGTTCCAGAGACGCCGCCGTCGTCAACCCTAGCTCGGGAGGGTTCAGAACCTCTTCCCGGCACCCTGCCGGAGAGGGGAATCGTCACCGGAGGCTTCTACATCGCCATGCCTGCCTCCGGAGTGATGCGTGAGTAGTTCATCCTTGGACTACGGGTCCATAGCAGTAGCTAGATGGTTGTCTCTCCACTTTGTGCCATCATGTTTAGATCTTGTGAGCTGCCCTACATGATCAAGATCATATTATTGTAATGCTACATGTTGTGTTTGCTGGGATCCGATGAATATTGAATATTATGTCAAGTTGATTATCAATCTATCTTATATGTTATTTAAGATCTTGCATGCTTTCCGTTACTCGTAGATGCTTTGGCCAAGTAGATGCTTGTAACTCCAAGAGAGAGTATTTATGCTAGATAGTGGGTTCATGTCTCCGTTTAACCTGGGACAGTGACAGAAAGTTCTAAGGTTGTGGATGTGCTGTTGCCACTAGGGATAACCTAACGATGCTATGTCCACGGGCATATGTGTTTGTTTACATTACGCACTTTACTTAATGCAATTATCCGTTGCTTGCAACTTAATACCAACGGGGGACTCGGATGACAACCCGGCGGTGGATTATTAGTCATAGATGCTGTTGGATAACGTCTATGTATTATGTCGTAATGCCCAATTAAATATCATAGTAGTCAACATGTCATGTATATGCATTGTCATGCGCTCACTATTCGTCAATTGCCCAGCTGTAATTTGTTCACCCAACATGTTAGTTATCTTTTATGGAGAGACACCACTAGTGAACTGTGGACCCCGGTCCATTCTTTTACACTGATTAAACAACCACAAACTGCAAACTGTTCCTTTTTCATTCTCTGCAATTTAATACTCATTTTCCACACCATACGTTTAATCCTTTGTTTTCAGCAAGCCAGTGAGATTGACAACCTCACTGTTTCGTTGGGGCAAAGTAGTTTGATTGTGTTGTGTGCAGATTCCACGTCAACAGTCCAGACTCCCTGCGACAGCTATTTTTCTGGCGCCGTTGACAACCTTCTGAAGAGTTGCTGCTCCTACTGGTTCGATAACCTTGGTTTCTTTCTGAGGGAAAACTTGCTGCTGACTACATCATACCTTCCTCTTGGGGTCTCCCAACGAACGTGTGTTTCACGTCACCAAGCTATTTTTCTGGCGCCGTTGCCGGGGAAGTACTCATCATCACCATCATCATCATGCTCAAATACTCTCCCGTCAACCAGGCACCAGCACTCCACCGTGCTAACTCATGACTCTCACAATTTTTTTATGCATGCTTGTAGAAGCATTTTCGGGTGGCGGACGAGCATAGAGACACGGCGGCTCGCGTATTGCGTGCTCATTGTGTGAGGTTGACACGCCAACAATTCTACAACCAAAAGCATACGTCCGCCAATACTTTCACGTATGAGAACGGGCAAGAGGGCCAATAAGGAGGAGAATGTCAAGACGGCACAGAAGATGACGAGGGAGGAATTCCATTCGGTAAGTAAACTGTCAATGAAATTCTATATTGCTGCTAAGTTGCCATTGCATTATCTCTTCTTGAATTGCATTTTCAGGTTATGCCCGACTGGGCCGACGGCAAAGAAGACGCATGGGATGCATTGGTTACGAGGTGGGTCGGGGGAGACCCGAGTTCGACGCCGTGAGCCAGCGGAACAAGGCAAACCGAGGCACCGAGGGAACACACAGTGCGGGAAGCCGCAACTTCTTCCGCTTAAGGAAAAGCTGGTATATATATACATGGAACGGCTCCATTTATTTTCCCCTCATGTTCTACTTGCTACGCATGACATTTCTTTTCGCGATGCAGGACGCCGATAGGGGGGAGGTAAGCTCTGAGTTGCAATCGTGGCAGAAGATGAAGGAGAAGAAGCGCGATCTATCGAAGCCTCAGCCCCAGCTTCCTGAGTACTACAACAATGCCAAGGAGAACTTGGAGAAGTACTCCACGACGTTCCAGTCTTTTCACCCGGAGGTGGATGATCCCTTGAGCCAGGAGGTCGACGAGAAGTCAATGGTCCTCTCGGGGCATGGAAGGCCGCATGGCCGTAATCTCTTTCTTGAGAATGTGGTCAGGCCTTCCATGAGCTTCACGCAAGCAAAAGCTACCCTCCCTGACGGCAGCCCCCCTTATCGAGCCTCGTCCACGGCCTCGTCGACCCACTTCCACCGATGTAAGTTTTTCTCATTTTCATCCTCTTTCCGACATTCGTTCCTGCATGGCTAAAGTTGACAGTTCCATACCATATTTTCGAAATTGTAGCCCGATCTTGAGGCAGCCTACGCTGCCGCTCATGCGGAGTATCAGGTGGCCTATGCCCAGTGGCTGGAGATGAATACAGCCTACTCCTCGTATCAAAAGTCGTTCCGTGCTGTAAGTTTCAACCTTTATTTTTGTCTAATATGACAAGTCCCACTTCCCTAGTTTGAACTTTATTTTGGCAACGTCTAACATCTAAACTATCTTGTAGTCGGTGCTGAACTTTTTCACCACTGGAGTGCGGGTCCCCCCTTCTATGGAGGAGCCTCCGGAGCCGGGGCCGTGTCCACGGTTTCCATCGAAGGACGAGTTCGCTCTCACCTACTACTCATCGACCCCGGTAAGTTTGATGCCAAACCACTGGTTACCGCTTTTCTTTGCCTCGCAAGTTGCTAACTCTTGCTCAAACATGTAGGGAACGGGATGCTCGTCGGAGAACCCACACTTTGGTCGTGCTTCTCCTAGTGCCTCGCCGGGTTCGCGTGAGATGGTGAGGTTTGATGCTGATCCTTCACCTGGTGCTTCGCCGGGTTCGCGTCAGATCACACCGGTACATGCCGGTGGTCCTTCTCCTGGTGCTTCGCGTGGTGCTTCGACTTCTCCTGGTGCTTCGCCTTCTTTGGTGGTTCTACTGCTGCGCCGAGCCGTCGATCGCCTACGCTCACCCGGGCAGATATGGGTACACCCCGTCGCCGCCGCAATAGATGTAGGGCTTGAGGCCTCTAGACATTTAGCTATGTATGATGATGCTATGTGTGTATCCACTTTGATGATATTAGTATTGTGCTTGATGATATATGGAGCCTATGTGTGATCTTGCTGTGATGATTTTTGTCATGAATTTTTATTTATTTTCTGCCATTAACCGTCGGCACAGGTGTGGCCGTGTGACAAATGGTCAGGCCTGTGCCGACGGGAATACCGTCGGCATAGCCCCCAGCCTGGACGTTCCAGGCGCTGCCACGTGTGAACCTGTGCTGACGGTAATATCGTCGGCACAGCTGTGCAGGCGAGCTCGCCCAAGGTGGGGTCCACCGAACCTACGCCGACGGAATTTGTGCGACGGGCATTTTTTCACCGTAGGCACCGCCTGTGCCGACGGGAAAAATCTGTGCCGACGGGCAAATAACCTGTGCCTACGGGCACCTACGCCGACGACCCTGTGCCGGTCCAGATCTGGGCCGAGAAACCCTAGCCATGGCAACAAACCGAGCTCCACCCACCCCTGCCGCCGTGCTGTCCCTTACTGCCGCCGCCGTTGAGCCACCGCCGCCAAGGCCGACGCGAGCGCCCGGCCATGGCACTTGATGGCCGACCACCGGGAAGAAGTCGCCGCCCCGCCGAGCCCGCACCAATGCCGTGAAGCGCCGCCGCCGGTCAGCGCGCAGATCCGCGCTGCCTCCACGCCGCCGCGAGCGAGTGCTCGCCGCCACGCCGCTGCCCCCACGACGAGAGGCGCACCCCCACCTAGCCGCTGTGGCCCTCGCATATTCGAGGGCAATGTCTGAATATGTCTAAAATCATTTTTATTTGCAACGGCAATGTCTGAATATATCTAAAATCATTATATGGTTCGATAGAAATTTATTTTATATGATTAGGAATAACATGATTCTATAGTCACCATAAATATTACTTAATGAAAACTCACTTGTGCATACAAAACAACGTTTACCCACGACATTAACCTTTTAATGGAATAGATAAAAATATTTTGTTACCAAAATTAAAAAATAATCTTGGTGGCTGTTAGGGCAGTGGCATAAGGATCGATTATGGTAAGAAGTAGTTGTGCTTTTTGTAAATTTTCTCATCTAATGTCCAATCATGTAGTTCGCTTATTTCCTCGCATTGGTAGTATGTTTCTTTTACTTAGGGATTTGTATGTTTCATAGAGAAGTTGTTAAATTTTGGGATGATTGGAGTAGGTTTTTTTTCTACCGATTCACCTTCACTATGTTTCAATAAGTAATTTTCCAGTACGCTAAATTTCTCGGTATGAATATTTTGTTGTACAAATTCAGTTATGGAGAGTCAGATTCCACGTAACATTTTTACTAACACAGTACAGACGCATATACTCACATACACGCACATACACTCACCCTATTATACGCATATACGCACACCTTACTCCTAAGAGCACATTCGAAAGACTGAGATGGGGGATGGGTCTAGAGATTAACAAAATCACCCCAGATACATTTTTGTTGACGGGAACATCGGCTTACACTTTAAATTATTCCTCCTTTATAACACACACGTGTCAAATCTGTGGTTTGATCCCTAATTGGCTAGGGGCTACAACTATATATCCTCCTATCTATCCAACCACATGTTGGTTCTCAATTTTGTGTCTTTGTTTTGTTCGTGTTCGCCGGGTTTTTGCTACCCAAAATTTTCAATTCCGGCTTCTAATCCATCAATCCCTAGAGTTACAGATCTAACCCCTTCCCAGTTTGGGGAAACAGGCCTGGGGGAGGAGCATGCTTTCAGTTCTTTTGTTTTGGCTCCCCGGCTGGTGTCGTCGTGGCGGTCCGAGGTGTGTTGTGCAGCACGTGTAGTTTGGTGCGCTAGTGTGTTTTTTTTTTTGCAAAACACACGCACGACATATCCCTATGAGCACGTCTGAAATACTGAGTCTGCGGATCGAGTCTTGAGATTAACAAAGTCACCACGGGCGCGTCGTGTATATTTCGCCTAAATACAACACACAAATGTCAACCCTGTGGTTTGAAATCCGGTGTGCTGAGCGCCACCCTGCTAACCATCCAACCTGTGGTTGGTTTGCGGTGCGCTAGTGTGTTATCCAGGAGCTGTGTTGTAGTAATAATTTCCTTATCTTTGCTCCCCTGTTTGTAACTCTCGTTGTAATCCTGGAGCCTTTTCACTCTCCTGGTAAACTATTAATGGAGGGAATGTTCAAGAAGAAAAAAAAGATTGCTCCCGGTCGCTTTCCGATCTGGGGATTTGTCTAAGCAAGCATTACGGAACTGAGATGGAATCGTATCCGATCGGATCGGTATTGCCCCCGCAAAATTAGTCCCGCGTTACCACAGGCCGCATGGTATCATTCATGGATCGACTATTAATTCACCTTCCCATGTAACTATTAAGAGCAAACCTGGCGCCAATACTTTGACTCTGCCCGCCAAAAAAATTTAACACGCACACCGCCGGTATAAATATATAGTACTCATCCTACATTTTCTACACAGCGATCACCATGGCACCAACCCTTCCTCTTCTAAGCTCATCCAAAACCAAGCGTAGCGAGAGAGTTATCGTTAACTTGGCCGACGACGATGACGACCAGGTCATCCTAAATATCCTCTGATGATGACGCAGAGGACGAAGACAACGGCGGCGACAACGGCAGCGACGCTGCCAATGGCAACACCAGCAGCAACACCAGCAACAACGGCAGCGACGCTGCCAATGGCCCGAAGCCCGGCCCGGCCCGTGGCGTTTCCAGCAAGCGCAAGCGGTCGACAAGTTACCGCAAGTGGACGGACGAGGAAGACCTCACGCTGGTAAGGACTGACGGTCGACTCCTTAAGGAGAACTTGGCCGGCAAGAGCGTCGCCGCCACCGTGCTCCTCCAAGAACTGCTGAAGACGGATAGCTTCCGTGGTAAAGATCTCGACGCCAAAACTATCTGCCAGCAGAGGTATAACCTCAAAAATAAATTTAAAAGAATGGCGAAGAACGGCGGCCACCAAAATCGCTTTTTCGGCGAGACACGGAAGTCGCAGGACGACGTGTTCTATGAGTGCTGCGCAGAGGCGTGGCCGGACATCGAACGCGATGTCATCCTGAACATTGATGACGCCGACCTTGATTATTAGTTTGTATGGTTATCGTTTTGTTTCGACCCAGCAATAAAATTCATGAATTAATAAATACTCCTATACATCCTAGTCCGATGGGAATCAAATCATCGGACCTATTTCTTGCCGTCAATCTGACCTTCATCTCACGCGCCAGAATCATTCTCACGTTAAAAAAGGGGCCCGCACGATGCATAACTGCACCCGGAATTATAGCTCCCCGTTAATCTCTCCCCCAACACCGTGAACGCTGCTCTCCTCACCATGCGGCCACTGCTTTCCGGCACCAATCTGAGAAGAGCCTCGGTGAGCTGCGCGTGGACTCCATCTCCGACGAGAGATGATCCGACGCTGCTCTCCTCATCATCATCATCATCTCGGAGACAGCGGCAGAAGCCGCATCATCCGACGAGAGATGATAAAGGCGTCGTTGCCAAGGTCTCCCGCAACAATCTGACGAGAGCCACAGCGATCTGCGCGTCGTCACCCTCCTGCCCCGCCGCCGTCATCTCGAAGGCAGCAGTTGAGCGCGCATCGACTCCATCAAGTAGCGGCTCACATCCTCATCTTCACCAACTAGCGGTAGCATTAGAGAAATCGTCACGTCATCCATGCTTCTTACTCCGTAGGAAGCATGGCCCCCATGGTCAAAACCGGAAGGTGCGTCTGAAAGATGCACAACCACAATATGAAGGAAGCATGACCACCATATAGAGGAAGCACGGCTACCGCCGGAAGGACACATGGCTCGATCGGAATGAAACACGACAACCATCTGAAGGAAGCATGTTGGCACCATCACCTGATGCAGTCTGCATTGTGGTAGATGACATGAAACTGCAGCCTAGAAGCCACTCTGTATGGAAGTAAGCACGGAGAGTAGGAAGCAAGCAGCAGAATCAATGAAAAAATTTGTCATTACTCGTCTTCTAAAAGATGTGATTGGTCGAGGGCGGTGACATGCATAGAAGCATGGTGATGGTGGACGAAGCAAGTAGACATGTTTCATTACCTATAATTGTAAACATGTTATTTCAAATTAATATAATTTGTCCATGGAAGCAAATGTCCATTTGATAGGAGTAAATGTTTATTTCTTTAGAAGCACGTCCCAGGTCATTTGCTTTGAACCATGTATAATTATATGACGGTGAAATAATTTTGTTATCCCAAGAAACATCCCTCTATATATAAAGAGAGGACATGACAACCCCTCTCCCTCGCGCCACGTCGCCCCTTTTATTCTGGCCGTCCGATCTGTGAAACGGACGGCCAGGATCGAACCACGCCAGCCCCGACGCGCGTCACTGTTCCTAGCTACAGTGGACATGCATTTTGACCAACCAGCGGACGCCACGTCGCCGATGAGTAGCCGGTGGAACCGGTTTCCACCCGGTCACCCCTCCCGCATGAATTTTGGCGGAATATTTTACACAAAACCCCGCGCAAAGGACTGATACTCAATTTTGGGAAACTCTAGGGACCTAACTGGAAAAACATCCACACACTTCACCCTCCCTCTTCCCCTCTCCCCGCGCGAGCCCGAGCTTGCCGGCGCCGTCGACGCGCCGCCACCGCCGTTCTGCTTCCCTCCGCTCAGATAGACGCCTATGAAGACCTCCGCCGTCGCCTCCTCTTCTTCCTCGCCAAAGATCAACTGCTGAGACGCCGCGAGCTCACCGGAATCGACGTCGCCGTCGCTTCTACCCATCCGCCGTGTTTGCGTGGCGCCGACGACGCTCCGACGACCTAGAACAGGCGGCGCCGCCGCTCCCGGGCATCCCGCGACCGCGCGCATCCGACGCGTCCAGCCACGCGTTCGATCTCGCGGTGGCGCGCCGCCACGGCAGATCTGGCCACTGCTGACGTCATAGTGGGCCCGACCTGTCGGTTTTATTCTTTTTCGAATTATTTTAAAAAAAAAATACTAGATTGCTGACCGGTGGTCCCAACTTATTAAAACAATTTTCAAAAACTACTAAATGATACAAAATCAATAACTTTAAATATATGCAACGGAAAAAAAAATAAAAAATTGTATCTGCCTTATTTATACAATTTAAAAAAACTGCTAAATGCTATAAAATCAATAACTTTGAATATATCCAACGGAAAAATATAATAGATATATCGAAATCATCACAAGAAAAAAAATGCTGGCTATTTGTAACATATGATCAAAATTTAAACTTGACTATTTTAAAATTTGAATATCCTTCAAATCTGAATATTTTGAAATTTTGAATCAACATAATCCAAATATAAATAGCTTCCCAAATTTAACAATTTTTAAATTTGAACAATTGAACATCTTACAAATGTATTTTTTTTGAATTTCAACAGATTTAAATCCAAACAATTTTTGAATATCGACATTTCCAAATTTGAATTCTTTACACCGCGGTATTTACAAATATGAAAAAAAAAATGACTACGCTACAAATCAATAACTTTAAATATATGCAACGTAAAAATATATAAAAAATGTATCTGCCTTATTTATACAATTTAAAAAACTGCTAAATGCTATAAAATCAATAACTTTGAATATATCCAACGAAAAAATATAATAGATATATCGAAATCATCACAAGAAAAAAAATGCTGGCTATTTGTAACATTTGATCAAAATTTAAACTTGACTATTTTAAAATTTTAAATGTCCTTCAAATCTGAATATTTTGAAATTTTGAATCAACATAATCCAAATATAAATAACTTCCCACATTTTACAATTTTTGAAATTTGTACAATTGAACATCTTACAAATGTATTTTTTTTGAATTTCAACAGATTTAAATCCAAACAATTTTTGAATATCGACATTTCCAAATTTGAATTCTTTACACCGCGGTATTTACAAATATGACAAAAAAATGACTACGCTACAAAATCAATAACTTTAAATATATGCAACGTAAAAATATAAAAAAAATGTATCTGCCTTATTTATTCAATTTAAAAAACTGCTAAATGCTATAAAATCAATAACTTTGAATATATCCAACGGAAAAATATAATAGATATATCAAAATGATCACATGAAAAAAATGCTGGCTATTTGTAACATATGATCAAAATTTAAACTTGACTATTTTAAAATTTTAAATGTCCTTCAAATCTGAATATTTTGAAATTTTGAATCAACATAATCAAAATATAAATAACTTCCCAAATTTAACAATTTTTGAAATTTGAACAATTGAACATCTTACAAATGTTTTTTCTTGAATTTCAACAGATTTAAATCCAAACAATTTTTGAATATCGACATTTCCAAATTTGAATTCTTTACACCGCGGTATTTACAAATATGACAAAAAAAACATGACTACAAAAAAAATAAACACTGACTATTTATGTCATACGATCAAAATTTAAATTTAAATACATGACTACAAAAAAATAAACACTGACTATTAATGTCATACGATCAAAATTTAAATTTGAATATTCTAGAATTTTAAATGCCTTTCAAATCTGATCATTTAACAAACATAAAAAGAATTTAAATACGAATAACTTACCTATTTTAACAATTTTTGAAATTTGACCAACTTACAAGTGCAAACTTTTTCTTTTTGAATTTCAACATAATTAAATCTAAGCAACTTTAAATTTTTTACACCGCGATATTTCTTCTTTTGACGACCGCCGCGCCAAGTTGCCTAGTATTCATATTATGTTTGAAGCAGGTTTGCTCGTTGGAAGGGGTACTATGATGCTTCTAAAACATTTTGTTTTTGGCATAATACACATATTTCTATTAAATTGAAGAAATTTACATTCACCATTGAAGCAAAATTTTGGTGCAGTGCATTAGAACAATAAGTAATTGCTTCCCAATAAATCCGGAATTAGTTTCCAAATACCAGAGAAATCAAATCCGTAATTACCATAGAGAAACTTTCTTGAATATATTAAGAAGCATATATGACAAACTATTTTGGCACAGCACGCATGCTGATCTGAAGCACCACGGCCACCCCAGCATCCTATTTGAAACGAGGATGGATCTGCAATCCACGCAGAATAACAGTAGAGCGACATGAACGGAGCTGAGATCCCGCGATCCTTTTATTATTGGAAGCATGGGAGCTGTGCCCACGCTTTGGTTGTTACGCGTCCCCAGGGAATGGCCCCAGGAGTAATTTCGATGGCGATTGGTGTCTCGTCTCCAGTTCCCAACAATATATTTGCAGCAAGGACCCAGACCTCCGAAACTCGCACTTTTCCAGCCAACCCATCCCGCACACTCTACAGTTGACGCTACAAGCCAGCCGCCATCCTCGGCCTTCGTCTTCTACCTCTCGCCCTTGACCTCCGTTTCTCTGTCTGGCGAGAGCATGGGGAGGGCGCCGTGCTGTGAGAAGGTGGGGCTGAAGAGGGGGAGGTGGACGAGGGAGGAGGACGGCCTCTTGGCCAGGTACATCGAGGAGCACGGGGAAGGAGCCTGGAGATCGTTGCCGAGGAATGCAGGTATGGTAAAGAAAGTAGATCAGCTGTAGTACCTTTAATTTCTAGTCAAAACCACTGGATTTCTGATGAATTGTTATGGGGAATTTCGATACTAGGGCTGCTGAGGTGTGGCAAGAGCTGCAGGCTGAGATGGATAAACTACCTGCGAGCGGATCTGAAGAGGGGCAACATCTCGGGGGAGGAGGAGGAGATGATCATCAAGCTCCACGCCACCCTTGGCAACAGGTACTTCCTCGATGTTTGCCGCTGCAAACTGTATCTTTGGATTTCGGCATTATGAACTGTGGTGGTAGCAGTAGCACCGTCTGCAGAGAAACAAGCGTTCTCTGAGCTCCGCAAGTTAAGCATGCTTTTCCGTTATGCCCAAACAAACAAGCGTTCTCTGTATCAGAAGGGGAGGAAGACAAAACGCTAAGTACAAAACAAGGCTTCAAAGGAACCTCTTTATTTTTGTTTTGGTTTTAGCTATAGCTCCTCGCTTGGTTCTTCTTACCGGAAAATACAGACACCATCAACAGAACCGAAGTGACTACTTTGTTTTTTGACATCTCACTAGCCACTGTGCCAAGAAAAAAGCCCGGCCCACCTGTGTCACTCGCCACGCATATCTCAGTCCGTTGTCGTCTTGCTTACACTGATCGACTACCTATTTTTTTTATGGTCCCTCGTTCTGCTCGTGCCTCGTGGGCACAGTATCCTGCATGCCGCAACCCACGAGAGGAGAGACAGGCAGACGAGAGAGAGGCATCATGGCTCTTAATTTATTATTATTTCTCTGACGCTGGGCCCCAGCCCCAGTGTTATGTTTATGTACAAGTAGCCAACGGCAGCGCCTCTCTGTCTTAAAATCCAGTGACAGTGAGGTGTATCAGCCCATCATTATTTTGTATTCTGTCTCTGACATGTGTACCGGCTAGTGGACACGGATCCGTATCCCCTTGTCGCTAGTGCGTGTGCCGCGCGTGATCGAATATTTTTCATGGACTCGTTTCTCACGTGAGAGGGAGTGACATTTCTGTCTTCTACTGTCCTCCGTGTAGACGCACAAGACTTAGCTGACACCACACAAAGATCTGTGGAGTTATAGCAAACGAAGCTTTAGGATGACTTCAACGGGCCGACCCAAACGGACGCGTGCTCGGTCCGCGTTTTGTCCGTTTGGATCGGGGAACGGACGCGCGTCCGGCCCATGTCCGTCCCTTTCTGGCCAGTGTCCCCAATGGGGCCGACGCATTGAGTCCGCTTGCCACTTTTATTTCCTAAACTTTTTTTTAATACTAGGATTACATTTAGAAACTGAAATTACATAGTTAAATCTAGTACATTCTCCTAACATTAAACCCTAAAACCTAAACCTAAACTTGAAGGAAATTAATAACCGACCACCGGCCGGCAAGGGGGAAGATCAAAGAGGGGCTGCGGCCTTGAGGAACGTCACGCAGCATGCCCGTTCTGCAACGGACTTGCTGGCTCTTCCTTCATCGCGCCCATGGCCAGCCAGGGCTGGCTGACTCAATCTTCTTTGATCATTTTGTAGCTACGAAACACGTAGCGGGCGCCGGTATTAGTGAAAATGAACCGCACATAGGCGGCCACGGCCTCGGCTCCTTTCGCGGTGGAGCTGACATCAGGCGGAGCTGCCTGCTCCTTTCGCGGCCTCGGCCGCCGCCAAGGCCTCCCGGTGCCGTTTGCGCCTCGCCGCGCGCTTCTTGGACTCTTCGGCGCGGCGCATTTGCTTCATCTCCTCCTCCACTGCAGCGTCGGCACAGGCGCGCGCGGCGGAGATGAACGCGGCCGCCCTCTGCGCGTTCAGCTGCATGTGGGCTGCATCCACCGCCTCCTCCTCGGTGATGTGAGCAGGGCCGCCCACGCCAATGGGAGGCTCCGGCGGCGCGTCATCCCCCGCGACACCGGCCGCCGCGACAGCAGCCGCCGCGACACCGGCGGCGTACTCTTCTTCGTCGCTGTCGGCGCAGTCCGCGAACGCCGCCTCCACCGCACTCCTCTGGGCGTCCGTCAGGCGCGGACGCGGCGGCTGGGGAATCATGCCGGCCCATGCCGGGCTGGTCGCCATCCGGCGCGAGAAGCTGCCGCGATAGCGCCCGCGCGCGCTCATACGCGCTCGCTCGGCCTCGTCCACCAGATGCGGCGGCGGCGGCGGCGGCGGATCCATTCCGACGCGTGGATCTGAGCTTGGAGATGGTGGCCGCCGTGGCTAGGGTTTGGCCGGCCGGCGCGATTGGGGAGGAGTGCTAGGGTTTGTGCCCTAGGGTTTGGCCGGCCGGCGCGATTTATACAGCTCCACCGCCCACAGTTATTACGGGTAGGTGGCCGTTGGGGTCGATGACACGCGGGGCCAGGACGGACACGGGGAGGATGCAGGAACGGTCCGCTCGCGTCCGGGCCCGACGCATCGGTGACCCAAATTTGGGACAGGAATGCGTCGCGGCGGACCAAAAAACGGACCGCGGTCCATTTGCGTCGCGCCGTTGGGCCGTGTTTTTGGCTCCCGCAGACAGAGACGGACGCGCGCGGACTCGATGGGTCGCCCCGTTGGAGTCATCCTTAGTACGAATAAACTAGCTTCTGCGAGGTATACGTGCTAGCTCGCCTCGAGTACGGTGGTTGGGTTCCGGCAATCGTATTGAATTGGCATGTGGCCTGACCGCCATTACTCCTGCAAGCTAGAGATTCCAGCCATGTAATGCACTGACCGACGCACTGCCACCCATGGGCGCCAGCCATAACCTGTAAAAGCTGTATGTTTCCATGTTCCTGTGTGCTGCAGCTAGCATCGCTCTGTGATTTAATTTTCCTGTTCGATTCGCTTCATGTCAGGTGGTCCCTGATCGCCGGCCACTTGCCCGGCCGGACGGACAACGAGATCAAGAACCACTGGAACTCGCACCTCAGCAGGCGGGCGCGGGACGACGGCGTCGTCGTCGACGTCGACCTCAGCAAGCTGCCCGGCGGCGGCAAGCGGAGGGGCGGGCGGGCGAGCCGTGACGCCGCAACAAAGGCCGCCAAGGGCAAAGGGAAGAAGAAGGCTACTGGGAAACCCAAGAACAAGCCTGCTGCTGCCGCTGCAGAAACGGAGCACCATCATCATCATCTCAAGGAGGAAGACAACGACGACAGCAAGGAAAGCACGAACAACGACATCTCAACGTCGAGCACTGCCGCCTCCCAGCAGGGCGAGGAGCAAGCGCATGCCTCCTCTAGCGGAGTGACATCTGACGATGGGCTCGAGGAGGCCGCCCTGGGCTTGTGCGAGGAGATGCTCAGTGGGCTCAAGGGCCAGTCGAGCCCAAACCTCGACGTGACGCCAATCAACGTGGTCGACAGTGAGCCACCCACGGCGACTGTGGACCATGGTGAGCTACTGGGCGGCAGCAAGGTTATTATGGAGTTGGACCACCACCATGACTGCTCCAACGAGAACGAGAGCGGACCGGCTGGCCAGGAAGAAGAGCTTGGCGACAAGGCCGCCATGGAGCTGGGCCACCCTGGATGCTGCAACGACAACGCCAGTGGGCCGTCGGAGGACTTGGCCCAGACGGTACTGGGTGACAAAGCCGTCATGGAGTGGGACCTGGTGGGGCTGGATGATCACTTGGCCAACGATGATTTGTGGAGCTCAATGGTGTGGGACTACGATGAAGTGGTGCCTCCGGGCGTAGGCCAGGAAGAAGAGTCGGTGCTGGCGGACCTGTTCTTTCTTGACAACATTTAGGTCGTGCATCGGCTATTATCACTGTCTCTTGACGTTTTAGACATGGTCTTCTGTTTTTGATATGGTGAGTAGATTTTGATGATGTGTCTGGTGAGCGAGTGAGTTAGTTGAGTACTTGGGTGTCGTTTGGTCTTCGTTGATCTTGATGATAATGTGTGGGGGTAAGGAACAAAACGAAGAAATCGTAGAAAAATAAGTGGAATTGCTCCTTTTGTTCAACGTTGAAATCGTTGGCATGTTGGTTTCGAATTGCTCCTTTGGTACAACTTGTCATAGTTTACCAAACCAAATCCAGCATTACGTATGAGTTATTAAGGGCCAAATTGCATTGTTAATATTTTGGAAATTATCCTGAGATATTGAATTGCAATATTGAGTGGCTCTAGTTTCTCTTTGTTCAAGTTGATATAGAATTTGCTATTACCTTTTTCTTTTATGTTCGTCTAACTACACGATAGTATTAGGAAATGATACAATGTATCTTGGAGGAAGTATGCACGGTCAATAACATGTATAGCTTTCCATATAAAGGCACTTGATATGAGACGTGTTTTGCCACACGCTTGCCTGCCAAACGACGAGCAATCCACTATGAATAAACATTAATAATCTAAGCACTCCGCTATGACTAAACATTAATAATCGGATGTGAATATGGTGAGCAACCAGATTGTTCAACAAGGGGTTAGCAAAAGAAAAAGAATCCAAGTGAATACAAATTAAACATACACACCATACCCACAAAGGACTATGGGGGATCTAAATTTAAAACCTCCGAACAACTACATGGACCAAAGTCTTGTAGGCATGTATACCTTTTTAAAGGGAATTGGATGTAGACCTTACCACTACGTACAAATCAAAAGACATGTATCATGAATAAAGTTGGTCATATCTTGCAAAGTGCAAGTATGAATCAAATAGGTGTAGAAACCAACATGCTTACATCATGTCAACTTACCTAGTTTTGAGTTTATTTTGCCTTTTATTTTTACACTACCCAAAGGATCTCGAAGAACCCGACCACAACTTGCCGACAATCGGTGAGGGAAAGATGGAAAATCTGAAAGTGCAATATTCCCTTAAATATATTTTGGTATTGATGGTGACAGATTAAAGGGATTATCTAGGGCGCTAAGAGTATTAGTTCTATGTGTGTCGTGGTATTGTGCACGGCATATGTCACGGAGGGTGACTTCTTGCGTGGGGACGCAGGTGGCATGCGACGGCGTGTGCACGGGATTGGATACGAGCAAGGTGAACACCGAGACGTACCCAGGTTCGAGGCCCTCGTGAGGAGGTAACACCCCTACTCCTGCCTAGCTGTGGTATATCGTGGTCACAAGGTGTTACAATGGTGCTCCTTGAGCTGTATCGAGTGTTCTCTTCCTACCAGGAGATGAGGTGAGTCTCTGGGGTGAACTGGGATCCAACCCTTGCTATGTGGGATCCAGCTCTCCTTATATAGGCAGAGCAGCCGGTTACAGAGGCGGCTACCCGGCGTCGGGTAGCGGAGACAGGCCGCCGGGGAGGACGTGGCCATGGTGGGAGGTCGTGCCACCATGCGCGATGATGGTCTGCCCTCCCCGTCTTGTCGATCGCAGGCCGCGTGGTACGGCCTACGGCAGCCGACGTCATCTTTGACTTTGGGGTCACGGAGCAGTGCTTGGTCTACGCTCCTCTTGTCTTCTAGTCCTTGGATGCCTACGAAGGGGATCCGAGTGCCAGCGAGGCCTGCGGCCGGCAGCCGGATCCGGACGACCGGCTCGGAAGGGGAACCAGAAGATTCCCTGTACTTGCGGTTACTCGGGGAGAATATCCCCGACAATGTGCGTTGAGTGCCAAGGAGGATGACTGTACAAAATAACAGAATATTCATGAAGGCTTTCATTAATACACTTTTTTCTTTAATAATAGGGATCCCGTACTATTAAGGGTTCGTTTGGAGGCAAAAGAACAAGCTCAAATCTTGTATCGCTTCAACCTTGTGTTCAACGTAAAGTCCAAAGTCCAAAACCAAAAAGTCCAAAAACATCCCAATCCAGTAGCTGAAAACGTGCAACTTCTAAGTGGTCGGAGTCTCTACAAAGGCATTTGCATACCACAATAGTTGTTTTTCAGAGCTTTCGAAACTATTTCTGGCTGCTCCCGGGTTCGTCCCAGAGTGTCTAGGGCATGATCCGAAGTCTCCGATACCTATCCCTGCAGGTGCTCTAGTCATGGGGTGATGCCCCAATCGAGCCTCCGGCTCGTCTTTTGATTGCTCTCAGCTTCAGCCTAGAGTCTCCGGTTTGACGCTACGCAGCGTAGAAGCTACTCATTTCTAGCCGATGTTCAGTCACCGACGGCTACCTCGAGCTTCCTGAAATTATGTACTGGAGACTCCAGGTGTATGATTTTGGCACGAAAGCGGCTAGTTTTCAACCCCTCTATAAAAGGACCCTACCCCTTCATGGATAGGGCTACCACTACCGCTCCAACATTTCCGGATCAAATTAAAACATTCCCTACTCCATGCTTACTTCAATTCCTTGATTTCTTGCAAAAAAAATTAAGGGACCTTACAAAGATTTGGTTCACCCCGTCTATTCTGACTCGTTGGTTTCGTGATTTGAGTAAGTTCCAAGCTATATTCTTAGATTAAAGGCAACGTGATGTGAAATGCCCTTCGGACTTATCCACATCAAGACCAACAAATCCACCAAGAGGGCCCCTCACTCGAGCACAAGCCAAAGCCCTACATGATAAGGTGAACCCGCTCCTCTCTATGTGTGATCTAGAAACCCCCTTAGATGGATTGATACTTCATTCTGATACCTTGTGCGTACTCATGTTTGACATCCATGAAGATCCCGGAGGAGGTGCCGAAGATGGACAAGAGACGGTACACGAAGATGGTGTTGAAGAAGACCAAGCTCCAGGAAGGAGTACTACCGCCAACTAGAAGCGATACTACCACCCGCCTCCAGATGGCCCAGACAAAGCAGCTGAAGCATCAGGCAGCGGTACTACAACTATCCCCGGGTTGGTACTACCGCTGGAGCTACGAGACATGATACCTTCACCTCTGATTTCGCCTCTGGATAGGCCCCGATACCCGACCTAGTACTACCGCTGCAAATCGAACATCAAATATATTCGTTGTGTGCAACGGTACTACCGTTGGACACGTCTTCTACGAGACATGATACATAGCAGAATACGGCTGAAGCGTCTGTAATCCTTCCCAACTTACCCCTTCATGCCTTAGACTATTAATAGCTTCCTCTATGCTTAGGGTTAGGGTTAACTGAGATTTGAGACGATTTGTTGAGCTATGCTCCAACACTTTCCCCATGTGAAACACCAAGGCCTCCTTTTGGAGATGAATTAAGACCTCTTCATGAGCTACTTTTTCTCTTAGAGATTCAAATAGACTTAATAATCTTTGTCCCTTGAGATTCTATTGGATCGATGGACCGGCCGATAAGAGAAATGGTTTCAATAGAGAGTAAGATTGGCTTGGATTTGAGAACCGGAGGCTACCCTGGGGGTGTGTTACCGATTGATTATCCTTGCAGGTTTTACTAGTTATCCCCCTTGTTTGATTCGTGTTTCCCCCGGGTTTCCTCTCGTGTTCTTCGTGTGTTCTCCGTGTTCTTCGTCGCCTCCCTCAAATCCGTGAACATCAGGACTGTACCCGCATCACACTTGGTCCCCGACTTAATATTAATAAAGCCAACCAAGGTTCATGTTAACAAGATATAACTATTGCGGCATACAACTTAGGAAAATAAAATGAATAGGTGACGCAACACCAAGGATATGCCGTACCGAACATACCGAAAAGAAAAAAAAGCAATACGCCTAGGAAGAGGAACTAGGTAGGTTTAGGCCCTTGGAGTTTGGCAAGGGTGGTACGTCGGGGCGGCGGCCTTGTGCAGTGTGCATGGCGGTGGCAGGCCCCGCAACATGTGGTGTTGGCGGCTACCTCGGCCATGAGGATGGTGAGGCATTCGGCGTGGAACGGTCGTTGTCGGGAGTCGTCTTGTTCCCAGTCATATCAAGGTGTATCGTGTGTTCTTGTCACCCTCGTGTGGCTGAAATATTTTACTCTTGGAGGTTGAGGGCTCCTAGGGGTAAGGAGCCACCAGAAGCTTCCAAGTTGTGATCTGCACCGGAAGTTTGAGAGGGATTGGAGGTCTCCCTAAGGCCACTAGTAGTGATTGTCCTCCTACTTCGTGGTGGAGTCTCAAGGAGAAGAAGGTGAGATTTGTGAAGTTTGGGCCTCCTACTTCGACTGTTCCTAGTATGTTTAGTCAATAGACTTAGATTGGAACAAGCCAGTTTGAAGCAGAGAACCTTGGCTCGGCTCTCTCCCCCGCTACAGTAGGAGAGGCGATTTTTCACCCCAACTCGTTCGCTCCAGTTCGCCGGCGGCGATTCGCCGGTTCCCTCCCCCTCCGCCGGCCGCTCCGGCGGCGGGAGGGTGCGGGAACCACGGATCTCGTCTGTACATAGCTAGGTGTGAGTGGGTGTCCTGTCGGCGGCGCTGGGGAGAGGATGGCGCGGTCGATCTGGTGGTTTGTGGCGGCGGAGATCTTCTCCGGTGGTGGTGTTCTGCGGATCCCCACCACGTCTCTGCTTCCTTCCCGGTGCTCGCATCTCGGTGGAGGTGCCGTGCGCCTAGTTCCCGTGCCGGAGATCGAGTGCGGCGGCTCCGGTGTTTGAAGGTTTGGAAGCTGCAGGTGATGCGATCCAGATTGTAGGCGATGGTGGCGATGCAAGGTGGAGGCCCTTCGGGTTCGAGGTTCGTTGACTTCCCGCACACCACGGGACTCCGTCCGATCCAAGGTTGCAGAGGAGGAGCGGCGGCGGCGCGCCAGCGGCACGGCTTCTTCGTCGGCGTCGTCTTCGTTCTCCTTCAGGACTTGTTTGTAATTTTTCTATCTCTTGTGGACTGTTCTGTAAGGTTTCTGGATTAATATCACTTGTTCTTCCCCGCAAAAAAAAAAAGACTTAGATTGGCAAACATGTTCATATAATACTTTTTCTTCACGAGTAGACAATTTTTTTGTTCTTATGTTGAGTTTTTATTGTTTTAAGGTAAACAAGAAAGGTTTCTTTAAGGATATCGAACGACACTCAAGTTATGTGAACCTTTTTTATCGATACATGTACATTTTGTATGGATGATTGGATGGCAAAACAGATCTCAAGCATATTTTATCACCTGGGGTACTTTTTGTGATTTACCAAGAATATTTTCACATACTAAGTGAACATTCTATATGCTAAATGAACATTAACCTTACATTTTCGAACAGAAATCAGCAATTTTATAAAGGATATGGTATGAGAAAAATCTGATCTGGTCCGGTCCGTTTGCATCTCTGTATGGGTATCGCTTCTTGGGCACAAACGGGTGAAAGGTGACATAGTCAGGAGGGCCGAAATCATGCTTAGGCGTGTAGCAAGACCAACAAGTTAGCGTAGTTTACTGCAACTACGAAAAAGTTGTCAACACCTTAGTAAACCATCAAGGCATCAATTATATGTGTTGCTTCCGGCCACGGAGTCAAACACTCGTCACGTACTGTTCAAGCTAGATAGGTGACATCTCCTTGCAAAGATTTGTATCGGTTTTGCTCTTCCCACAATTTCGATTGTACATTTTTAGCTGGCTTTCGATTGTAGCGTAAGAAAGAAAAGTCCAGCCTCCATCTACTAGTTCACAGGCCGAGCTGAGCAGTCCTTTTTACATAAAGGAGGGAGTTGACCGGAACAGTCTACCCCAAATCTCTAGTGATTGGTAATAAACAAAATGATTTTGCAGTTTAATTTTCTATGTGATCTTGTAAAGTGCACGCATGCATTTGCGATTATATCAGAATTGTTTTCTAGCATACACCTGCATGCAATGATCTTTATCTCAAATCAGCACTGTCTAATTAATACTGGTGTCATAAAACTTAAATAACTCACTCAAATCTTCACAGAACATATAATACCTTCGAAATCTCGAGAAATTCGTCTCTTTACGTACATCACACATGAGGCAGTATGCACCTCTTCCATGCAGAGGCCGGGTAACTCTCCATTTCGAAAAAAATTACATCACACATGCAAAGCCCATTGTTCCTCTTAACAAATTACCCTCCCACCACACACCCAAACTGTAACATCTTAATTATGCATAAGCTAATCTTGTCCCCGTGAATTAACGAGCGTTGCTCACTTGAACTGCAGGTTGCTCGCAAACGTCTGACCGAACCTCCAACTGGCGCGCACGACCTTGGAGAAGACGAGCGACTGGCCGTCGGTGATGGTGACCCTGAAGGAGAGAGCCTGGCCGTTGAGGTAGGCAAGCGAGTGCCAGTTGGCGCCCCAGTTGTGCGCCATGGCCATCCAGTGCGCCCCGGACTTGGAGCCCATGACGTCCATGGCCTTGATCGACCCCGCCGCCGCCACATTGGTCGGCAGCACCAGCTGGAAGTAGTCGTGGCCGCTGACGGTGAACCTCACCCCGCCCTTCTTGACGCAGGGGACCCTCTGGTATATGACCGGGATGATGCCGCCGCGGTAGACGCCGATCTTCTCCCAGGCGGGCTGCGCCATGTCGAAGTGGGGCCGCGGCGGGTTGCACCATCCGCCGTTGTCGCTGGGGAGGTCCCAGTTGGGCGGGCAGAAGTTGGTGGCCGTGACGGTGACGGACACGCCGGGCTTGCACCACGTCTTGTCCGTCTTGCGGTCGCACACGAGCTTGTAGCACTGCCCGCACGCCATGCCGTCGCTGAACAGCGCCGTGCTCAGCGCCGTGCTCCGGGTGCCGTAGCCCTGCGCGTACAGGTTCCCGTACCCGCACGCGCCGCCTGCATATATGATCATGCAAAAGTGTACTTCGATCGTTAGCTAGCTAGCTAGGCATGTGTGAGAAAACACGCGGCTTAATGCGTACCCATGGTGCCGGAGGCGTCGCTGCCGCCGTAGAACGTGGCGTGCGCCCTCACCCACCCGCTCGGCTCCAAGGCGTCGGCACCGATGGCAAGCACGCAGCAGATCAGTGCGAGCACCACCCCCGTGCGCACGTAAGCTCCAACCATGGCTTACCAGCGAGCAACCAGTTTTCTCTCAGACAGCACTACCCTCGATCGAATGGTGTCTTCTCCGGTGGAAGAACGGTGAGCAAGCCGATGATATACACAAACGCTAGCGTAGGTGCTTAGAAATCACAGGGTAGCGCGACGCAGTGCACATGCATATCCGCATGATTTGCGCGTGTGGCACATCTTTGAAGATGCGTACGCGCATATGTGATCGGCACACGTATCCACCCCGTGTAAATTTCTGTCTTGCTTCGAAACTACACATGCGCATGATCTCCAGCTAAAACTGAACAATCTAAAAAACCATTTGGCTTATATATCATCCCCTGCTGCTTGATATGCAAATATTCTGAAGAAATAGGCTTTCGCCCTGCTATATTAATATAGCAACCACCCGATACAAGTTTTGAGACCACCGCTGGGGCAAAACAGCACACTCATGCCCAAGAGAAAAGAAAGAGAACAAGAAAAGAAAACAAAGCCGACATTGGCGGATCAACGAAAACAAAAGCGACTCGCAACCGCTGCGCTCTCTCCGGCAAAGTCCCACCACTATCCTAGCACTTTGAATCGCCGTGTACCAAACAACACCTCCAAGAAGGAAAACAACGACAACGCTGCTGCTGTCCGGACAGGTCCTAGGGTTTCCCCCGGTACACTACAGATAGTAGGGAAGAGGTACACCCGACGCCCTTCAGGAAGGAACATCGACACTCACAAGCATCACCGTGTCGGTGTCAAGATGACAGGATTTCTCCTGACCTCGAAAAAAACCACATCCCTGGACAATCCGACGTGCTCCACCCATCTTGCCACCCACCAACAAGCGCCACCACGGAATTGAGATCACCATCGTCGTATCACCATGACAAGCACTGCACGGTCGGCATCAAAGGCCGGGCCGGACCCAGACGGTCCGTGAAGCTCCCGCAGCCACGCTGCAGAAGGCGCGGCATAGGCGCCACCACTCCGTCACAGGCATCGTACCTCAGTCAAACCGGGTAGTCGGGTCAGGCTTGGACCCGTACAGACCAGATCGGGCCCGAAAGGGCCCAGATCTGGGCCTACAGGGCCCTGGCCGAAACCCTAGCTATGTGGGGACCCCGGACTAGCTGTCCGAAATACCCGATTATGCTTAACACAAAGATCCCGTGATCAGTCTGTCGTTGCACATAATCCGAATTGGATACCAAAGTTTACATCCATTACAGTACCGAATTAAAAGTCTTACATAAATGGTCATTTAGACCAAGTCTTACATAGGTGCCTTCATGGGCCAAACCAAAATATCAGCGGAAGCTACGGCGTAGTAGACATCATATTCTAACGATGACAACTCGACAGGCAGCTGACTTGTGGAGATTCTTAGTTGGCGTAGAAGTCGCCATACTCCTGCTCGGCGTAGTGCTCCTCCTCGTAGTCTGGCTAGGTCAATAGCCAGGGACGAAACCAATATGAGTACATTTGAATGTACTCGCAAACTACCCCAACATGAGTATGCACTAGTTTTATTTTATTTAACAACTTTTGTTTATTTAAAACATCTCTATATCTTTATTGAAAAAGGTAAGAAGAGTTTTATAACTATCTTTAAAGAAGTCACCATTTTATCTGTTTCTCCAAAACTCCTCCTTTTTCCGACCATAGCCCGTCATGGTCCACTTTCATCCAACCACCTCATACCGATCCGTTGGTATAGGTGTAGGAAACCATCTCCACTTCATTTTTCTTTTTTAAACTCAATTCTTTTAAAAACTTGCACATGGTCTTAGGACAGTCTCCCAATTGTCCATATCCGAGGACTCGGCTATTCGAATAGTTTTGACACTCTGCAGGGGTAGCACGCTTTTAGCCCACATCCATCCGGCAATTCATCGTGTCTGCCACGTCTCGCCATACCAGGTGTATGCGAAGTAAGCCGCCGGCCATAGCCTCTTATTTGCTCATGCTAGTATAGGATCCTTCCCATATGACACTTTCCATCGACACCCAGTCCAGTTTCCCGTCAGAAACCCTAAGTGTGAGGACTCATAGTTTTGTCCGGCGGTTTATGGTGGAACCTTCTATCCTCCCCACCAACTTGTATGAGGACCCGGGTCAGGGGGTAGGTCCTCGGACCATCCCCTCATACATAACGGAGTCATCTCCGTCGATGAGGTATCCCATACTAATAAGAGCAAACTACATGACTAAGCCTTTTCCCATATATGGTAAATGTGGTCGCACAGGGTAAGATTGGTCGTCATAGTACTAGGACACTGTGCATTTTTCATAAACATCACCATTTTTCCATTTCTCCATTCCAACACCGACATCTCGGCATTTCATAAACTCACAAGTAATTGCAAAGGAGTTTTGAATAAACCAAATTTGTTTTTCCCATCCTATAATTTGATATAACTATCTTATATTTCTACATAGGTGGCAAAATAATTTCCATATACTTTTGAAATGGGTTTTATAAATCTTGCCTTGAAAGTAAAACATGTTATGAAAGTAGATGCATATGTTTGTAGTGCAAGCTCAGAGAATAGCTTGCCTTGCTCGGCAAAGTGACCTTGATCTTGTTCTTCAGTTTCAACAAACTCTCCTTCCTCGATATATCCGACAACGTTCTCGTCTAATTAATAAACAAACAATGCAAACAATCACTAATCTATACAAGCAATCATCTCAACATAACAATCATGAACATCACAAATTGCTACTGCACACCTCAAACCATACAATTTGGTTTTCAAATAATTGAACTAAACATTATTTAATTACTTCTAAATTATGGCAGAAACTTGTTGAACATGTTTAATTCCACAACTTGAGTTCTGTTGGTCACAAAAATACAAACTAAAATTCTATGGAAAGCTACTGATGTGTAGAAGACATCTCAATTTGATTTGGATCAATTGGAGTTACTTAACTCCCTACACATTTGTTTGAATCCAGTAACTTAATAATCAAGTTTTAGCTACCAATTAAGTTTTGTTGATCCTAAAATTAAATCCTTTTAGGGGTAACTAAACATGGATAAATGTGATCTAACAAAATTGGTTCTAATTCATTTGGGTTAACCATTAAACATATTTAAATGTTTGAGTGCAGATGGGTGTTTAAATTTCAACTTAATACTAAACAAACACTACTGCACAATTAATTCTACCAAAATTAGGGAAGCTAATACATGGCAGTAATAAGCTAGCAAAATTGGTTTGGAATTATTTGGACTAACAGAGTATCAGAAACAAACAAGTTTAGAATTTAAACCTCCTGTAGTATTTTTAATAATACTTTTTATTTGTTTAATTAAATGGAATGAATCCAATTGGGTTGGTTAAACATTTTCATAAGATTTCCATAACAATTGAGTTTGATTTATTTGGATTCCTAAATCTCGAGATATTGAATTTCAAAGTTGGATTCAGTACTGATTTCATATTTCCATTTTAAACAGAGAAATCCAGTTATGGATAATGTTTAAATCTCTGACTAGTGGGGCCTACATGGCAGCGGCACAGCGCGCGCGGGAAAATGATTTAAAACCTGACGAGCGGGGCCCGCCCGTCAGTCTCTCTCTCTTTCTCTTCTAATCGAAGCGGTACGCGGCCGTTGATCAAAGATCGGACGGCTCACGGAGCCCGCGATCATCGACGACCTAAAAGTGGCGTCGCCGGAGCTCCGGCGACGGCGAGGGTGGCCAGTGGGGGTACCTGGGTGGTCTAGGGACGGTGGAGATGATGCGGAACGACGACGGCGGCGTGGGGAGAGCTTCTGGTCGAGTGTCGCTTGCTGGGAGGGAGTGCAGCGTCCACGGCGAGCTGCTGCACTTCCGCGGCCACGGGCAACACTCCGGCGAGCTCCTGGCGTCTCCCCTGTGCACGATACAGAGGGAAAAAGGATGCGTGTGAGGGCGGTGTCCAAAGGGAAGAGGGTACGGGCCAGAGAGGAGAGAAAGGGGCAGTGTGGCGTCGCGGCCACGACTGACCTCGGCGGCGACAGTGGCTGCGGCAGAGCACGGCGAATCAAGAGGGAGAAGTGAGGGAGTGGGGCGGTGTGGTGCGAGGGACGTGGAAACGCGGCGTCCAACGGGGTCCGGACATGTTCTAGAAGCTCAGGCTCGAGTGGTGCGTATCGAGGTGCAGTGAGCTGCATGAATTTGGGCCGGCATCGCCGCGGCTGCCACGGCGGCGTTGGGGTGGATTCGAGGCGAGGGAGGGCGTGAGTGCTCTCCTCTGCGGCGCCGCGGCTGCAGAGGCACGGGAGCGAGGGAGAGCGCGGCCAGGGGGGCCTGGGGAGCGCGGAAACGGCGGGGAACGGTCACGGCGACACGGCGATGCGTCGGGGCGAGGGAGAGAGGTGGACGACGACGTTCTTGCAGAACGCCCCCTGGATTCTTTTTCCATTTACAACTAGGTCCTTCTCTGCTTCTTTTTCTTCTTTTCAATTCCAGCAGCATTTCTGGAATTTCTTTGAGGTACTTAAACATTTTAGAAAAATTCACAAATATTTGTGAGGCTTCCACATAGCATGTAGTAGCTCCACAAAATTTGGCATTTCAAAATAAAATGTTTTGAATCATTTTCTTTCATAGGGTTTTAATTATTGCATTTTGTTTTATTTCAATTGTTTTTATTTTTGAATTTTAAAATAGGTGTAAAATATTATTTGGAAGAGATAAGTGATAAGGATGTAAATGAGAGGTTTCATAACCATTCCTCTGAATTTTGTTTGGAACAATTTTGAGTTTCTTATTTGTCACTTTTATTTTTCTTGTTTCACTTTTGCTTTTGTATTTCCTTTTATTAATTCAAGCAAACAAGCAACACAAGCAACAAGAATTAATTACCACAAGCAACAATTGACAAACAACACATAAAATCAACAAAAGTTTTTGTTGGCTCTCATTTTTGGAATAATAATACTGATTAATATTTTTGGGATGTTACAATCCTTCCCCCCTTAAAATAAATCTCGTCCCGAGATTTGCTAGGCTTAGGTACTAAAGAGGTCTGGAATTCGCTTCGAAGATAATCTTCGCGTTCCCAAGTTGCTTCTTCTTCAGAGTGGTTAGTCCACTGGACTTCGCACGTCTTCGGGTAACACGAACATCTTCTTCGAGAATTTTGAGGGGTCTCTCACGATAAGTCAGGTCTTGGTTCAGGTCGATGGAGAGGTGGTCGATGTTTTTGAAAACATCAGGCTGGTCAGGAACTTCAAGACACTTCCGGAGCAAGGAAATGTGGAAGACATCATGATAATCTCCTAACTCTGGGGTAACTCCAGCTGATAGGATACTTCTCCTCGACGAGCAATGACCTTGAAGGGTCCAATATACCTTGGCGCTAATTTTCCTTTGACATGGAAACGCTGCATTCCTTTAGGGGTGTCACTCGGAGATAAACATAATCTCCGACGTTGAAGGTGAGGTCACGGCGCTTGGTGTCAGCGTAACTCTTCTGACGGGATTGGGCAGTTTTGAGGCGTTCACGAATAAGCTGAACTTGCTCTTCAGCTTCACGGAGGGTATCTGGTCCGAACAATTTGCTCTCTCCGGTATCGGACCAATTCAGGGGTGTACGACACTTCTTGCCGTAAAGGGCTTCAAAAGGGGCCATTTGCAGACTAGACTGATAACTGTTGTTGTACGAGAACTCTGCAAACGGAAGACAATCTTCCCACTTGGAACCATAGGATAGAACACATGCGCGAAGCATGTCCTCCAATATCTGGTTCACTCGCTCAGTTTGGCCATCGGTCTGGGGATGATAAGCTGTGCTAAATGCTAACTTGGTTCCGAGGGCTTCATGAAGGGATTTCCAGAATCTTGAGGTGAATTGCGTGCCTCTATCAGATACAATCTTCTTAGGCACACCATGCAGGCTCACTATTCTGGAAATATACAGGTCTGCTAACTGAGCTCCGGTATGAGTGGTCTTGACAGGAACAAAGTGGGCAACCTTGGTCAGTCGATCAACGATGACCCAGATTGAATCATGGCCTCGGTTGGATCTTGGAAGTCCGGTAATAAAATCCATTCCAATCTCATCCCACTTCCACTCGGGAATTTTCAAAGGTTGAAGCAATCCAGCGGGTCGCTGATGTTCAGCCTTAACTCGCTGGCAGATGTCACACTTGGCTACGAAAGAACCAATCTCTCGCTTCATTCCATGCCACCAAAATCTTTCTCGAAGGTCTTGGTACATTTTGGTTCCGCCGGGGTGGATTGAATAAGGGGTCTCATGGGCCTCCTTCAGGATTAACTCCTTAAGTTCCGTGACATTGGGCACACAGATACGGTCATTGAATTTCAGCACTCCTTCAGCATCTTCGGTAAAACCGGGTGCTTTGCCGAGGGAAATCTTCTTCCTAATTCCTCTATGCTTTCATGACCTTTTTGGGCTTCTTTGATTTGATCCATCAGGGTTGGGGTTAACTCTAAATTGGCGAGATAACCATGGCTAACAAGCTCTAGTCCAAAATCTTGGAACTCTTTGAACAAGGCTGGCTGTTCGGCTTGGATCAGGGCATTCAGGGTGCAAGGTTTGCGACTAAGGGCATCGGCAACTACATTAGCCTTTCCAGGGTGATAATGGATTCCAATATCATAATCCTTGATTAATTCCATCCATCTCCTCTGTCGCAGGTTCAGATCTTTCTGGGTGAAAATATACTTCAAGCTTTTGTGATCTGTATAGACCTCGCAGCGATGTCCCGCAAGATAGGGACGCCACGTTTTGAGAGCAAGAACAACAGCAGCTAACTCCAAGTCATGGGTTGGGTAATTCTCTTCATGCGGTCGCAACTGCCGGGACAGATACGACACAACTTTGCCTTCTTGCATCAGAACGCAACCAAGTCCGAGGCGTGATGCATCGCAATACACGTCGAAACTCTGGGTGACGTCTGGCATAATCAATTGGGGCTGAGGTTAGTCTCTTCTTCAGTTCTTGGAAACTATCCTCACACTTCTGAGTCCATTCAAATTTCTTGTCCTTCTTCAACAGTTGGGTCATGGGTTTGGCTATACTGGAAAATCCTTCAACGAACTTGCGGTAATAACCGGCAAGTCCGAGAAAGCTTCGGATTTCACATGGTTGGGGATAACCAGTCAACAATGGCTTGGATCTTCTCGGGTCAACAGAAATTCCTCCGGCAGATACAACATGTCCGAGAAATGCCACTTCACTGAGCCAAAACTCACACTTGCTAAGCTTGGCATACAGCTGGTGCTCTCGGAGAGTCTCCAAAACTAGACGCAGGTGTTCAGCATGCTCTTCTTCGGTCTTGGAATAAATAAGGATGTCATCAAGGAAAACTACCACGAACTTGTCGAGGTACTCCATGAAAATCTTGTTCATGAGATTCATGAAATAGGCTGGGGCATTGGTCAGACCAAAAGACATCACGGTGTATTCAAACAAACCGTAACGAGTGGTGAAGGCGGTCTTGGGAATGTCTGTCTCTCGGATCTTCAACTGATGGTATCCTGTCCGAAGATCGATCTTGGAAAAGACTCGGGCTCCGTTCATTTGATCGAACAGATCCTCGATCTTGGGAAGAGGGTACTTATTTTAATGGTCACGTCATTCAGCTTGCGATAATCCACACACAGGCGTGTGGTACCGTCTCTCTTGTCCACAAAATAATGGGTGATCCCCAAGGTGAAGCGCTTGGGCGAACAAGTCCTTTGCTGAGCATATCTGCCAATTGCTTCTTCAACTCAACCAGTCTTCCGGATTCATCCGATAAGGTCTTTGGGATATGGGGGGTTCCTGGGATAAGCTCAATTATGAACTCAATTTCCCGGTCTGGCGGCATACCAGGCAATTCTTCTGGGAAAACATCCTTGAACAGGTGAACAACACGGATCTCATCTAGGGCAGGTCGAGCTATGCTCTCATGGCAGCCTGGGTGAGATTGACTAGTTTCAGACACATACTCCACTTCTACTTCTTTGTCGGTGGTGATGGATACAGCTCTTCTGGCACAGTCAATTCGACCATGGTACTTGGCTAACCAATTCATACCGAGTATAACATCGATGCCTTGGGTTCCCAGAACAATTAAGTTAACTGGAAACTTTTCTCCTTTGATCTCAAGGGGTACATCGGAGCAAAACATCTTGGTCTCTACGGTGGATTCTGGGATTTGGATGACCATGGGTTTGGGTAAGAGGCTCTCGACTAAACCTCCCTTAGCAACAAATTCTTGGGTAACAAATGAATGGGTAGCACCAGAATCAAACAGAACAGTTGCAGGTACTGAGTTGACAAGGAACGTACCCAGCACAACATCCGGCATCCTGAGCTTCTTCAGCATTGATGTGGTGCAGACGACCCTTGGCAACAGCAGCATTTCCGCGGGGTGCGGCATTCTTGCCATTTCCATTTCCATTGCGGCCTTGACCATTGTTCTGTGCCGGCGCATTGGGGCGCTGGACATTCCTCTTGGGATTGGGACATTCTTTGGAGTAGTGACCCTTGTTGCCGCATTCAAAGCAGATCACATTGGGATTGCGGGTGAAGTTGTTGAAGTTTCCTCCGGGACGGTTATTGTCATTGGGGCGGTTGAAGTTGTTTGGGCGGTTAGGGTAATTGGGGCGTGGAGCTTGGGGTGGACGATAGCAGGCCTGGGTTTGCTGAAAGATACGAGGTTTCTGGCTGCTCGAACCTTCCTGAGCATTCATCCTCCTCTTGCGACCTTCATACATAGACTTGCGCTTGGTCTCCAGCTGGATGGCTTTGTCCACAAGTGACTCCAGATCACGGAAGTCATGGATAACCAAGCACACTGCAGTTCATCATGAAGTCCACTCATGAAACGCTCCATCTTCTTCTCTTCTTTGTCGGTGTCATCAGGAGCATACCGAGATAAGTCGGTAAACTCATCCAGATAACCGACCACATCTTACTTCCCTGCCTCAGCTTGCGGAACTCATCCTTCTTCCTCTCAATAAGTCCGTGGGAATATGCTTCTTGCGGAACTTCTCCTGGAACTCAGCCCAGTTGATGACATGACCAGCTTGCTGGAGAGCCTTGGTAGTTTCCCACCAAGCTCTTGCAGGTCCAGCGAGATAGTGGGTTGCATACAACACTTTCTCATTTCTCCCACAGCAGCAACTTCAAGATTGTCGATGGTGCGAAGCCAATCATCGGCTTCTAGTGGGTGAAGTCCCTTGGAGTAGGTGGGTGGGTTGGTCTTCTGAAATCGCCTAAGGTGGATCGCTGGTTTCCATCGCCATTGCCATTACCACCATTGTTGTTGTTGTTGTTGTTGTTGTTGTTGTTGTTGTTGTAGTTGTTGGCGGCTGCGAGTTGTTGTAGGCAACGAGATGAGCTGGCGCTCTTGCCGGGCATTTTCACGTTCCTCCATGATAAGCGCGAGAAGTTGGGCGGGGTTGGGTCCGGTGGTGGTGGTGCTGATCCTGATCCTTCCGCATTGCTGCGACGGGGCGGCATCCTGAAGCACACCGGGTATAAGAGGCAAGGCAAGAAAAGTTCGACTAAGGGAAAAGACGATCTCGCAAGTGGTTGATTAATTTAAGTTATATGAAAATATTTCACACAGATTTAAACAAGACAAACATACTTATATTTACAACATCACATCAAGGAGTTCACATCAACATCAAGCTTACAACATCACCTTACATCTAAGATACATAACATCTGGTTTCCAAAAGAACCACTACTTCGACTCGACTAGCGATAGGGGGTCAACCTAATCCTGCGGTAGTGATCAAGTCACTCGCCTACTGAGGTGGAACCTCCAGCTCTAACACGTCAGCATCTGACTGGTAGGTGGCTCCTCGGGATCCTCCTCCTCGTCCTCGAGAACTGCTCGAGTGGCTCCTCCTCCTCGTCAACTAACTCCTCCTCATCATCCTCCTCCTCACAGTCCATCTCCTCCACGAAGTCATCATCGTCACTGAGGAAAGCGTTGTTCTCCTTGCGGAGATCCTCGCCCTCCTCCTCCATCTCGTCAGTATGGTGCTCTAGATCCTCAATCAGTCCGTCCTGCTCTGCCACCTTCTGCGGAGCTTCACGATAGTCTTCCTCAGCTGGGCCCTCTTCCTGAGAAGAGCGACCTTCTCCTCCATCAGCTTCATCTCGTTCTCGCGAAGCTCAACGAGCGACTCGCGGTCAAAGTGAGCTGAATCCTAGTGCGCAACAGATCATCCTGAGTGCACTGAAGTAAGATCTCCATGTCCATGATGTAGCTCCCAAACATCGGGTGGTAAGGTGAAGGAGTAGGGTGTCCATCGCAGTTGCGCCTCCCGTAGAACCGGAAACGGGAGTCTACTAACTCCGCCTTGTGCTCCTCACAAAGTCGGGCTAGCATCCTCTGTGTAGCAGTACAGAGACCGTCAACCCAGGTGGCCTCCTTGGTGGTGAAGATGAGCGTCCTGGAACTGGGAGACTTGATGTTCCTGCGAACTGACGACCTGATGAGCCAGCTCAGCCTTCCACACCGTGAACATCAATCTGAGCTCCCTCAAACTCTGGAGCGGGGCGACCTAACAGCTTGGTCAACTCGAACAAGTCCCTCTCAAACGTCAGCTTGCTGTCCTTCTCAGCTGAACGAACTCGGTCCAATGGAGTGCCATCTACATTTTTAAGCAAAATTTTAAGTTAGTTAGGTGACAAGTATATCAAAATTTTAATATAGTAGGGCAACAAGTGAGTCAAATTTTAAGCTTAATGAGAGGTGTGCAAAATTTTAGGGATAGGAAAATGTAATATTTAATGAGAGTAAAATTTTGCATAAGTAAGAGGATTGGAGATAAGCAGTTTTCAAAATACTTCATTCCTTTCTTTTTAGAAATTCATCTTTTGTAACATTTGACAAACGACCATGCTAACTAAGGTTTCCTAAAGTCAGGATGGCTCTGATACCAAGTCTGTGGGGACCCCGGACTAGCTGTCCGAAATACCCGATTATGCTTAACACAACGATCCCGTGATCAGTCTGTCGTTGCACATAATCCGAATTGGATACCAAAGTTTACATCCATTACAGTACCGAATAAAAGTCTTACATAAATGGTCATTTAGACCAAGTTCTTACATAGGTGCCTTCATGGGCCAAACCAAAATATCAGCGGAAGCTACGGCGTAGTAGACATCATATTCTAACGATGACAACCCGACAGGCAGCTGACTTGTGGAGATCCTTAGTTGGCGTAGAAGTCGCCATACTCCTGCTCGGCGTAGTGCTCCTCCTCGTAGTCTGGCTAGGACAATAGCCAGGGACGAAACCAATATGAGTACATTTGAATGTACTCGCAAACTACCCCAACATGAGTATGCACTAGTTTTATTTTAGTTGACAACTTTTTTATTTAAAACATCTCTATATCTTTATTGAAAAAGGTAAGAAGAGTTTTATAACTATCTTTAAAGAAGTCACCATTTTATCTGTTTCTCCAAAACTCCTCCTTTTTCCGACCATAGCCCGTCATGGTCCACTTTCATCCAACCACCTCATACCGATCCGTTGGTATAGGTGTAGGAAACATTCTCCACTTCATTTTTCTTTTAAAACTCAAAGTCTTTTAAAAACTTGCACAAGGTCTTAGGACAGTCTCCCAATTGTCCATATCCGAGGACTCGGCTATTCGAATAGTTTTAACACTCTGCAGAGGTAGCACGCTTTTACCCACATCCATCCGGCAACTCATCGTGTCTGCCACGTCTCGCCATACCAGGTGTATGCGAAGTAAGCCGCCGGCCATAGCCTCTTATTTGCTCATGCTAGTATAGGATCCTTCCCATATGACACTTTCCATCGACACCCAGTCCAGTTTCCCGTCAGAAACCCTAAGTGTGAGGACTCATAGTTTTGTCCGGCGGTTTATGGTGGAACCTTCTATCCTCCCCACCAACTTGTGTGAGGACCCGGGTCAGGGGGTAGGTCCTCGGACCATCCCCTCATGCATAACGGAGTCATCTCCGTCGATGAGGTATCCCATACTAATAAGAGCAAACTACATGACTAAGCCTTTTCCCATATGTGGTAAATGTGGTCGCACAGGGTAGATTGGTCGTCCATAGTACTAGGACACTGTGCATTTTTCATAAACATCACCATTTTTCCACTTCTCCATTCCAACACCGACATCTCGGCATTTCATAAACTCACAAGTAATTTCAAAGGAGTTTTGAATAAACAACATTTGTTTTCCCATCCTAAATTTATATAACTACTACATAGGTGGCAAAATAATTTCCATATACTTTTGAAATGGGTTTTATAAATCTTGCTTGAGAGTAAAACATGTTATGAAAGTAGATGCATATGTTTGTAGTGCAAGCTCAGAGAATAGCTTGCCTTGCTTGGCAAAGTGATCTTGCTCTTGTTCTTCAATTCAGCAAACTCTCCTTCCTCGATATATCCGACAACGTTCTCGTCTAATTAATAAACAAACAATGCAAACAATCACTAAGCTATACAAGCAATCATCTCAACATAACAATCATGAACATCACAATAGCTACTGCACACATCAAACCATACAATTTGGTTTTCAAATAATTGAATTAAACATTATTTAATTACTTCTAAATTATGGCAGAAACTTGTTGAACATGTTTAATTCCACAACTTGAGTTCTGTTGGTCACAAAAATACAAACTAAAATTCTATGGAAAGCTACTGATGTGTAGAAGACAACACAATTTGATTTGGATCAATTGGAGTTACTAAACTCCCTACACATTTGTTTGAATCCAGTAACTTAATAATCAAGTTTTAGCTACCAATTAAATTCTGTTGATCTAAAATTAAATCCTTTTAGGGGTAACTAAACATGGCTAAATGTGATCTAACAAAATTGGTCCTAATTCATTTGGGTTAACCATTAAACATATTTAAATGTTTGAGTGCAGAAGGGTGTTTAAACTTCAACTTAATACTAAACAAATACTACTGCACAATAATTCTACCAAAATTAGGGAAGCTAATACATGGCAGTACTAAGCTAGCAAAATTGGTTTGGAATTATTTGGACTAACAGAGTATCAGAAACAAACAAGTTTAGAATTTAAACCTTCTGTAGTATTTTTAATAATACTTTTTATTTATTTAATTAAATGGAATGAATCCAATTGGGTTGGTTAAACATTTCATAAGCTTTCCAGAACAATTGAGTTTGATTTATTTGGATTCCTAAATCTCGAGATATTGAATTTCAAAGTTGGATCCAGTACTGATTTCATATTTCCATTTTAAACAGAGAAATCCAGTTATGGATAATGTTTAAATCTCTGACTAGTGGGGCCTACATGGCAGCGGCACAGCGCGCGCGGGAAAATGATTTAAAACCTGACGAGCGGGGCCCGCCCGTCAGTCTCTCTCTCTCTCTTCTCTTCTAATCGAAGCGGTACGCGGCCGTTGATCAAAGATCGACGGCTCACGGAGCCCGCGATCATCGACGACCTAAAAGTGGCGTCGCCGGAGCTCCGGCGACGGCGAGGGTGGCCAGTGGGGGTACCTGGGTGGTCTAGGGACGGTGGAGATGATGCGGAACGACGGCGGCGGCGTGGGGAGAGCTCTGGTCGAGTGTCGCTTGCTGGGAGGGAGTGCAGCGTCCACGGCGAGCTGCTGCACTTCCGCGGCCACGGGCAGCACTCCGGCGAGCTCCTGGCGTCTCCCCTGTGCACGATACAGAGGGAAAAGGATGCGCTGTGAGGGCGGTGTCCAAAGGGAAGAGGGTACGGGCCAGAGAGGAGAGAAAGGGGCAGTGTGGCGTCGCGGCCACGACTGACCTCGGGCGACAGTGGCTGCGGCAGAGCACGGCGAATCAAGGGGAGAAGTGAGGGAGTGGGGCGGTGTGGTGCGAGGGACGTGGAGACGCGGCGTCCAACGGGGTCCGGACATGTTCTAGAAGCTCAGGCTCGAGTGGTGCGTGTCGAGGTGCAGTGAGCTGCGCGAATTTGGGCCGGCATCGCCGCGGCTGCCACGGCGGGTTGGGGTGGATTCGAGGCGAGGGAGGGCGTGAGTGCTCTCCTCTGCGGCGCCGCGGCTGCAGAGGCACGGAGCGAGGGAGAGCGCGGCCAGGGGGGGCCTGGGGAGCGCGGAAACGGCGGGGAACGGTCAGGGCGACACGGCGATGCGTCGGGGCGAGGGAGAGAGTGGACGACGCGTTCTTGCAGAACGCCCCCTGGATTCTTTTCTCCATTTACAACTAGGTCCTTCTCTGCTTCTTTTCTTCTTTCAATTCCAGCAGCAATTTCTGAATTTCTTTGAGGTACTTAAACATTTTAGAAAAATTCACAAATATTTGTGAGGCTTCCACATAGCATGTAGTAGCTCCACAAAATTTGGCATTTCCAAATAAAATGTTTTGAATCATTTTCTTTCATAGGGTTTTAATTATTGCATTTTGTTTATTTCAATTGTTTTTATTTTTGAATTTTAAAATAGGTGTAAAATATTATTTGGAAGAGATAAGTGATAAGGATGTAAATGAGATGTCTCATTAACCATTCCTCTGAATTTTGTTTGGAACAATTTTGAGTTTCTTATTTGTCACTTTTATTTTTCTTGTTTCACTTTTGCTTTTGTATTTCCTTTTTATTAATTCAAGCAACAAGCAACACAAGCAACAAGAATTAATTACCACAAGCAATAATTGACAAACAACACATAAAATCAACAAAAGTTTTTTGTTGGCTCTCATTTTTGGAATAATAATACTGATTAATATTTTTGGGATGTTACAAGCTACCCGCACCACCAACGACGGCGCTGCCCCTGCGTGCTCACCACCGGCAGTAGAGACGAGCTCCACCGTGAACCCGAGCCGCGCTGCTGAGGAGCACCGCCCGCGGCCCGCCGCCCCGCGCGAGGAGGCCACCGGAGGGGAAGAAGCATGGCGCCGCCGCCGCCGATGCCGCCCGGGCCAAGCCCGGCGACGCATGCCAACGACGGCCGCGGAGAAGCAAGGGAAGGCCGCGCTCGGGAGGCGGCGGCGGCGCGGCCGGGCGCCCGCGCGGGGGGCGACCCGGTCGCGAGAGAGGGAGAGAGCGGAGAGGGGGGGCCACGGCGCGCGGCCGGACGACGGCGCTGGCGCGGCGGCGCGGGCGCGGCGGCGGCTAGGGTTACGGGGAGGAAGAGGATGTCGTGAGCTTCCTCCAACAAACCCGATCTTTCCTTGTATTATGATGTATGGCCAGTTTTGTCCTTAGTTGTTATTGTCCAGAAATGTGGTGTACGGTTTCAGTGTTCTATCTATTGTTTACCAGAGAAGTAAAGGAGGTTTTCTTCTGCCGTACTGTCAGAGCCGGACGGTGATAGAAGATGGGGATGAGACGCTAGCTTGTGCACTCCCGCACAGTGGTATAGTATGATGATCAGGAATAGAAGATGGGGATGAGACGCTAGTTGGGGATGAGACGCTAGCCTGTTCGGTCGCACAGTTCGCACTGGGCCTTTGACGGGCTGTTTATAAAGCAGGAAGAATTATGTTTCTAGAAAGTAAAAGTATGAATACGGTGCTTCAAAGCGTAATCAGAAAAGAAACTACAAGCAGCAGCTGAGTCTCAAAGGGGTTCTCTTGATAAATTTTATTGTGAGGGATTCTCAAGCACAAGCAGCAGAAGTTGAGGCTCCTAATATTGCGGATGATCCTAATATTGGTGATGAAAGTGAGGATCTTAATATTGACAATGATCCTAATATTGGTGATGAAAGTGAGGATCCTAATGTTGACGATGATCCTAATATTGGTGATGAAGGTAATATTGCCGACGATACCAATACTTCTTTTCATCCTGATATATTTGATCCAAGAACTTGGGATGGACTTGATCAAAAAATGATTGTTATTTTACTGCAAAAGGGCCCAAAAGAGACTTGTCCATTGAGCATGGTCCCAAAGGCAAATTATCCAGAAGATTTACTACATTATCATACACTAGGGAGCTCTCAAATGGAGAAAAGTGTGGCAGAATGGCTCGTATATAACAAAGACTTGACAAAATATTTTGTTTTTGCTGCAAAACTATTAAAAAGGGACGTGTGAGAGGCAGTTAGCTAATGTGTTTCTGTGACTGGGTTCATCTTAGTGAGAGACTCAGAGAGCATGAAACTAGCAGAGTGAAGGGGATCGTAGACAGAAAACAAAAAATTTCCTACCGACGATAACCATAAACTAGCCAAGATCTAACTATGCAGATATACTATACGAAGGAGGACGGAGTACATACCCTTGTAGACCGAAAGCGGGATTACGTTCCCGCACAAACGTTGCCGATGAAGCCGACGAAGCCGACCTCAAGGTCGTGTAGAGGAAGTAGTCGTACTCCCAGCGCCACACGTGTAGCGCCTCGTAGTTCCACACACGTGCGGTGTAGATGACGACCTCCGAGCTCCAGATCCAGCAGAGCAGCGGAAGTAGAAGATTGGATCTCGAAGCACGGCGGTGTGCGTAAGGTGGAGAGACTTCTCTCCTCGTACGTAGCTCCAGAAACGGAACCACGCTCAAGGTAGGAGAGAAGAAGAAGGAAGAAGGGATGAATTTCCAAGGCATGGAGCACTCCTATATAAAGGGAAGGGGGGAGGCCAACCTCCTTGGCTCCCCCATGTGGGACTAAACCCCACATGGGGGTGCGCCGGCCATGGGGAGCCGCCGGCCCTGGTGGGCCCCATTCGGCCCATCCAGGCCGGCTGGCCCCCCCCCCTTTTTTTTCCTTTTCTTTTTGGGAGTTTTTCCCTAATGGGCTTCTAAGGCCCATATAGGTTTTAATGCCTTTTAAATTCGAATTTAATTAAATAAAAAATATATTTAATCATCAATAACACTTATTAATATTAAATACATATTATTTAATTCATTCGGACTCCGAAAACATATTTCGTTGCCTCCGATCAACATCGGACATGTTCCGGAACGCTTCCGGAGTTCCCGGTTTCTTTCTCTCTTATATCCAATCTAATCGTCACCTACCCTTAAGTGTGTTACCCTACGGTTCGGGACCACACAGACATGAACGAGACACATTCTCCTATCAATGACTAACAGCGGGGTCTGGATACCCGTGATAGCCCCTGTGCATCCACGAAAGACCTTTTATCGTTTGAACCTTTAGACGTCCAGTCTCATCCTCTTGCCTGTCGATACTTAGATTGTCCGAGCATCGTTCTCCGGTATCACGATTACCGAGCATGACCTCATCATCGACAAATCTATCTTTACTCGTCTGTGATATTACATCCCCGTGACCTAGTCACATGCTTGCAAGCTTATTGATGTAATCTCACCGAGTGGGCCCAGAGTATCTGTCCTGCTATTTGGATTGGCAATTCCCGCTCTTGATCACTCGCTTCTACTGCTTCCTTCCGATACCCGAAAGTGTCACCTTTATTGTCATGCTATATAAGACATGCCGTTTGATGCGATCAGCCGCATCTTCCAGAAGCAGAGATTTGATATGATCTCACAGTCGAAGGTATGAACACTACGTTTCTATATTTTGGGTATGTCCATCAAATCATTCACCCAATGATATGACTCCGTTGTTAACCGACGCCATTGTCCATGATCAGGAAACCTTGATCATCTGTTACCCAACGAACTAGTTAAATAGAGGCTACTAGGGACCTGGTTGTTTTCATACCACACGTGTATTAATGTTTCCGCGTAATACAGTTATAGCATGGTATTTAAAACATATTATGAACAATTGAGATATGACAAATAAAATCACTTTATTAATTGCCTCTAGGGCATATCTCCAACAGTCTCCCACTTGCACTAGAGTACAATTTAATCTAGTTTACAAATTGGTAAAAGCCTAACACCTATAGCATCTCGGTGTTCTTCATGCTTGTCTCGTGGAAGAGGTTTCGTCAGCGGATCTGCAACATTCAGGTCCGTGTGTATTTTGCTAATCTTTACATCGCCTTCCTTGACGTACTGCCGTATGACATGGAAGCGTCGGAGAATATGTTTGGCGGTGGAGTGAGACCTTGGTTCCTTCACGTTGGCAATGACCCCTGTGTTGTCGCAGTAGATGTTCACAGGGTCTTGCGCACTCGGGAACACTCCAAGCTCGATGACGAACTTCCTCAGCCAAACAGCTTCATTTGCAGCATCCGCAGCAGCAATATACTCCGATTCCATTGTAGATTGGGCTACTATGGGTTGCTTCCCACTTCTCCAGCTCACAGCGCCTCCATTCACCTTAAACACATAACCTGTTTGCGATTTCGAGTCATCTGGATCTGTGCAGAAACTTGCATCAACGTAACCTGTTACGCCAAGTTCCTCTTCACAGCCTCCATAAACAAGAAACATGTCCTTGGTATACTTAAGATACTTCAGTATGTTCTTAACAGCTGTCCAATGATCCTTGCCAGGATTACTCTGGAATCGACTCGTCAGACTGAGAGCCAATGCCACATCGGGTCGAGTACTTAACATGGCATACATGATCGATCCTATAGCCGAAGCATATCGAGTGCCATCCACCTCGGCCTTTTCAAGAGCCGTCTGTGGACACTGAGCCATGCTCAATGTTTTTCCCTTGACAACTGGCACAAGACCTTTCTTTGCCAAATGCATATCGAACTTCTTCAATATCTTGTCAAGGTAAGTACTTTGACATAACGCTAGTAGGCGCCTGGGTCTATCACGATAGATCTTAATGCCTAATACGTATGCAGCTTCTCCTAAGTCCTTCATCGAAAATTTACTGTTTAAATATTCCTTCACGCTTTTCAGAAGTTCCACATCATTCCCAATTAGTAATATATCATCCACATATAGAACTAGGAATGCAACTGAGCTCCCACTCATTTTCTTATAAATGCAGGTTTCTTCCACATTTTGGACAAATCCAAAACCTTTGATCACCTCATCAAAGCGAAGATTCCAGCTCCGAGATGCTTGCTTCAGTCCATAAATGGAACGCTGAAGTTTGCATACTTTGCCAACATTCTCTGGACTGACAAAACCTTCAGGTTGTACCATATACAACTCTTCCTCAATGTTGCCATTTAGGAACGCTGTTTTGACATCCATCTGCCATATCTCATAATCATGATATGCAGCTGTTGCTAGCAAAACCCGAATAGACTTTAGCATCGCTACCGGTGAAAACGTTTCATCGTAGTCAATTCCATGAACTTGTCGGAAACCTTTTGCGACAAGCCGAGCCTTATAGACGGTTACATTACCGTCAGCATCAGTCTTCTTCTTAAAGATCCATTTATTCTCGACGGCCTTGCGCCCTTCGGGAATCTCCACCAAAGTCCATACTTTGTTGTCATACATGGATCCTATTTCGGATTTCATGGCTTCAAGCCATTTCTCGGACTCGGGTCCTTCCATTGCCTCTTTGTAGTTCGTAGGTTCGTCTTGTTCAATTAACATGACGGTGCAAACAAGATTGCCGTACCACTCAGGGGTTGTACGGGTTCTTCCAGACCTACGAGGTATGATAGCCTCCTCGACATTTTCTCCCACTCCATCTGTTATGGAGGACGGTTCAGGAACAGTTTCCGTTGCGCCACTCGGAATTTCGAGTTCAGGATCAACTATCTCGTCGAGGTCTATTTTCCTCCCACTTACTCCTTTAGCGAGAAACTCTTTCTCGAGAAAGGTGCCGCTCTTTGCGACAAACGTTTTGCCCTCGGCTTGGTGGTAGAAGGTATATCCTATGGTTTCCCGCGGATATCCTACAAAGACGACCTTCTCCGATTTCGATTCGAGTTTGTCGGCTGTAGTTTCTTAACGTACGCCTCACAACCCCAAACCTTCAGGAACGACAACTTCGGTTTCTTGCCATGCCATATCTCATACGGTGTCGTTGCTACGGATTTGGATGGAGCCCTATTTAAAATGAATGCGGCTGTTTCTAACGCATATCCCCAAAACGATACGGCAAGTCGTAAGAGACATCATAGACCGCACGCTATCTAATAAAGTACGATTACGTCGTTCGGACACACCGTTGCGTTGGGTGTCCCGGCAGGCGTAAGCTGTGGTACAATTCCACAGGCCTTCAGATGTGTGCCAAACTCAAAACTCAAATATTCGCCACCACGATCAGATCGGAGGTGTTTAATTTTCTTGTTGAGTTGATTTTCAACTTCACTCTGAAATTCTTTGAACTTTTCAAACGTTTCAGACTTGTGTTTCATTAAATAGATATACCCGTATCTACTCAAATCATCAGTGAAGGTTACAAAATAACGATAACCATTGCGTGTCGACACGCTCATTGGACCGCACACATCTGTATGTATTACTCCCAATAAGTCCGACGCCCGTTCCATAAATCCGTTGAACGGTGTCTTGGTCATCTTGCCCATAAGGCATGGTTCGCAAGTGTCAAGAGATCCAAAATCTAGTGACTCCAAAAGTCCATCAGAATGGAGTTTCTTCATGCGTTTTATACCAATATGACCGAGACGGCAATGCCACATGTACATGGCGGTATCGTCACTAAGTTTAATCCTTTTGGCATCTACGTTATGGATGTGAGTGCTACTATCGAGATTCAACAAGAATAAACCATTACTCTCAGGAGCATTAACATAAAAGACATCATTCATCGAAATAGCACAACCATTTGATACTGAATTGAACGAATATCCATCTTGCAACAAGCAAGATCCACTGATAATGTTTACACTCAAAGCCGGTACAAAATAACATTTATTTAAAACCAAAACTAATCCCGATGGTAGATGTAGAGGGAGCGTGCCGACGGCCACCACGTCAACTTTTGATCCATTGCCGACGCGCATCGTCACCTCGTCCTTCGCCAGGCGCCTTTTATTCCGCAACTCCACCTGTGAGTTACAAATATGAGCAACAGAACCGGTATCAAATACCCATGCATTACTCCGAGCGCTAGTAAGGTAAACATCTATAACATGTATATCAAATATACCTTTCTCTCTTCCGACAATCTTGCCGGCCTTCTTGTCTTCTAGGTACTTGGGGCAGTTGCGCTTCCAGTGACCATCTCCCTTGCAGTAGAAGCATTCCACGCCGGTTTGGGACCAGGTTTGTTAGCCTTAGATTTGGCAACGTGTTTGCCATCCTTCTTGGGCTTCCAGTTCTTCCTTCCCTTGCCGCCAGATTTCTTAAAATCGACGGTCTTGTTGACCATCAACAGCGTGTGCTCCTTCTTGATTTCCACCTCAGCAGTCTTGAGCATCACGAACACCTCAGACAGGGACTTAGCCATGCCCTGCATGTTGTAGTTCATGACGAAGCCTTTGTAGCTAGGAGGCAACGATTGCAGCACCCTATCAATCGCCAGCTCATCAGGAATCTTGCATTCCAGAGCGTTCAGGCGTTGAACGTAGCCAGACATTTTGACCACGTGCTCGCTCACACTGCTATGCTCTTCCATTTTGGCTGAGAAGAAGAGCTCAGAAGCTTCATACCTCTCAGCCTTAGCCTGCGGCGCAAAGACAGCCTTGAGATCAGAAATTATCTCAAAAGCACTCATCTTCTCAAAGCGCTTTTGCAGGTCGGCTTCCATGGCGTAGAGCATGCCACTCTGGACAAAGGAGGAATCCTCCGACTTGGTCTGATAGACCTTCTTCTCGTCATCGGAGGCGTCGTCTGCAGGAGGGTCACCTAGGGCGGCTTCAATGACGTAAGCCACCTTGTGGGGAGTGAGGAGGATCCTCAGGTTGCGGAACCAGGACATGAAGTTCGACCCATTGGTCTTAAGCTTTTCTTTCTCAAGGAACAGGCCAAGGTTAAAGGTGGGGCGAGACATCTACAATGGAATTTGCAAAACATAAGACGTTTGTTCATAATAAAATATGGGTTCAAGTTTTAGTAAAATAAAACTACAAGAACTCCCACTCAAAACGAACATCCCTCGCATCGTTTTAGTGATTACACGATCCTAATTCATTACACTACCCCGATCGTCACGGCCGATAGCATAACTTCAAAAGTGGACATCGCTATGTCGATCACAACTACTTTGTGACTCGTGCTTAACCTTTCGGTCATGTGTTCCGAGGCCATGTCTGTACATGCTAGGCTCGCCAAATAAACCTATAGCGTATTGCTTGTGCAACGTGGCTTACACCCACGTTATGCGAACGCAGATACGTCTGACACCCGATCGTCACGGCCTGCCTCGTATCGGAGAACTTTCGGTGGTGCACGCTAAAGGGAGAACACTATTTGGTATTTTAGGAGGGATCATCTTATATTACTACCGCCGTGTAACTAATATATAACCATATATATACACAATATAAGATGCACTCAATCTACATAACATCTAAATGAAATGTAATGCGACATGATATGGTCTCCTCCGCGCCGATGGTCTTCTTCGCGCCAACAGTTTTATAAACAATTTAATAAACCTACCTTGACCATATCACATTGCCCCTGCAAAATAAAGTTAGACGCTTTCTACTTTATCTTTTGCATATTTTACGTGGCTGCTAGGGCTTCGCACAAGAACCGTTTCTTACCTACGAATACAACCACAACAGCGATAAGACAATTGTCTCTATTACACCCCTTTCGGGGCCCTCCATTGTAAATGCAATATCAACTATTGTAGGAGATACAGACACCCGCCAGCCACATATACGGTACAAGCCGTATGTCAAGTGTGGAACCAGTCTCGCGTAAGAGTACGCGTAAAGTCGGTCCGGGCCGCTTCATCCCACAATGCCGCGATATAAACAGTACACACGAGAGGGTAACAAATGTAGAATCGATGCCCACATTCAACATGTGTTCTAACCGTATAGAAATATCTACGCATAGATCGGCTCTGATACCACTGAAGGGGATCGTAGACAGAAAACAAAAAATTTCCTACCGACGATAACCATAAACTAGCCAAGATCTAACTATGCAGATATACTATACGAAGGAGGACGGAGTACATACCCTTGTAGACCGAAAGCGGGATTACGTTCCCGCACAAACGTTGCCGATGAAGCCGACGAAGCCGACCTCAAGGTCGTGTAGAGGAAGTAGTCGTACTCCCAGCGCCACACGTGTAGCGCCTCGTAGTTCCACACACGTGCGGTGTAGATGACGACCTCCGAGCTCCAGATCCAGCAGAGCAGCGGAAGTAGAAGATTGGATCTCGAAGCACGGCGGTGTGCGTAAGGTGGAGAGACTTCTCTCCTCGTACGTAGCTCCAGAAACGGAACCACGCTCAAGGTAGGAGAGAAGAAGAAGGAAGAAGGGATGAATTTCCAAGGCATGGAGCACTCCTATATAAAGGGAAGGGGGGAGGCCAACCTCCTTGGCTCCCCCATGTGGGACTAAACCCCACATGGGGGTGCGCCGGCCATGGGGGAGCCGCCGGCCCTGGTGGGCCCCATTCGGCCCATCCAGGCCGGTTGGCCCTTCCCCCTTTTTTTCCTTTTTCTTTTTGGGAGTTTTTCCCTAATGGGCTTCTAAGGCCCATATAGGTTTTAATGCCCTTTAAATTCGAATTTAATTAAATAAAAAATATATTTAATCATCAATAACACTTATTAATATTAAATACATATTATTTAATTCATTCGGACTCCGAAAACATATTTCGTTGCCTCCGATCAACATCGGACATGTTCCGGAACGCTTCCGGAGTTCCCGGTTTCTTTCTCTCTTATATCCAATCTAATCGTCACCTACCCTTAAGTGTGTTACCCTACGGTTCGGGACCACACAGACATGAACGAGACACATTCTCCTATCAATGACTAACAGCGGGGTCTGGATACCCGTGATAGCCCTGTGCATCCACGAAAGACTTTTATCATTTGAACCTTTAGACGTCCAGTCTCATCCTCTTGCCTGTCGATACTTAGATTGTCCGAGCTCATTCTCCAGTATCACGATTACCGAGCATGACCTCATCATCGACAAATCTATCTTTATTCGTCTGTGATATTACATCCCCGTGACCTAGTCACATGCTTGCAAGCTTATTGATGTAATCTCACCGAGTGGGCCCAGAGTATCTGTCCTGCTATTTGGATTGGCAATTCCCGCTCTTGATCACTCGCTTCTACTGCTTCCTTCCGATACCCGAAAGTGTCACCTTTATTGTCATGCTATATAAGACATGCCGTTTGATGCGATCAGCCGCATCTTCCAGAAGCAGAGATTTGATATGATCTCACAGTCGAAGGTATGAACACTACGTTTCTATATTTTGGGTATGTCCATCAAATCATTCACCCAATGATATGACTCCGTTATTAACCGACGCCATTGTCCATGATCAGGAAACCTTGATCATCTGTTACCCAACGAACTAGTTAAATAGAGGCTACTAGGGACCTGGTTGTTTTCATACCGCACGTGTATTAATGTTTCTGCGTAATACAGTTATAGCATGGTATTTAAAACATATTATGAACAATTGAGATATGACAAATAAAATCACTTTATTAATTGCCTCTAGGGCATATCTCCAACACAGAGAACATGTCACAAATATGACTTCATGGTATGACTTCCGTCTTAGGTTTGATAAGAATCAAACAATTGACAAAGTTGCTCAGAGAGAACTTGAAAGGAAAGGGAGCATTGGAGAAAACTTCTGTTTAGGATTCTTTTGATTGTGAAATTTCTTGCGGAACATAACTTAGCATTTCGTGGCAGTAATAGCAAGGTGTACGAAGACAGCAATGGCAATTTCTTAGGTCTGGTTCAAATGTTGGCTGAATTTGACCCGATTATGAAAGAGCATATTGACCGCATCACCAATGAAACAATTCGTGATCATTATCTTGGTCCTTCCATCCAAAATGAGTTGATAAATTTGCTCGCTGTTGCAATAAGGTCTGTGATCATCGGAAAGATAAAAGAAGCAAAGTAATTTTCTGTTATACTTGACTGTACTCCAGATGCAAGCCATGAAGAGCAAATGTCTTTGATAATAAGGTATGTTGATACATCTTCAGGTTCTGCTTGCATTCAAGAATCGTTCTTAGGATTTTTGGTTGTGAAAGATACCACTGGGGAAGGATTGTGTGATGCACTAGCAGAGAAATTGAAGAGTCTTGACCTTGATATAGGCAATGTGAGAGGGCAGGGATATCATAATGGGTCGAATATGAAAGGAAAACGTCAAGGGGTACAAAGAAAGTTTTGGATATAAATCCAAGAGCCTTTTATTCTGCTTGTGGTTGTCATAGTCTGAATTTGACACTATGTGTTATGGCAAATTCTTGTCATAAAGCAACATAATTTTTTGGAGTTGTTCAGCGCATCTATACAACATTTGCTAATTCCACTAAGAGGTGGCAAATTCTTAAAGATAATATTACAGGATTGACTCTCAAGTCATTGTCATCTACTCGTTGGGAGAGTCGTGTTGACAGTGTTAAGGCCATAAGATTTCAAATTTCAGGAGTAAGAGAGGCTTTGTTAGAAGTGGCTGAAAGTGATAAGGATCCATTGTCTAGTAGTCAAGCTCAATCATTGGCAAAACATGAACTTGTTGACTGCGAATTTCTATCATCATTAATCATCTGGTATGACATATTATCTACTATCAATATGGTCAGCAAGCATCTACAGTCAAAGGATATGCTTATTGATATTGCAATTGAGTCTGTACAGGGGCTGATTTCATTTTTCACTAAGTACAGAGATAATGCAAAAGAAATTGCAACGCAGATGGATATTCCTCCAGAGTTCCGCACCAAGCGTAAAATTAAAAGAAAAAGACATTTTGATGAGGAAGCAAATGATGCGTCTATTGATTTACCATCTGCAGAGGAGTCATTCAGGGTCAACTATTTTATACCTATTGTTGATCAAGCTATAGCTTCACTTAACATGAGATTTGAACAGTATCAAGGGTATGAAAAAATATTTGGTTTCTTGTTTACTTCAGATAGGCTGCAATCCATGGATGATGATAGTTTGTCGGCTGCTTGCACTAATCTTGAGAATGCACTTAAGATTCCAGAACATGAAGATGAACATGGAAATAAGATTAAAGAGCAAAAAGATATCGATGGAGCGGAATTGTTTGTTGACTTGATCTTTTTTCAGGATTTTCTTGAGAAATCCATGGGTCCTATTGATATTTTGAACTTTTTGAAGAAGCGCCCCTATTATCCTGTTGCTAATATTGCATACAGAATTTTGTTAACAATTCCTGTTACGGTTACATCGGCGGAAAGGAGATTTTCCAAACTCAAGTTGTTGAAATCTTACTTGCGTTCTACTATGACGCAAGAAAGGCTCAATGGATTGGTGACAATAGCACTTGAAAATGATATCCTAGACAAGATTAATTATGAAGATATAATTGAAGATTTCGTTTCAAGAAATACCAGATGCTTTTTAGTAGAACATGAGGTTAGTGAACATGAGGTTATTTTATGGCTGGAGTATTTACCTATAAGTAGAATTAATGTTTGATATGTCTAGATATTGTGAAAAACACATATTGGTGTTATGTTATAAAGTGAAAGTGTGTTTTAGTTACTATTGTAATGCGATTTTTTTAAAAGTTTAGGGCCCCGTTTTGCGTTTCGCACAGGGCCCCGAATTTCTGGAGACGGCCCTGGTATGATCGGCCAACGTGATATGTGTCACGCCCCGAGACCCGGCCCGGTAGAATGACAGCCGCCGCGTGCCTATAGACCCGAAAGTCTATACACACCAAGGAAAAAAATAGCGTGCTATCAAAATAGCGTGGCCCCCTCCAGAAGCTATACAAGATATAGCGTGATATAGCGAAGTTACATATAAAATAGCGTGATGAAAAAGTTGTAAGAAATAGCCCAAATATTAAGGATTTCAGCACTAATTTTTTTTCCAGAAACAATACATGCATAACCAGGTAACCATATTCAAATGTCAAGGCCAAATCCATGGCACGAATACAAATATGAGGCTTAAAACCATGAAAAAGTAATAAACTAAAAGATAAATATTTTAAACTTTAATCAGAATCATTGAAATCATCTTCGGAATAACTAGAAGAACCACCAGATTGCCCGCCATCATCATCACCTAACGTTATTTCCAGACTTTTTGTTAGCGTAGCTATAACGTTACCACGTTTAGTGTGGTTTCGAGCGTATAAGACGAAAATAGCGCCGTAGCGTCAACTTTAGGCTAAATATAGCGTAGCCTCTCCAAATACGCTATATCGTGCTATTAACCGGGAAATAGCGTGCTATTTTTTTCGTTGATACACACAAGGCGTAGAGAAGCAGGATAAACTAGCATAGTGGATCTCAACAGCTCATCTATTCATTTTACAAGATTAATACATTTACATGGATAAATAAGTTCTCTATTCGCATCCCACCCACTGGTCCAGCCTACTCCTCGGATGACGACGACTTCTGCTGCGAACTCTGATCACACAAAAACAAAGTGAAACAAGGGTGAGTACGATAAATCATACTCAGCAAAACAATTCATACACTTTCATATACTTTGTAAAATACACTAGGTTTTCGAAATACAAGTAAATCATTTGTGTGGTTAAGTTCTTAGTCAAATTAGAAATCATGGTGCCACACATGAAAGTGAGTTTCCCTACCGGGAATCACAGGGGTGAAATTCCACACTTTTACACTCTTAAGAGGGGTACTCCGACATCGACAGCCTCGACCAGCACCACACAGGCGCCAGAACGAGCAGAGCCCTTTTACCCGCTCAGACACCAGACACCTTGGCCTACTCATGTCGATCGCTCTTACGGATCCATCACCGACACTTTCCATTCAAGGGCCGCCCCTCGCGGAGAACTCAGACAGTCCCATACCTGTACTACGACCGGTACAATGCGATCACCTTCGTAACACCGAGTTTTGCTTTACGAAAACATTGCATATTATTTCCATGTCGACTATACGTGCTAAGCCCGGCTCGTACCGGTGGCTCCTACGGATCCATCACCGTAACGACACCAGCGCATTAGCCCCGTAAATCAACACAAAGCTCGTACCACTCAGGGTACCACGCATCTTAACATCAAAGCATACAATACAAAATATATGAGAGGTATGAGCAGCTTGCCTCGGTTAGATGAGTCGTAGCTCTCAAAAATATAAAAGACGTTGGTCATCTCTGATATTCTTGGCGGCTCCAGGTACTAGCTAAGATCGGCAGATCGGCATATACGCATATGCCAACACCATACGTAGCCAGAAGAATACCGCCATCGGACCTCCATAGAAAGCCACCATAGAACCCTCTAATCGCCGGCCATATCCTGGCAGCGAGCGGTCGCCGCTCTCACACGGCCGACGCCCTCTCCAAACAGCAGCACCTCCCGATATTGTGTAATCCTCTCAGCACGTAGCATCCCAAATACTCTCTTCTAACTCTCTAGCTCATGCCGGCAAGCTCGGACGCTCTCATCGCCGCCATCGCCGCTAGAATCACCATCATCGCCAGCACCGGCGTCGTCTCACCGGCGTCGCTCTCTAATTTTCCTCTCTGACACTCTCTCTAGCTAGTCATCTGTGTTTCACTCTGATCAGACGGTGTGGCGAACTGAAGCTGGGCTGCTCTGGCGTCTAAGTATCTATCCGCTTGCCGCTTAACCAGCTAAATATCTAGGCCATGCCGCTCCGTCGCTGAAAGAAATATCTGCCGACGACCTTGCATGAGCCAAAGGGGTCACCCAGTACACGTGTCCGCTGCTCACAGGCTGCTACCGTGCACATCTCCACGTTGGAAGGAAAAGGGTGACTAATCCACTAGTAGGGTGCCACGTTAATCCTTGCTGACATATTCCCTCACGCCACGCATGGTGAGGATCATCTATGCATGCATGTACGAAGAAGCAACCTGGCTATTTTACTATGGAATGCATGCACTAGTACTAGTTAGCTCGGCACATGTACAAACAAATCTGCTTTTAACTCTAAGATTATATCTCCACTAATTTTTCTATTGCATGCATCTAATTTAAACATAAGAGACTAGCAAAATTAAAACAATCAAAAAGCTAATTACATTCAATCAAAATATTTAATCTACTCAAAATTCAGGGTATTACAATATGCGTCCCTTTATCCCGCTACCATTACAACTCCTCGGCTGCTTGCGTAAATTTTGCATACGAAGTAATTCACATTCACGTGATAACTTTTGCGGACTATGTAAAAAAAAGTTGTATATTCTTTTCAGCCAACTGAGGCGCTTCTCGAGTTTTCAGTGAATTGCCTGAACAAGGCTAAAAAACAGAATTTCCTGTGTCCCAGAATATAAATGTCTTATATTGTGAGATGGAGGAATACCATTTAAGGCACTTTCAAGTGGCAGATTTCGTGTTCGCAAGAAAAAATGGCAGCAGGTTTCAATTTTATATGCCATCCATGAGTAAACTTCTGAACGGAAACCAATGACCAAGAAAACTAATCGGGCATGAGCAATATGCAAGGGATCCAGTCAGAAGTCAGAATGGCACACGGGCAAGCAAAGTGACATATCAAATCTCTGACATCATGTGCCCAGCACACATGATGTCACAGAATTTGAAGATCAACAGCATAATCACTTTTTTCTGCTCCATTAGGATCGAAATTCAGAACCTTCCAGTTGACGGAATATGAACAACAATTTTCCTTAACATACATACAACAAGGGGCAAAAGCAAGCAGAAACCTTGGAACAAAATGGTTTCTATGCTTGTGACCATCCTTCCTAATTTCGATCTCACGAGGAACAGATCTGTTCCCCTTTCTGATTTCTAGAAGACCTGCTGTCAAATACATTCCCCTATCGAATCTAGGGAATATAAAGGGTTAACTAAATACTCGAGCTGGTGTGAAGCTTGAACTTCGCACCACAATAACTAATATGGAACTTCTACTTCGTCACCTTGACGTCAATTAGTGAATCTGGTTTCGTTTCGGGGCCAACGCAATCAATGGTAGTGCTCCCTATCCGACCGGGAGGCCAGTACCGGAAAATGGATCTTCCCAGTATGTTCTTTGCAGGAAGCGGACCCCTGAAAATAAATGGTGCATTTGTACAGGCTAATTAAGAAATTATAACGAGTAAGCAGTGACTTGAAAAACAAAACTGCGGAAGGATCGATGAAGTTGACAAAATTACCACACATGGGAATCATAACTATTATTTCGGTTATCTCCCATTACAAAAACTGCATTTTCAGGTACTTCCTGCAAGGAAAACATAGAATAAAGATGGTTAGCTAGCTCAAAAGACCATCATGACCTAAAAGAACCAACCCGAGTTCAGGTTCATGCATTCATCTATGTGTAAATAATAGTCACAACATGCATACAACATAAGACATTGTTTCTGATGTGATATATTTTTCTACAAGGATTGTAAGAAATATCAATCATAATTACTCATGCAAATTATTTTGGCAGGCACCATGCTCTGCGACTGCAAGATGAAATTATTATTTCTGTGAATCAACTTATTTGGGGTTAGTACCAAATATGATTTGGCACAATATTTAAGCAAAAAATTAACTAAGTTGACCATATTTAAGGAAAAAATGAACTAAGTAATGCCGCTTCTTTGACACGATTTGGACTTCGGACTGCCTGGCAATCCAGGGTTGGCCTCACCAACCCACCTTGCCAGCTCTGCAAATGTCAACCTGAAACGGCAAGTTACATTCTCTGCGAGTGTCGTTATTCCAACATATCTGACCACGCCGGCTTCCTGGTTGCCGTGCCCATCCCTTATGCAAAATCTTGGCACTGGTCGGCAAACTGTACTCCAATACTGGCATGCCATCGCTGGTACACCGAATAACTCCCTAAGGAGCTCGAAGCAGTCATCACTTTGATCCCTTGGGAAATTTGGAAGGAGCAGAATGCAATGGTCTTCAACAACAAATCTTCTATGCCGGCGGTGCTATTCCAAAGAATTAGAGATGATGGCAGGAACTGGATGTTCGCGGATGCTAAGAACCCAACGTAAATTACAAGGGTCTCAAGTCTTTTTTTTTCTTTTGTTTGCTCGGCTTCAGCCGCTTGTTTGCTCCTCCTATATCAATATACATGTCAAAGCTTTTGCCTCGTTTCAGAGAAAAAAAACAGTGACGGCAAGAACTAAGTAAGGCCAAGTTAATCACTGTTTTCCCAAAATCTCTTAGTTGACCCAGCCTCTTCCACTAGACATCCAAGGAAATGCACTGACAGAGACCGGGCATGGGTGCTGCCTCAGCCACTACATAAAAAAAACGTCTGGATTTCAACCTTGACCCAGTTAAGGGTGCTCTTGAGCCATCTTGACCGCAACCTGTAAGCATTTGCATCTCTTTTCCCCCTTTAGCCCGACTCATGTAAGTGGCCGGTATAAAAAACTGAGAAGAGGGAGATGCAGAAAATAGAGTCCAAACTGGCAGACATGTAGTCGAACTTGGTTCAATATCACCTGGATCGAGTTAGCGGATAAAGCAGGTGGTTTCAATAGTTTGACAAGAAGGTTTGAAAGTTAAAACTTGAAGTAGGCCTTGCACTGTTCAGGATTGGAAGTGGACTTTTTTCCTTTAGCTGTAGAAATATATGGATACTTGGATAGTGTGCTTACCAAAATCTAAGGAGAACTACAAATATGGGTTGAGGTTTTAGTGGCACTCAGTAGATAGATGTACAATACAGCTCCCATCCCCAGTTTTTGTTCGAAAAGGAGGAACACACAAATATGACCCAAACACAATAATCAATGTGACAAAAAAATAAGAACAATATCTCAACCTCGAAAAAAAATAAGAACAATATCTCTGGAAGGTCAAATGGTCCTTCTAACATGCCAAACAAAAAATTGTTTCTGAGATAAATCAACAATATCTCCTAGAAAAGGTGTCATAAAAGGATATAATTTATGTAGAGTTCTCATATATCGTTCATTTGCAGTGTAAGAAATGTTTTACCACTGGGTTCATGTCATAAGAAGGCGGCTCAAGGATGAACTCTTCATTTCTAGCCTCACCATTCACAACTAGTTTTCCTTTATGAACCTGCAGCATAACAGGTAAGGAACATTAAGACTTTTTATTTTGAGAATTTCTGCTATTTCCATGAGAAATAACTACTCCAAATAAAGTTTCCAGCAAATTAATAACCCGTACAGCTATTCAAATTTAAACTAACTTATAACAGAAGAAAATCACTTTAGTTTGAGCTACCAAGGGCGACTTTTTTCACATGTGCATTATGTTTATATTTTCTCATCCTTATCTGTGTTTCCTATGTGACTCCTCAAGATTGCAGATACACAGTTATGCTCCACTTTTCAATTTGCATTAACTGTAACCTGACCCCTGGTTGGTTCTGCAACATGAAAATACTTGGCCATATGGGGTATAGTCACTTTTTGATTCTTTGATGCTATTTATTCAAATTATTCTCCACTGTTAGCATGTTTTATCCTAATTAGTTTCTTGGTAGCACTTTATTTGTTTATACACAAGATGACTTTGATTACCTAAAAAACAAAATAACCAAGATAACTTTGAGTAATGAATGTCTTCACTGGAATACTAAAAGCAACTGGTCAATTAAACAAGCAGCCAGAACTGTTGCCTGGTGATACTAATAACATCCTAACCAGTGGGCTGGAAACATTATCTTGTTCAAACTTAAGAAGAAAAACACAACATACATGATTTTATGGATAGAAAGCAAATAAGATCTACATCAGTGAAGAGATGTAGGTATTCACCTAAAAGTTTACTTGTGGTTCGGAAACTAACCTCAACAATATCTCCCGCCCTGGCAACTACTCTTTTGATGAAAACATCATTATCAGTATACCCGACCTCCTGAACAGGAAGAGTGACAATTTCATATCAGGAAACAGCGTATATCATCTGGAAACGCTGCACATGAGGACGATTTGTAAGTACCTGTAGCACTGGCGGGCTTTTGAAGATTACGATATCATTTACACAAGGTTTCCGAAAGTAGTATGTAACCTGAGAAATATCGGTTGGTAAATCTATGCGGTGAAGTGAATAGAAAATTTCTTAGTTCATAAAATATCAAAAACTCCAACATAAACAAGAACATAATGATTGAAGGTGCCATAGTGGTCTACAGAATTATCTTGCATATTTGGATGACCTAGATAGCATTATGTGCTGCTCTACAAACTCCTAGAGCCAGAACATCCTGTCATGATGACCACACGTACTTTGGACTAAGGATCATCCAGGGGCGTACCCAGGTTATGGTACCAGGGGTCACATGACACCGGGTAAAAATGGTTTTCTTTGGTATATTTCATCGATTTATAGTGTGTGACACCCCTAAATGTAAGTAAAAATTACGTGTGAAATAAAGTGACACCGGCTAATTTCGCTCTAGGTCCGCCCCTGGGATCATCTAATAGCTTGGTGCAATTGATGAAGATCCTTACTTCCAGGCCTTTTACAGAGATTTTCTATGTAGTCAATAGTTATCACATAGTTTTCAACCAATCAAAATATGGTCTAAGTCTAAGTGAATTATATCCCGAGTAAATAGCTTCATATCACAACTTCTATATTGTTGGCAGGAGACATACATAGCATATATCAAAGCATATTATTAGCTAACCCAAGATGATTTGTCCTTACATATTACATTCATACACAACTAAAATTTCAATCTTGCCAAAAAAAAAGAAAATTTTAGATCTGTTAGATAGACAACAGAACACATAATAAGTCCTAACTAAAAATTATCACTAGTACATATTTTCCAATTATATTTGCATCTGTTAAGATCCCATCCAATAATACAACAATAAACCAGCCATTGCCTGAAATCCTAGTACCCCAAGGTGAATTTATATGGTATTCAATGTCATGTTAATCATTGTGGAAGTGAAATTCCGAGTACAGTAAGTGCAGCAGCAAGCCAGCAATTCGGACTCTATAGAAACATCAATTGTAGTTTTCTGAAAACTATAAAGCATCCATTTCGAGTTTAACATAAATAGGGGCTCAAGTGAAGTAGTGAACATACGAAGTCTGGCTGAACTTCACACTAAGAATAATACTTGTTTTTTAGATCAAAGAAACTAATACTTGTTAGTGTTCAATATTCCAAAGGGTAATACTTGTTTGTCTTTTTTGCGCGTAAAACAAGAATAATTTCAAAATAGCATACATTAGCAGATTGCTGTTAATATGCACCATATCCTTTTACAAACATGGAACTCCCCAGGTTATGAATCAGTTAAGTAAAGTTGGCCCATTTATCAGAAAAGCAATCTCATCTCAAACAAAAAAAAATAAGCGCGAGGGAAATGAAATGGAGAACTTATGTCCGTGTTCACTTTTCAGCACACCACTGTTATCCTGCGTAATCCTAAATAAATATCGACCCTCCCATGCACAAAATACAATGGATAAAAGATGTCCTAATTTTCAATTTTTGAGACAAAATTGAAACCATGATAAGAACCATTTATTAAAAAAAAGTTACTAACAACAGTACTTGACCAGTCATAATAAATTTGCAACATTTATGACTAAGATGGGATTATAAGACATGCTAGTATGCTACGGCACTCAAGCAATCAGAGTTCCAAGTTTCAACCAGAAACTCCGCGCAATTTGAACACAGTCATAATAAATTTGCAACATTTATGACTAAGATGAGATTATCAGACATGCTACGGCACTGAAGCAATCAGAGT